>KK122591.1:606603-665896 GCA_000611955.2 Stegodyphus mimosarum | reverse complement strand
TAAGTAAACAAGAAAAATTATTAATGATGTGAAAGTGTTCAAAAGGACCCAGTTGATTAAATGAAGAAGCTTTACGGATAATTTTTGAAGATCCCATATTAAAATGTAATTGACCGCCGTATTTAGGTAAAAAAAATTCTTTTTTCCTTTCGAAATTTAATTTATATTCCTCGATGAGAAATTTCAGCGCTTTTTTAATTGGCTAATATTCACCAAACAGCACGATAAATATCACACAATGCTAAAATAACACAATAATTATAACCACATATGAGATCTTTAAGAATCGAAAAATGAATTTTACTGATAGTGAAAATATTACTTCAATATTGAATTTACGGATAAGTCGAGAAATTTCGTAATTCATAGTAAGATTAAATAATTAGTTCGTACGTGTGAGCTAAAACGTTACTGTCGGCTTAGTGTCCTGTTGACCAAATGTCTTGACAGTTAAATGTTCCGACGTGTAACTATCTGTCTTGGACAAATGTCCTGTCGGCTAACTGTCCGTGTCGGTTAAATGACATGTCGGCTAACTGTCCGTGTCGGTTAAATGACCTGTCGGCTAACTGTCCGTGTCGGTTAAATGACCTGTCGGATAAGTGTCCATGTCGTCGGCTTAGTGTCCTGTTGACCAAATGTCTTGACAGTTAAATGTTCCGACGTGTAACTATCTGTCTTGGACAAATGTCCTGTCGGCTAACTGTCCGTGTCGGTTAAATGACATGTCGGCTAACTGTCCGTGTCGGTTAAATGACCTGTCGGCTAACTGTCCGTGTCGGTTAAATGACCTGTCGGATAAGTGTCCGTGTCGGCTAAGTGTCCGTGTCGGCTAAGTGTCCGTGTCGGCTAAGTGTCCGTGTCGGTTAAGTGTCCTGTCGGCTAAATGTCCTGTCGGCTAAATGTCCTGTCGGTTAAATGTCCATGTCGGCTAAATGTCCTGTCGGCTAACTGGTGTCGGTTAAGTGTCCCGTCGGCTAAGTGTCCGCGACCGATCACTGTCACATGTTTCAAACCTTCAAATATGCTTGTTATATTCCAAATTTTAGAAACAAATTATATTACATATTATAATTTTATTTCAGTAGAATGTGTGTTTACCATATTATTCATGGTTTTAGCTTACATTTCATGTGTTACTTGGCATGATTCAGAAGCAGCTCTTTTATAAGGAGGTAAAAAAATATTCAAAATTCCCTCTCCACTAATTAATGGCAGCTTTTTTTAATTAAATTTTGCCTAACTGACTGTTTCTAAAGTACATTTTAGTTCAGTAAATTGGGAAAAACCTGTATATGTAAAGAATGGGAAGCCCAAACTACAAATATAAATCAGCGATAAGACAAAAATGCATCTATTGTATAAGATACTTGCAATTTCAAGAACTCATTACAGTTCCATATTTTATACATTGCCCTAAATTGCATCTAAAACTTATTCTGAACCTAATATAAAATATTTCACATAATATTAATATGCAGAATATAGTATATTGAACAAATAGCTTATTTATTTCTAGGTCAATAAATTAAATACACTATTAGATCATAGTATTTTTACATTGCTCAAATGTTTATGATATATAATTTTATACATGTAAAACTATTTTTGTTTACTACATGTAATTGAAATACATGCATACATATATAGACCACATCTAAATTACACACGTTACTTAAAATTAAAGCAATAATACATCATAAAAAAATATATGAAGAAATTTTAAATTAGTACCTTTTCCAAAGAAAGCGGTGAAAGGATTGATGCAAATTTTGGGATCTGTTAGTGGAAGTGCTCCCATCTCAGATTTCTGATGAAGATAAGTTGAAATTCGACTAGACTGCACTGCAACTAGATTTCCACCAACACCTACAAATAATCAAGAAATGCTTCAAAAAATTTTCCTTAAAATTTTAAAATTAAAATAAGCTAAACATGTTTTGGGATAACAACCTAAAATCTTTATTGATTCAAATTTTTACTTCGGTTTATTAATAATGAATTTTCAACTGTTTTATTTCCAAAACATTATGCTTTGTTAACAACTTAAGATATTCATTTTAAAGGAACATTCTATTATCCAAATTCGATAGTTTGGGGAGTAAAAAAAAATTAAAACACTAAATCCGAGATAACATCTCACTTAAAAGGATGTATTATTCTGCTACCGGTATCTTTATTACAGGACTCAAATGCAAATAAAAGAATACAGTTTTTATTACTAAGCAACACTAATCTGAAAAGTGTTAGTTAATATTTAACAGAAATTACACCAACAACAGAAATAACTAGACTTTTAGTTGATGTACTAATGACTTACTTTGATACAGAATCTAACTTCTTTTCAAAATAATTTCATAATTTTTTACTCTAGTTTCAGTTGTTTTAAAGTATTAAAAACTTTTCACTTGATTCTTTTAAAATGCTTGCTTCAGATTTTAAAAAATACCTCTGCAGTCCTCCTATATAGGTTGATTTGATTAAGAATGTACAAGTTTCATGGAGGGGTAGCTTAGTCAGAGATGATTTGGAATTGCATAGCAATGTAGGTGTGAAAACACAATCCTCATGTGCTAGTGTGCAGAGAAGAAAATACAAGAAATTAAAAAGCATAATGGAAATAATATTTTAATCAGCAAATCATTACAATTGTGATAATCAGAGGTCACAGTAAGCGTTCAAAGTTAGAGCCGCCAATTCGATAAAAGCATGACATCAGAACAGAATAGTATTCTATGCTATACCAACTTTTTGGAATATACTAGAAGTCTCATGGATGATCATGCTAGCTATGCTAATGCATGCAAGAAGGTTCTTCACATTGGCCATGGGTGTTTCACATACCAGGCTTTTCAGGTAACCCCAGAAAAAAATCTAGGCAGGACAGGTCCATGAACCTGCAAGCCCCCCCCCCCTCAAAAAAGGACAAAATCCACATTTGACAAAATTTTTGAATTCAAGTGTTTCCAAACAGGAAGATTAAAATGGGCTATAGTACCATCATGCTGTAACCACATATTGTTACAACATGGCTACTGGATGCTCTGCTCATTTAAAAATCTGAGCAAAGACTTCCTCCTAATAAATCTTGTAGGACTAGAAAATCTTTTAAGACTGTCAGTCCAGAGATAACAAGACAAGAGATATGGGTCTATCAGGTGGTTGCTAATAATGCCCACCCAAACATAGCTGGAAAACTGGCATTGTATTGCATGTGTTCAGGTACTCCTAAGATTGTCACTACCCATGTATGCATGCTGCATGCACTTTAGCAACCTTCTCTTCTAAACTTATGCCTTGTCAATGAAGAGAAAAGCAGCTGGACAGTTTGTTTCATAGCACATTTCTGCTTGTACCATTCAACAAATACAAGTCACAGTTCTTAATAAGCAGGAAGCAGTTGCTATACACACTGCTCATAGTATGGATACAAGTGGTTTAACTGCAGGATTCTCCACACGATGTTTTGGGAAATAAGGAAGTTTGTAGCAATCGCTCGTCTGATGATAATGATGCAAACATGCAAACATCTGGTGATTTGAAATCTGCCTAATTAGGTACCACTCACTGTACATACACACTGTATTTTGTCCATTGCAATTGGCTACTTCATATGCTATATGCTTTTCTTCTAATTTGGAATTAATGAAACCTTCCATTCTACCTCCCCTGCAGTTGAATGCTAAATTTTACACGTGGAGATTTTACCTGTTCCAAAAAAACAGCTTCTTATGTGGTATGAATGTGCTTCCGCCCCTACACTGCTATGTATTTCACAACATTGTATCATCTTTGAGAAACATACCCTTACCTGAAGTTTGTACAAGCTTAAGCGCATCAGCCTATATACATTTAATATTCCAATTCGTTAACTGATTTCCATGATCAGCCACATAATACTGTAGGAGAAAATAATGCAAATATCTTCAGCAAAAATTTAACATGCATATAAATTATTGAACCATACAAAGCAAATATTTAATTTTTGTTTTTATTCATAGTACTTCTTTTACTTTAAGATGGTATTTAAGAGCATTAAATTTAATCCTTTAATAGTTAAGCATATCCAGAACTGCATATTTATGCAAATAAATAATTTAGTAGATACCCCAGAACAGCAGAAATATAACTCACCATTAATAACAGGCTGAAATACAGCAATTCCTTTGAATTTTGCAATAGCCAGATCTAAAACACAGCCACCAGCACTGCAATATTTCAAATGTTATTGCAACCATATGAAACAATTTTTTTAAATAGAATATAAATTGACTGATATGTAGACCAAACCACAGAAATATGAAAATCAACTGAATTAGTACTAATTATGTTTTGATGAAAGATATGAAAATCTTAGTTTTACTAAATTTCTCTTTAAATTTTACTAATTCTAAAAAAATGCTTATCACTATATTTTTAAGATTAATAATTCCATATAATAATCACCTTTTAAAACTGAAAAAAATAAAATAAAAAAAAAGCTATGTGCATTTCAGAAAGTAAAATAGATAACCCTTCCTCCTTCAGCAGCAAAACTGTTCTTAGGACAGGCAAACATTTTAATTCCTCTCTCAAAAGCATTAGACCTTTACCATTAAAATCAATATTCAGTAAAGTACGAATTTTGTTCAAGAGGATGTTCATATATCATTAATAATCAAAGTGCAGTGAACTATCTCTTCAGCATTTTATTATGTTCTTGTATAACACTTGCTATAGCAACACCAGTTTTTTTTAATTTTATTTTTATTAATCTCGCTTAATACATTTTAAGAATCTACTTCATTATTAAATTGGAACTAATATGCATTTTATACATCTGCAATTTCTTACAAATTGAATATTTACATACATTAATAAAACTGCATGTTAAGTGGCAGCTTTACGTGTTTAACTCATTACAAATATTTCACAATATAAAATATACTGACAACTTACCTTGAAATAAAAACAGCACTAATTACAGGCAACCAACCGGTATATAATACTTGTTTTGTATACTTATTCTTCTTCGATATGACAACCCACAATGGAACAAGCAGAAGAAATAACACAATAAGAAAAGGTGCAACCCAATTTTCAGTTACTACACAAGGGAAAAAAATTAGAATTTAGCTGAAAATAACAGAATCTGAAAAATTATTAGACATTTAATTCACAATCAAATTATAATTAAAAAAGTGAAAAAATTTTAATCCTTTATGGAAATGTATTTTAAGATCAGTTAAGTGAAGAAATAACTTTTAGTTTCATAAAATGCATTGAAGTTATCTGCCCACTAAAATGGTACTATGGATATGACTGGTTTTCAATGGCTTGGCAAAACAAAGGCTCACCTGGTCTCAATGATTGCTTAGAGAATGGAATAAAGTTCACTGAATTGATACAACTGTATTATACCATTTTCGGCTGGAAAGAATAAATATAATAGACATAAGGTAGGCTTTTCTCCAAATCAGTATCTCCCTCTTCTGACAGGGATTATTTACCTTCCCTGTGGTTTGAAAAAGGCAGTGAACTGAAGTACTATCAACACTGTCATGTGGTTTTGGGCGTAAGATGCAGCCTTCCGTTTTAGGAATTTTTTCAATATCATCTGCAGAATGTTCTGAAAAGTAATAACAATGAATATCTTCAGAATATGATTGAGTAACTCACAAGTAGTTTTTATGTGAGTAACCGTGTTGCAAGTGTGTGAAAAGAAGAATTACATTTATTCATAAAAATGGCAATCTAATTACTGCACAAAGAAAATTTGAATTGAGAGGGTAAGATTACCATAGAGTACTCACAGAAGAACCTAAACCAATACAAATGTGTAGGAATATTAAGGAATAAAGAGGCAGATATGTTAGGTATCAGTTTAGCCAGCTTAAAGAAGCTTTGCTTCAAAGCATTCACCAAGAACATCATTCTGTCTGCAGCCTATAGGCTTTATGAACTAATAGAAGTGACTTGTCCTGTACCATTATTCCCTAAATGCTTTTGCAGAAACTTTGCAGCATGAAGCTGAATTGGGAAGAAGTAGATTTAATATCCAAGGCTAAATTTTGTAACAGGCTAAAGAATATTTCTCACTTAGAAAATGTTTGTATTCCACAAAGTGACAACATCTATGAGAAATGCTCCCTGTATTTTTTCCTCTGATGCTAGCAAATATGCTTATGCTGCCTGCCATAGTTTTGATCAGAACAGAAACTAGTAAATCTGTTAAAGTGCAGTTACCACAGCAACAATCTAGAGTTTCTCTTAGGAGCAAAAAACGTTAACTACAACTGCGAGATTATAATTGCTTATGGGAACTATTTCATCTCACTTTACATCTACAAAATTGAGGAAGATTCTACATGAAGAAGTTTATTAGATTCTACCATCATACTCACATAGATAAAAAGCAATGGATTCTGGGAACTTCCATAAACAATACAGTTCTAGAAATAAGAACTTTCACTTGGAAAGATGGAGGCATGTGTCAGGAGATTTGAGTTCTAGCCTTAAATACTGAAGTCAAGGTGGTGGGAGAGACTCCAATGGCTATATTTATCATATGGTAAATAGCCTTCTACTGAATTTTTAGCTGATGAAAATGAAGTTCTTAAAAAGCAAAGCAAAGGGGGAAAAAAGTGTTTTCTATAAATGCATACAGGGATCTATCATTTTCAATCACAGTACCAATTAAAGCTACACAGGAACAAGACCAAAATTTTGCCAAACAGTCGTCAAGTTTGGTACCTTTTGATGATTTCTTGCCAAATTTGACAACAAAAATTAGTCGCCAAAACCACTGCCTACTTAGTGATATCTTGCCAATCTAGCAAGATAGCCATTTACCTCAATGTTAAATAGACTTGCCTCTGAAATCTTATTTTTCCAGCAGAACTTGGTCTCTTTCAAGCATTTCATGTTACATTACAAAAAAAATACTACAATTTTACATATGATACAAAATTCACAACAATACATTAAAAGCAACACTACAAATAATAGCAGATTTACTAAGCAATACAGCATGTAATATTCTTCTGCTACTAGCTGTGCATATCAATTCATCCTATCATAATTATTTTCCAAAGATCTAAAATAATGAATTCCAATTGTTGAACTGCTCTGCCAAAAGTATAAGCTATTATCTTTATAATTTCTCATTCCTATAAACTATATGATAAATAATTTTTCTACTTTAGTTCATTAAACATTTTATGAGTTTTAAACTAAAAGTACATGACAATAACTGACATTTTCAAAATCAAATAGCACATAAACACTTTTATGGAAACAAGGTATGGTTGCAAATAAGTAAGCATTATGAATTGTTTTGTTTCCAGTGCTCAATCATTATTACCTTTGTCCCTAATCTCTTAATTATGACTCAAATATTTCAGAAACCTCTCAAAACCATTTATTAAATATTCACACATTAAAAATCAACAGATTTATTTCCAAAGAGAAAATCAGAAATTTATTTTCTAAAACTTCAAAAAATGCATTTTCCCCCAAAACAATTTTCAAATCATGTTTTGTCAATTCAAATCAAAACACTGTAGAGATACCACTGTAGATGTATCAACTCATGTCAACATTTATCATGTTTTGTCAATACAACTACATTGAATATCTAAAGAATCTAAGTCAATTACATAAAACAACTCAAAGATACACCTTCCGATTACATTATGAATAATTAACTTGAGATAATATGTGTCAATAATCTTACAAAATATTGAATTCCAGAATGTAGAGTATCTTTATTTTCTAAAAATATAAAATATTTGATAACTTTTATGGAAAATATATGAAACAATTTACAAAAATATACATACACACAATGCCATAAAGAACACTACTAATTGAAGCAAGAAGACCGAGTGTAGTTACATCACCCAAAGAAGCAGCAATTGGTGTAGCAACATTATCAGGGTTAATGTGCAGTTTTCGAGACAAAAGAACAACTCCAACAGTAATGAAACCTATGAAGAATATAAAATTAACACCAGAGCTCAGATTTATAAGCAACTGTTACAAAAAGATTTCAATGCCTCCACCCACCCCCACCAAAAAAACTCTTTTTTAAGATTTACTGTTAAGTTTTTTTTTTAATTATTTACTTTTAGCCACTATTTCCATCCATTTTAAATACTATAGAATATTCCAAAAAGACATACGCTTTTTCCCAGTATAATTAAAAATCATTTCACCAACTGAATACAAAAATAATATTTCAACATTTGAATGTAAAGCTAAGATGATCTGACGATGATTCAGCCAATTATAACTCGATGGTTATTTTAGAATGCCAACAGTGCTAAAAAGGAACGTCTAAAATATTCCAAACTGCATATTTTAAAAGTATTAAAAATCAATGAAATTCCATATACATATAAAATGTAATTGCAGCAATTGAAGTATCTTAATTCTCTGAAAATATTTTAAAAAAGTATATGTGAAAATGAAACTAATTAAATTCATCTATTTAAAAAAATGATTCATTCCCTCTGTTGCATTAATTACTTTGAAATTCCCACTTTTTCGCTAGTAAATTTTGCATTTGTATTGTTATAACTTGTTGTTACTATATCCTTAATATTGACACAGCAAACTATCAGAGTTAAAGTAAACGTGCTACAAACACATTTTATTGCATGATTTATTAATGATCCATTGAATTAAGCAAGAGTTGCAAAAATATGGTTAAATACAAAATAATTTTATTTAAAAAAAATTATTTTGAAATTTTGTAACTACTAAAGTAATATGATGACAACAGATTACCACAGTTACTTTTAATAGAAAATTGCAGTTTATAAGCATACAGCTTTCTTCAATTAAAACTCCAGAATAGTCATCTTGCCTATTTTCCCTAGTAAAAAGTAGTTAGTAAAAATTATACACATATTTTACCTATCACATTTTATAGAGCCTAAATGAAGGATCGATTCCACTATTAAAAACTTAATATAAAATATTCCAGACATTTTTAGATGTGGTTTAATATGCATAAGCTGTGAAACATTCCATCAAGAAAAACAAAATTCATATGAGAAAATAAATCTTATCTATAATTATGAATGAATTATTCTTTTTTTCCCAGCTTTTAATTTTCTTCTGAAAAACACAACTTACTTTTTTCTTTTTGTGACTAATTTTTGCAATTTCAATTTTTTCTCAATCAATTTCAATTCCTTCAATTTTTGCAATTTTATTGCAGACATCAATTTTAATATTACAACAAGTCAAAGAAGAGTTGGCACATACTTTTCCTTATGTAATTATTCCAATCATCTGTTTTGCGATTCATTTGAAACAGGTTTTGATTCAAAAAATTCAATAGGCATTCTAGAGATCTAGTGAATGAATCATACTGCAGTAAGGAAAGAAATACATGATTCAACACATCACGTTTGTGTTTGAACACTTAATTCTTCCTGGCATAAGCAAAGGATTCATGCTTATTTCAGCTTTGAATAGCATGTTAATTAAAGATACTTATTTGAAGAGAATCTTAATAAGCAATTAACCATTCAACAGGCATAACTGCTTATTGATCTTTTGGAATATTTCATGTGAAATCCATTGCAGTAAAAAAATTCTTTAAAACGATTAGATGAAAAACGTGATCTCCAAAGTGACAGTTACAAAGAGAATATGTCCAGGAAAGAAGTCAAAACAAAGTGGTGATATCTTGCATCTAGGAAATATGATCCACACATACACACAAATAAAAAAAGGGCCAAAGTGGTGCAGTTTTAATGGAGAAGTGTAGAGATTTAATGGAGAAGTAATACAGAATTTGTTTCGTCTACAAGCTATTAAAATTTATGAAACCAGTAGATAACATTTCTGTTGCATGCATCTAAAATTTAGAACAGCATAATTAGTTCCAACTTTTTTAATGTGTTTCTAGAAACTGAGTTTATACAAACCTTATTTTCATACTAGCAAATTCTTACCATCAATCACTTGATATTTTCTAAACTTATTAAGACTTTATATTAAAGTGATTAAAAATTCATATAATACAAAATCATTTACCTAGAACTAAACTAGCGATTGCAGCTGTCATTAAACTGCTAGCACACAGTAAGGTAGCATGATGCACATCAAATTTATGTTCCTGGACAACATCTACAATAATGGCAAATACAGAAGCTAGAAAAGCTACTATTGTTGCTTGACACTAAAAAGAAAAAAGAACACTCGTTTAAATCTATTATTTATTTTGAAATATACTTAAATATATTAAAATACACAAAATCATAATAAATATATTAAATTGATAAACATATAAAATAATTAAATATGTTAAAATCTATTTAAATAATAATTTAACTAAAATAACAATAGTATATGTATTATAATTACACTTCGCTTAAGCACATATATTCAAACAAAATTTTCATAAAATCATACTTGGACAAGAGCCATATTGCCATAAGTCATTTTCCACTGTTCTCTAAGACTGTCCAGTTGTCCCAGATTTGCCTAAATGCAAAGAACAGTTTTAAAATGTGAATATTCTAAACATATTTGTAGTTTAGCATAGGCATATACATGTGAATAAATTACACATGGTAAAATTTATACATTACATAAATTACACATGATAAAAATAATTCAAGTGAAAATAGTTAATAGCTCAGTTAATTGCAAGTTGACTAGAATGAAAGGGAAATTAATTTATAACAACAAAATTCATGTTAATTATGACAACAAACACAGGAGCTATCTGTGAAAGAAAATGTATGCCTTTGTGAAGACATTTCCTACGAGGCATATACACTGACTACCAATAAGTATTTGGACACCTGTGATAGAAAAGAAAAACTAACTTTATTCAAAATCAATAGTTGGTAGAGCCTTCACGAGAGGTAATTACAGGGTGGACCCTCCGGCGCATACTTTCCACAAGTCTTTGTACAGCTAGTGGTATTTTCTTTCACTCGGCTTGGAGAAGACATAGAAGTTCCTTCGCCGATTTTGCACGGGTAGTGCACTCCTGAATTCGGCGATGCAACTCGTCCCAGAGGTTCTCGATAGGGTTCAGGTCTGGACTCTGGGCAGGCCAGTCCATTCGATGAACTCCATTGGCACCATACCAAGCCTTGGTTAACGTCGAAACATGACAACTGGCATTGTCGTCCTGAAAGTAACAGGGGTCCAACCCGTAAAACTGCCACAACGTAGGAAGCACATTGTCATCCAAAATAGTGCAGTAACCATCGGAGTTGAGCTCACCATGAATGGGGACCAAGGGTCCCAGCCCATACCAGGAGAAACACCCCTAAACCATAATTCCACCTCCACCGAACTTGACTGTTGGCACAATGCATTCTGGCAGGAGACATTCTCCAGGTAGACGCCAGACCCTGCCATCCGAACAGTAAAGGGTGAACCTTGATTCGTCACTCCAAAGAACTCGTTTCCACTGATCTACGGTCCAATTTCGATGTGCTTTGCACCAGATTAACCAAGCAGCACGGTTGGACTTTGTGATCAAAGGCTTATGGGCAGCAGCACGACCATGAAAACCAAGCAGATGTGTTTCCTTACGGATGGTATTCATTGAAACAATACTCCCGGATGCCTGTTGAAACTCCTCGCGGATGAGGGCCATCGGTTGGGTGCGGTTCTTCCGAATGTCTCTGGACAGCACTCGTCGGTCTCTATCTCCCAGTTTCCTTGGTATGCCGACTCAGGGCACATTTCGACAATCACTGCTCACCTTCCACTTCTTAATCACATAGGCCACTGTCTATTTTGAGTACTTCAGATCGCTAGATATGTCCCTTAAGGATCGGCCACATTTGTGATACCCGATAATTATACCTTTCTCGAAATCAGAGAACTCCAAACTGCGAGGCATCTTGCATGCGACTAAAGCCGATGCTGTTTCCTACACGATATATACCGGCGGAGTCCGTGGCGTACCTTAGGACCGCAGATATCGTCATTTGCATAGGTGTCCAAATACTTATTGGTAGTCAGTCTATATTTATAGTACATCACTGTACATGAGAAAAACCACGAAATAAATAAAAAAAACAAATCACTTTCCTAGAATTTATCAAAATTTGAGGTTTGTATGATAACTCTCTTCTCTTACTCATATACTACAGAAAGAAATTACATGATATGAATAAACATTGCTTCATACATGCCCATTTGTACGGATAACATCAATCCCAAATTCTAGGACATTCAACATTTTGCCAATATTCTAGAAACTGAAACTCATAATTTAAATTTTACCACTTTAAAAATCACATTCTGTTTCAGAAAAAATAATACTAATTATAATGCTCATTAAAAGCGTTCAAGAGGATGTATTTTTCACTTATTCTGCATATTTTCTGTTTGACAGAATGACTTATACGTGTAATTTTAAGAAATGCATAAATGACCTGCACCTTAACTCTTTAAAAAATCTGAAATTGTTCAGTTAGTTGCCACTGTCAAAACATAAGGTTATATAGTATATATGAATCATTAAACTCACAATAATTTCAAATGTGAAAATAATAATCAAGAAATAAGCAAAAAAAGGAATGGCATAAGAAAGTCTTATTAACAAAAATAGATTAAATATTCAGTTAATTTAACCCCTCAACATTTCCTTTGTTTCATTAGTCAACAAAATCATAGCTAACGGCATTATATTCTTCTGAAAATAGATATCACACTCTCATTTGGAGTATAAGGAAATTATTTTGCTTTACCTTATTCTACTGACTTGCCACTATTATCAATTCCTTGCTTACCCACTCCACAAATAAAATGTTCCCATGCACACAAAAACATAATCATAGAATACATCAAACTAATGTAAATAAATAAACTTAAATAGGAAGTCCAGTAAAAGCTGGATAACCTGTCAAAGGTTATTTTCAAGGATTAAACAATGGATCTGCTACCTGACAAAATGCATCAGCATCCTTTTATTAAACTGAAAAATACTCATACTTAAAGTTTCAAAATGGAAAAAAATCTGCATAAATTATTTCTCCAAAATTTAACTTTATTTCTTTCTATATGGGCTATTTAATCCTATATTCCATAATATACTTCACATGCTTCGGTAATGTTTAGCCTTTTTAACCAAAACATTTCAATACAGATTTCCAAGCACTAATATAATATGATCATTCAACTAAGTTTGATAACTTGCACTCTTTCTGTCGCTGAAAATTTTTTAAAGACAAAACATGTGAAAAAGAAAAATAAATAAAAGTATAGTTCAGTGCTTCATATGATAAATTCAAAATCCTTACATTATTCTCTTATATAAGGATTTTGCAGCTTTGAGTTATTTTCTTCAAAATGAGTAAAAAGTATATGCATTCAGAATTTTTTTAACAATTAATTTTAAATATATTATCTAAAACAGATTTCTTTATTTCATCTGAGAAGTACATTGGTATATAAAATAAAATTGTTCTCATAGCTAAACATAAACTAAAGAACAAAAGTACTCATGTGTAAATTACACGAGTTAATATTTTTCTTTACAATTTTTTATTTAATATCAAGTTTTCTTTAAAAAAGTGTAGATATTACATGAAAACAGTCCTCACAGAGTATATATGCTACATTACATATTAGTTAAATGCATGGATTTAAAATATCCACTAAACATCAAAAGAAAACTAAAATGGTAAGAATATTCAGTACTTTTGTACCATCAGGACTGGATTTAGAAATGTATGTATGTGCCTAAACATACACATACATTTGTATTTACATATATGGATCCTGTTCTGATAACAAGAGTACTGAATGTTCTTAAAACCTAACTTCACAATACAAAATTAAATGAAAAAATACTAAAGTCATGAAATTTACCAGATTATTAAAATACAACATTTCTTTTCTAATAAATATTTAAACATTACCAAATTAGATAAGCTTAAAATTAGAAGAGTTATAATGTACAGTTAGCACAATTTACTATAAATAAAAATATGTTTAAGATCATGTACTTGCCTGTGTAGAGATTCTAGCAGCAAGAGTCATTTCTAAATTCCCTTTCAATCCCAATAATGCAGGGACAAGAATGAACAGCTGAGTTACATTTTCAAATACAGGCCAGGTCTGAAACAAAAAAACAAAAAAAACAACAAAAAAAAACAAAACAAAAATTGCTTTAAGTCAAATTTAAAGGCAAATTTCCCACATTAGTATTAAAATTCAATTTTGATATTCTGTAAATCCAATTTAAAAATTTAAGATGCGAAACATTAACTAAAACTGATGACCTGCTTGATGTCTATTTATAAACTTAAGCATTTTAAAACATTAAAAAATACGAGTAAAATTATTAAAGCAAACATTCAACAGCATTTTTCAAACCCTTCTCTCCCAAAAAACTCTAGAGAAAATTATTTTCTGATGTTAATGATATTCACAGTTAATAGCTTTTTAACAAATATTTCTTCATAAAATATGTATCTTACTATACAAATTAGTCTTCAAAGATCAGTCTAAAGAAGTTAATGAAGTTAGCGATAGGAAAAAATTAAAAATTAACAGGAAACTTCCAGATTCCTTGATCGTATGTTTATAAAATTGCACACTATAAAAATGCAATTATGCTAACCATGACTTATGCAACACTCTGAAATTTAATACATTTACAAACACATTGTTCTATTACTATCAACAAATAAATAAAAACCATAAACAATAAGTTGTTATGCATGGGTTTGTAATAGACTGAATGCATACAGAACCAATGATAGCTTGATTAGACAGATGATTCAGTATAACCATAGCCAGCTTGGTGCGATAGCCATTTACCTTAACGTTAAGTGGAACTGCCCTTGAAATCTTATTTTTACAGGACGCTTCATTCTCATGAGGCCTATCATGTGCATTATGCAAGAGCTATTACAATTTCATTTATTACCTCACTAAAATTATTTACATGTATTCAAAATTCATGACACAGCATTTAATTATTCTAAAACATTACTTAAAATTCAAATTTATAATGAAGAATTTTCATCAGAAAAGTATTTTATCGAAAAACAGTTTATATGAGGGTTGATCCAGAAATAAGGTTCCCGTCAATAATACAAATAGGCAACTTTGTTTATTCTCATAGCAGGGTTGATCCAGAAATAAGATTCCCGTCAATAATACAAATAGGCAACACTGTTTATTCTCATAGCAATGTACATCGCTGGAGAGAAGACACTTTGCTCCATTTTTCGACATAACAGCCATCTTTTTCTACGCATTTTTGTAGATGGTGTTCCAGTTTTTGTATCCTCGTGCCATAGAACTCCCCTGCCAACCTGTTGAAGAAGCGTTTCACTTCTTCTTTGACTTCAATAATTGCCCTGGAAATGTTGGCCACTCAAGAGTTCCTTTAACTTGGAGGACAAGTAATAATCACTAGGACCACGGCGAAGGCTTACGGAGTACCTTTGCTAATTAAAGCAATTACCTCCACATCATCGTTAAGAGAAATGAACAATTCAGAAAGAGC
This sequence comes from Stegodyphus mimosarum, assembly GCA_000611955.2. Taxonomy (NCBI): domain Eukaryota; kingdom Metazoa; phylum Arthropoda; class Arachnida; order Araneae; family Eresidae; genus Stegodyphus; species Stegodyphus mimosarum. The sequence goes on along the minus strand of KK122591.1, from coordinate 650,412 downwards.
AATGGCTAAAGAAACGAAAGAAAACTGCTAAGGTTTAAATGTCCAAGAAGAGCCCAGTACTAATCAGTAAGCGATAAGGATACACTCGGTCCACACAGATTTTCTTTTCCTCTGCCCGATCAAAGCGCCCAGTCACTAGGCGCGTGGTCCGGACTGTACGGTGGGTGGGAGCATGACAGTCTGCAAAGTTTGTCAAAAGGTCCTGGGTTTGATGGGAGACGCAAGGTCAGGCAATGTCATGAAGCAGCATTACACCAGCTGGCAGTCGTCCTCGCTGGCAGTTCCGGATAGCTTGCTTGCATTTTCTTAGTGTTGCACAATAACTATTCGAGTTGATTGTTGTCCCAGGTTCTATGAAATCGATCAGTAGTATCACCTTACAATCTCAAAACACACTGGCCATGACTTTGCCAGCAGAAGAACTTCTTTGTGACTGGTGACTGACGCCATTGCTTAGACTTTTGTTTCATTTTGGGAGTGAAATGAAACACCAAAGTTTTGTCTCACATAACACTGGAGTCCAACAATCCTTCCTTACCTTCTTGACACTGTTAAAGAAACTGGCAGGCACAGGCAATGTATTTCTCCTTATGTTCTGCTGTCAACATATGCGGTACCCATCGAGCACAACACTTGTGATACCCCAATTTTTCAGTCAAAAGCTCTTTCCACTGTACCGTAAGAACTCCTAGGAATCTGAGTGACAAGTTCACGGATGGTAATGCTTCTGTTTTGAAGCACTTTGTGTTGGACTATCTCGATAATCCCCTCCGAAACTGATGGTCTTCCACTCTGTTCATCATGGACATCCCTTCCAACCAACACTAAACTTAAAACCACTTTCACATGTGTTAAACGGATATACCATTGTCGCCAAACACCTTTGTCAACTAACGACGAACATCTACAGGTGAAGTCCCTTTGGCATGCAAAAAGCGAATTACAGAACGAATCTCGCACTTGGCAGCTCCATCTCGGACAGCTGTTGAGTCAAGACTGAGTGGCACAGCAAAACATGGTTAGGCAGAACAGCGACACATAGCAGTGCTGCCAGATTTCGCCTCATACCTTCCCGAGTGGCTGGACTCTTTGGGAACCTTATTTATCGATCGACCCATGTATATATTTTTTCACTAACCTTTATCTTATCACCTCGGCAAGTTCATCAAAATGTTGGCAGGTAATTGCAGCAAAACATATGGCTACTAAAGAGATACCATTTATGGAAGATTTCCAACGTAAAACTGAAAAGCAGGTATTCATATGATATGCCAATAAACCCATAAAACTTTAATCCAGATAACACTAGATCTTGGACCAAGCTAACAACATTCCACAACTTGTCATTGATTAGACCCACAACTCAGAAATACCAGAATAGCAGAGTAATATAATATTCAAATGTTAACACTGCATTTATTAGAATCTATTTCTCATATTGCCATGACATATGAGCCAAAAAGTACTATTCAATGTACTATCCATCAACATTTCACAAAATTCTACAGTGAAAACTATAACATATGGAAAAGTTTATGAAATCAGTAATACAAAATGCCCATAATATCAATCTCAGAACATGGTAAGACTTATGCAGCAATGGTTTCCAGAAATTTCATTCAAATAGACAAAAATAGAAATTTGATTAGTAAATAACTCAATTACAACGCAAACTCCACCCTTTTGTTTGAAAGCACATTTAATGTATCAATTCAACAGCATAAAATTAAACCATTTCAGTACTGCAGAATAACCTGAAATAGGAAATTTAATTTTGTTCATAACAGCAAATGCTTTAATAATTTAGAAATGCTGGAGATTTGATTATGGTGACGATTTAGTAAGTCAGACATGGAAAAAATGTTAACCTAAAAAATGCATTTATAGAAGTTTTTCTTAAGGTATGGTGTTAACATAGGTTTGAATCAGCTGTCCTGAATGATAGGATTGTTCACATAGGTTTTTGACTGCCAGTTTGAAACAAAAAGATGCAGTTTTGACTCTAGGCTAAAGCTTCGTTATTTATATATTGCCTTGGATGCATAATATACACTGTCCTAATCATAAAGATGAGGTATTATTGTTGTTGATAAGTCAGCTAAATAATCACCAAGTTTCAGAATAATTCTTAGCAAATGAAGAACATTAAAAGTTTTATATATACATATACTTTGATTCATTTTGAGTTTCTAAAAGAGATTATAATTAACACACAAATATATCACATTCCACTGGATGAATTTCATTAAACAAACATGTATCAAAAAGCTTTTTCTTCAATCTGATGAGACAAAACTGTTATAATTTAATACTGCATATTACTGTCACAACAATCCAAAATCTGGCTGCCCAACCAGTAAAGCGGATAGCGTCGTTGACTCCTGTGCTGAAGGGCCCGGGTTCGAATCCCGGAGAAGGCATGGATGTTTGTAAATGTATAGTGTCGGTGCGGCATGGCGGCACTCTAAATATGCGGCGAGCCAAAAGTCCTCTCGTGTGGTTTGGTAGAAGGGGAGAGGGGTGGGAGACTCTAGGACCGATCCCCCCCTTGATGCTCTCCATCAAAATTGGGGGTGGAACTGAGCCAAACTGCACTCTCACCTATTAGGTGCTCAAGGCTGTTGCCAATGACAAGCACAAACGTTCGCTCCTTGCCATGAGGAATTTCATGGGCTTGAGCTGACTATGTCAGACAAGTGAGCATAAGCAACAACAATCAAAATCTAAACAACTTGAAATTTATGATATATCCTGCATATTTTTTTTACTCTTGTGATTCCATAATTTTCTTACATCCAGTTGTATCTCGATAATTTTTAACCAGAGAAAAGTGAAAACAATTCCTATATAGTACTAAATACGGCGAAATAAGATCATCATTATTTGCTATTCCCTTTGAAGATAATGAAGCATACTTTAATAAAGACTTGTTTTATACCTATTAGTCACTCCATTTTTTACAGCTACATTATACATATATACTATTATTATATATCATTCATATATATAATGTAGCTGTAAATGGAGTGACTAATAGTTATAAAACAAGTCTTGTATATACTATTAATTATATACATATTATCCATATGACCAGGAAGTTTTTCCCATTCAATCACAGTGACCTTTATTATCCATGCTGGCCAATAAAGCACCATTTTCCAGAGGCACTGTCATCCTGCAATGCATATTTTTTAATTTAGCTTTCAAATTAAAACTTATTTAATGCATAACTAGCTGAGTAATTTTAAAACAATATTTTAATATTTTATTTATTTACATTGTGTTTAATTCATTATATAGCATATTTATATTACATTTGATTTGTACAATTTATAACATATCAACTGATATTTTTATAGCATTTACACAATTATTATAATTAACATAAGATGTTTGTAATATCTTCTAATACTACTACATATTATATTCCTCAGTATAAAAAATCATTTATGAATCATTAATTTTCGATTTGCATTGCAACTGCTGAAGTACACAAATTTTAAATCACAACCACATTAAAATACATAAATTAAGAACAGAATCATTAATATTATAAAAAATTCTAAATAAGATAATTAGGTGCAGCAAACAGACATACATTGATGTTTTTGATGCTTTTAATTCAAAAATTTTCCAAAAATAACATATCAATACTATACATAATAAAACCTAACCTGAACTATGTCCAAAACTATTCCTGCAGCAACTGTTCCACAACCAGCAATGAGAAATGGAATAAATACTTGAAAAACTAAAGCCCGAAGAGATTCGGTGGATGGCAAGTCCTCTTTTTTAGCAGTCCCACCATCCTCCATAGTTAATATAATGTCACTGTGATCTTTATCATCATTCAGATCAACAGATCCATCTTTAATGCTTCCCTCATAAGTTTCATTAACTGTGCCTGCTAACAGATTATCGTTAACAGTATCTGGGGGTAGAATATTTGCTACAGATTCTGGACTACGAAGACTTTCTTCATCCCCACAACTGACTGTTAATGCTAGAAGCTCTGCCTGCTCGCTATCACCACCAGCATTAGCAGAATTGGACAGTCCCCCTTCCATAATTGCTTGAGTAACCATTTTAGGTGCCAATAAAAGTGATAACCGGAATATGTGATCTTCTAGAAACAAACCTTTAATTTTATGGACATGTGAAGCCTGGAATGAAAAGAAATTTAGGATGAATAATAATTCAAATTCATACAGCATTTTTTATTCATACTTGAGACAAAGCTATCTTCAGAACATTTGATTAAGTGATTTAAATTAAGGTGACCAGATTTCGAAGTTCAAAATTCAGGACGTTAATAACTTTTATGAATACTTTATTAATATTATTATTGTGGTACAGGTAGTATGTAGGTCAATATACATGTAAATCAAAATAAAGAAATATTTTAATAGTGTTATATAATACTTTTAATAAACAAAATGCAGAATTCATTTTTAAATAAAATAAACTTGTAACCCTTCTAAATTATTTTGATGAAGTATCCTTATATTTCTCTGAAGCATGAATATTTCTTAGAACATCTTTCTTTTTTTATCTCCTTATAAAAGTCTGTGCAATTCATCAAAATTTGCATCAGAATGAAAAATTTATATTGGTGATAAACATGCTCTTCAAAGTGTTCACTTTAAGCTGTATCTTATTACTAGTTCAAAAACTGCTCATAAGGCTAAATACTCACTCAGTTGCAGCATTAGTGCCAGGAAGACAAAAGAAAAATTCTGGCAATTTGAACAAGGAATCTGGTTCTTATTAAAATATGCAGTTATTTCCATCTATCTCTGAACTGGGCACATCTTAATTTTGACCATTCCAATATTTTTTTTTCGTGATATAAACATAATCCTCATATATATCAATTTCTAATAATTTATATTTTTGTATTATTTTGTTAATTAACAAAGCGGCTGTTTCAACTTGACTCCAAGAAGGAGTTTCATTTAATATGATCCAGCTGTACGTTTCTATCGCCTGAAATACCTTTTGGTCCATTTCTCCAAATAAGTAAAAGCAGCCTGATTAAATGAAACAATAGCTTCTTGAAAATCAATAATTTCATATTGTGACAGATCTCTATTCTCTTCATGTTTTTCTAAAGTTTTTCAACATTTATTTGAATAAGTTATCCTCTATCTTGCTCAATATTGAAGCTTTCAGAGCATCCATTGAAGCAATTACATCAAATACAGACACAGTTTAATTTTCAATTGTTGTAATAACTTTATGAAATATTGAAGCTTGAGTTTCAGGAAAATGTAGCCAGGCTTCTGCCACTGGATTTTCAAAGAATTTTAAAATAAGCATGGGACACTTTTCTTGAGATTGAAAATAAGACTTCAGTGGTAAAAACATACCCTTAGCATGTACATAATTCCCTGTTAATAAATAAATATATGTCATTGCCAAATGGGAAAACGTCATTACAAGTGGTCCAGATTTTAAAAAAAACTTTTATACAAAATCAAAATGACATTGGATTAAAAAATTTACGATCTAAACGTGACAAAATAAAGCTGATTTTAGATGGATATATCTACAATTAAATTTTAGCAAATGACAAAAGTATTATTTTTAGATGTTGTGTAATAATGTGTAAGAGGATGATACATACTAACATATGAAATGCACCATTGATAATAATTTTAAAATATATGTATATATTATAAATTCAAATCATAATCAAATTAATATAATAATTAAAAATTGCAGTGGTGTCTGAAGTGAAAGTCTGAACTGTAACTGAGCTGTTAACAAAAATTCCGTGTATGTTGGGTGAATGGGGAGAGAAATACAGGAATTAGAAATAGAATTCTCCCACTACAATTTTTCTAAGGTAAATGCTAAATGGGGAGTCTCCAGCTCATGCGGCAGATATGGCGCACATCTCTTAACTTATGCTTGTACTCTCTCTGTTTGCAATCTACACTACTTAAATATATACATTTAAACTTTTATGTTTTCACACTACTCTTTTCGGGGACAATTCGGAACAAAAGCTATAAAATTGGGACAGGGGCTAAAATTTGGCATGTATGGTCACATTAATCAAATGCTTCTGCAGATTACACAAATTATAGAAATCAAAGCTTTGACAGATATTGCTATTTTATTCATTTTAGATGAAATTTTAGTTCTGCATTTATCAGCTTTGTTTTCTATTTCTTGATCACTTTTTAAGTGAAAGAAGCCTTTTTCTCACAGAAGTTTTGCATAATCATTCAAAACAATGATCTTTGAAAGCACTGGATAATAGCTTTTCAGATGTACATGGATGAAAAGATACAAAATCCACATACCATTCTATCTTATACTTTTATATTCTAGATTCAAAGAAGAAAAAAAGGCTGTTTAGAGGACAAGTTTTAATTTCAAAGGTAACATCTGATTAGATATAAAAAAAATTAAACGAAAAAAGCAGCTTCGTTTCAAATCCCCAAATGAATCGCAGAGTAAGCAAAAGAAATTGCTTTGACATTATAGTTAATAAAATTATAAAACTGAACTAGTACAAATTTGAATATTTAATTCATTCCTTACTTTTAACACTTTTTGAAATGATATATCTACTTTTAGATATATCTAGAACTTTTATATTAAAATATCTTCACAAAATATATTATTCAACAGCTGTGTATTACTTTTAGTATTTTTCTATGTGCCTGGATTGGGAGGAAATACCATATAGTACTTTGTTCTTAAATATTTAGATGAACTTTATATCAAATATTATAATTACTTCCACATTTCAGAACAGTTGATTAAAAATCATAAAGATACATACCATTTGACACACATAAATACATACATAAGCATTAATAAAATTAATATAAATAACCCAAAACTTATAACTTATTTCAATATATTTCATTTTCTTCCCCATTTTACAAACATTAAGTTTTGTTAAAAAATTAAAATATGACTGTTGTACATATAACAAAATTAAGGAGAAGTAACTGAATTAACCAGTTCCCCCTCCCCTTATATTATTATATTTAAAAAGATATCCTTATCTGATTACTTGTGAAAATATAAATACATAAGGTATTTTCCACATTTAAGTATTTAGCAAAAGTTATATTTTCTGTTTTACCGTCATCAAATCTCTTTTTAAAATATGAGGGAAAAACAAATAAACAGCAGTTAACTTTTTTATGAAAACTAAACCAGCTTATCTAGAATAATTCAGATTTACATAAAATCGAGAAAAATCTTTTGATCATTTTGTAATGTCATGTTTATTCATTACCAGTTCTAAATCATACTGTTTGGTCAGTATTATATAAGTATTTTATAGCAGCATTACAAGTCTAATTTGCTCATTTGTTTACTGGAGGGGGAGAAATGTTTTTACAACATTTGACTTACTCGAGCTTTCCGATTAGTTAAATGCTGGACAATCAGATTTCTAACATACATCGAAAATTTCTTTAACTAACTGTCACATTCTTCAAGAAGTAAAAAAAATAAGTAGAGCGGAAACTTATAAATGTATTTTGAATGATGTCTTGTATTGTCCAGACCTAAGTAAGAATTTATGTGCTATAACTAATAATGGTGATACAGTTAAAATTCTTATAACAAAGAAGAAATTTAAAAAAGAAAGATAAGATCTTAAAAGCATATAGAATTGAAAATGGTTTGCATAATATAATTCTTGACAAGAAATATAAGAATGCAAATTATTAGCTGAAAGGAAGGCATCTGAAGATAGATTACGAAACAGAAGACTACAGTATCTTGGTTATAATAGCATGAAGAAATTTGTTTTATTGTCTAATAGGTACTTCTGTATTATCCTATCAACTGCGAAACTGCTGCAAAGCAGCATGATTTTGTGCCAGTTATGAATAAGTGTGATGTAACAACCCAGTCATAGCATTTACACTTTCATTCTAAATAGCCTTGATTGGTTCTCAATAAGCCACCTTTTATTTTTATAAACAAAGATATAAATTGTTATCCTTGCATTTTTTCTCTGCTTGCAATTTGAAAAAAGATATTAAAATTTGGCACCTCAAAATTTAAGATTCTACCACCAAAAGGGGGAAAAAAAAGAAGTGGGTATTACAAGACGTAATATGGAACTTTATTTGACAAAGAATAAATGAACGGCAATACAACATTTGTGACTGCACTCCAATTCATTTTGAGCTGGTCAAGAGAATTAACATTAGGGAAAAGAGCATGGATATGGTCAACAAAACTATAATAGACTGAAACAATTACCTATGGGAAGACTGTTCTAAACAAAGCTTCTGGAAAATTAAAAGGCCTAATGCAGAAATCAGCCTATATAGCTGAATTTAGCAAAAGGCTTTTTACAAGCACAAAAATGAGACAAGTCAAATACTGACTATTTAAAAAGAGACATCATGAATGGTTGATGCAGCTTTGATAAGATCAATGCCAATTTTCATGGTTCAATGGTAGCCAAACTTCTTGGTCAATGAGATAATAGATAAGTACCATCTAATGGTATGAAGATTTCTGATGACTGTTTCAAGGATAAGCCTATCCTTAAAATACATTTGCAAGCCAGACAAAGAAGATTGCCTTTTAATTCTGAAAGAATGACAGCTAAGAGATCTTCAGGAAAAATTCATTGTCATGCCAGTTGATCAAGTAACACAGGATAAGAAATACTTTATAAATCCATTATGTAATGGTATATTTAACAGAAGTGAATGTAACCATTTAATAGATTAAAAGATTATGCAGAAGTATCAAAAATAAGATGTAACAACAGAGGAGATATCAAAAAAAATTTTTTTTCTGTTTTCTTATGTCATATACAGTTGACTTTCCAATGCCATACTCCTCGCATAATTTTGAGAAGAATATACCTTTACCCATTTTTTATAGCAATTCCACTTTTTGCTTAATGGTCATCGAAACATGCTTTCATTTTATAGATCCTTTTGCAGAATTAGAAACTCTGAGACATAAACGAAAGTTCAAACTTTAATTTTCATAAAACTGCTGTAATACTAACAGCTTGCAAACAATAATAAGCTCGATCAAATCAGAAAATTAAGAAAAAGGCAATCTGCTATATTAATTAAAATTCCTTGGAATCAGTAAAATATAATTTTAGACTAATAAATATAGCAAAGTATAATTTTAGTCTTTTTTAATAATGCCTGCTATACATTACTGGCTATATATCATGAGACTGGCGATGAAAGACAAGTTCTTTCGCTAAATTTTGTCTTGCTTCTCTCGCACACTGAAACAGTTAAGCCTGAACTGTATTTAGTTATTTATTATGCTCACATCTCCTTTTTGCACATGCTTAAGGCTTATTTGATTCCTGAATACATAAATTTGCACTTATACTTAAGGCTTAGGTGATGCAGTCTCTGCGAGTCCTAAATTCTGCTACAAAGCGCCTCCCCAAGATCTAAATTTTGGGTTCTAGTGCTTTCACTAAATTCTAAAAATTTTGTCATCCCTAAAATTTTGCTGCTCGGTATTTCTTTAAATTCCAAAAATTTTGTCTTTCCTAAATTATGCTGCCCGATGCAGCCATACGAACGCTGGCACCAGTTTTGGGTTAATGTGAATAACAAATCAGTTATTCTTAATTCAAATAGTACTAAATGTAATATTTTAGTCTGAGTATAATGAATAAAATTTATTTCTAAAATGTAGAAAGAAATTTTTGTTAAATTTTTCCTCGTCTACATTTCTTAGTGCATTTAACTTAAATCTGTAAACACCACCAAAAGTAATGTCAACATAAAAGGTTACGATACATTTGCTAATCAATTACTAATATAAAAAAATTATTTAGGAATCACTGCATGAGTCATTATTCAAGTTATCGTGTTCATAAACATGCGGTGATGAAAGCAAAATATAATAATGATTCGCCAGGTTGGCGTCAAGGATATAAAATATTGATAGCATAAAATCTACGATGTTTCTATGTAGAATGTTTTGGTTTGAGATGTATGCCAAGAAGATATGCAGCTACGAAGCCAAATTATTAATCCCACAAATTTATGCTAAAATGATTGTCTCTTGAATAACGAGTTGTTTTATTTTTAGCGCCAAAGTGAATCGGAACTCTCCATATGTTTTATTATGGAGGAAAAAACTAAACGCAGATGTGTAAAGCATACGAAAAGTAATTTCTTAAAAAAAAAAAAGGTTGTTAGTGGCTTTGAGGTTCATATTTCAGATCATTGCGGATATTGGACGTCCGAATCTAAGACTTTGTACTGTCATAAGTATGAGTGAACGGCAAGTGTAATACTTCATAGAATGGCGACAGTGGTTAAAATGTTGTTACATTCATGTTAATATTACTTGATCAATAATTAAGTGACATTACTACAGGCTCACATAGCACGTTGTTTATTACCATCTAACATCCACTGATGATTGCTTCACTTCAGTTCCACACGCAACTGCTGTGTTGCCACATATATGTAACATCTCCACTCTTTTGAGAGTCATAGTATTTACTACGTTACATAATTATCATATTTGGATAGTCGATATACATTACAACCACTTTTGGTTTTATATGCACAATCACGATTAATATTATTGCTATTATCTTGATGGTGAGGATCATTATGTATTTTCAGATGTTCACTACTTATATTTTCGTCATTCTCATTACGTAGATGATAATCTAATGTCATTAAATTCTTCTGATTTTTAGTTTTTCTTAAATGGAATTTATTCCGTATAATTACCCTATTATCTTTTGTTCTAATCCAATGTGATCTAGGAGTTGAATGCTTTTTTAAAACTATAGCAGGCTCCCATTTATTTTCCCATCTCAACATTACCTTTTCTCCAAAACTAAATTCAAGTCTTTCCCTTGCATGCTTATCACAATAGATTTTAGCCTGTTTCTGCTTACTCCTCACCTTTTCTCTATATTGATCTTTTACAGATGATTTCAATTCTGTTTGCATACTTGGTAATCATGTTTTTAAATTCCTACTTAATAGCATTTGACTTGGTGATAAATTTATACCTGAAATTGGAGTATTTCTATATTCCAGTAAAGCAAGCTTCATTTAATTTCTCTAATCCTGCATAATAAACTCTTATCTATACCTACCAACTTTTCTGCAAATCCATTAGATTTAGGAAATCGAGGACTTCTAGTAATTATTTCAAATTCCAATCCTTCGCAAAACTCTTCATTTTCTTGTTCTATTAAATGGTACATTATCACAAATTAAAGTTTTGGATATTCCATGTGTTGCAAATATTGATTTCAATTTACTAGTAACTTCCACTGCACTTTCATGTTTTAGAGGAATTATGTCTACCCATTTAATTAAGTAACAGCCTATTACTAGATAACTTCTCCCCCCCCCATACTCACAGATATCAGTACCAAAGTTTTCATAAGGTAAACTGGGAATTTCATGAGAAACAAGAGGTTCTTTTACTGTTTGAGGCCTGAACCTGTCACAAATTAGGTATCTAGAAATCATATTCTCAATGTCACTGTTGATTCCTGGCCAAAATAGTACTTGTTGAGCACTAGCTTTTGATTGTTCAACCTCACAGTGAGCTTCATGCAATAATGGTAACATACACTTTCTCAATGCAACAAATACAACAATTCAATTATTAAAAAAAAAAAAAACTAACTCTTGCTCAACACTCAACTCATTTTTAAATTTAAAATAAGACCTTGCTTCTTTAGGAACTTTTATCAACATTCAAAGGTCCTCCATTTTGCCAATATTCTTACACTAACATTAACCCTTCATCTTGTAATGTAACTTTCTGAAATTCCCTTTTCTTACTTTCAGACATTTACAATTGTTATGTTAGTATAAGACTACAATATACAGACATTTCCAAGGCAAATATTTAAGTTTTAAGTTATATTTTAAGAGCTTAATTTTTATCCTCTGCAATTTATTTGATAACCCATTAGCAATATTTTTGTTCATAATTGAAACTAATGATTTATGACCAGTAAACACTTCTACCTCTCTACCACAAATGTAATAGTGAAATTTATTAACAGCAAATAATATACTAAGAAATTCTTTCTCAATCTAAGCATAGTTTTTTCTGCATTATTGAAACTCCTAGACGAAAAAGCAATTGGTTACCCATTCTGCAACCTAACCCATCTTTAGAACTATCTGCCTGTATAGTGATAGGTTTACTGCTATCAAATATTTCTAATACAGGTGCATTGGAAATTAAATTTTTTAATTCCCTGAATGCTTTAGAATGTAGCTGTAACCACTGCCATTCCACTTTGTTTTTCAAAAGTTCCCTTAATATGGCTGTTTTCTCTGAAAAACGTAGTACAAATTTCCTCAAATAATTATACATTCCGAAAACACTGTAATTCATGCTTATTCTGAGGTTCCTGTAACTCAGTAATGGTTTTAATTCGATCAGGATCAGGTCGCATGGCGAATGCATTAAATAAATAAATCTTACCTCACTAACCCTATACAAATAATATCTAACCTCACTAACCTTTGCTTGTTGAATTTAATATTTAGTTTTTTAGCTCTGTTGATGACCTTTGTGAAAATTTTATCATGTTCTTGTACAGTGCTAGTGGCAATGAGGATGTCATCAAAATAGATCAATACTCCTGGTATGTTACAAAATTTTCTAGATTGCATTTCTGAAAAATTTCAGGTGCACAGGAAATACCCATTGGAAGCCTTAAGAATTTATAGCATCCAAATGGTGTGCTAAAAGTACTAAGATCACTACTATCTAACGCTATCTGAAAAAACCCATCCTTTAAGTCGAAAACAGAATAAATTGATTTATTACACAGCTTTGGTAAAATTTCCTCAATTGTTGGAATCAACATATGTTCTCTTTTTATAGTTTTGTTAAGATCCTGAGGATCAAGGCAGTCTTAAGGATCCATTAGCTTTTTCAATTATTACTAGATTGCTAACCCAGTTTACAGGTTGATCAACTTTTGCAATAAAGCCGTCTCTCTAATTCGTTTAATTTTAATTCTTTAATTTACTACCAACTACACCATGTTATATTCACGTTAATATTACTTGATCAATAATTAAGTGATATTACTAGAGGCTCACATAGCACGTTGTTTATTACCAACCAACATCCACTGACGATTGCTTCACTTCAATTCTACAAGCAACTGCTGTATTGCCACATATATGTAACATGTTCTATTGTTTTTTTCGTTATGTAAGTAATATTTTTTATGTGCTTTCTGTGATTATCTTTTTTTCTGTTATTCAGCAAACAAAATATACAAAAATATTCCAAGTACGTACAAAATTCTCATCACAGTCACCAAATCATACAACTAAAAACATTAAAGTGTATTCTGTCAAATCTTTTTTCGCATTTATTGCAAAAGTACAGAACAATAATCAATTCCTGTTTTGCTAATATAAATTGTATTTTAAAAATAAAATTTGGAGGGACCAAATTTCGGAGCAAAGTGGCCATTAGTTTCTCAAAGTCAGTTACATTGAAGTAAATCCACTGCTTATCTAGTTCAGTATATTATACCCCTTTTTTACAGCCTAAAAGTTACATTTTTATAATTGCACTCATATAAGGAAACTTTTTTAAATAGATGATACATTCATAAATTTTTCTCATTAATATTTATATATATTTTTTTTAATTAATGCTAACAGTGCCAATATTTCTGTGCAAAACTTATCCCAACTTCAACTTCACTTTTTTGAACCTACCACAGATGCAGGGCGTCTAATAGTAACATTACATAGTCTTACTTACTCATCCTAATAACACACACATATATTACTTACTTTATGTCAGCAACTTAATGCATGAAAATACTAAGCATGTTTATATTTTGTAATTATATATATGCTTCAAGCAGCGATATCTGAAAATCCACTCCAATTCTGCACCCAAAAATTATTTGATGACAGAATTTCAGATCTATAGGCTGGATAGTTCTATAGGGTTCTAGATCTGAAGGGTATGAGGTGTAATGCATTAAAAATATGATTTGCTGAAGAAAAAAAAAGACTAATAAGATACTAATTACTTTCCTAATGTTTCTGCAACAATAAAAATTAAATGTTTGAAATAATTTTAAAATGGTATTTTTAAGAATTATTTGATTTGTGGTACTCTTCCGTTAAAACTGTATCATGTATTTTTATCACCCTGCAGGCACATTTTGGCTTCTTTCTTTCCTTGCAACCAAATGAAGTGGAACAAAAATAATAAGGAACATTTACTGATTTCACAACAAAATCCTCTAAAAAGCCAATATGAAGGAAGAGCATAGCCTACTTTATTTTTTTCATAAGTATGTGAAATTAGTTTTCCTCATTTCTACAATTTTATTGCATTCAATAATTTTTAATGTCAGAACAACAAAAGGAATTGACTACTTCTATATTATAATTATTCCAATAAACCATCTTGCAGCTATTCATTCAAAGTAAACTCTGGTTCACAGAACTCAATATACTTTTATCTCCTGACATCAAAAGGAAATGTATTATATGGCAGTAACAAATGAAAATCCATAATCTAACATACCATATTCATCTTCAAATGCCTTTTTCCTTCCCCATACAAGAAAAGACAGCATAAACATTTCAGCCTTGAGTTACATTTTAGTTTCAAGCAGTGTTTTTCTAAACACAGTATTATTTTATTTTTTAATGTGAAGAATATCTTGAATAAACAGAATAGTTCTTTCTTCATATTTTAACAAATCTGAAGCCTTGAATTCCATTGCAATAATAAAAAGAGATCAAAAATATGATCATTTGAGTGATGGTTACAAAGGTAACCATTGCCACCAAAGAAGCCACACACGAAACTGAGAACAAAAAAAATACATTAAAAAAGCGTAAAGTAATATAGCTTTATGGAAAAAATACATCAACTTTGTGGCATCAATTTATTCATGTTTTATCAGGGATTACACTTTAATTTTATGTGACAAAAATTGATAAGTTATTAAAGTTATCTATTTTCATAAATATATCTATGTTCATAAATAAAGGCCAATTTAATTACAATGATAAAACAATAAAACATTAATATTACAATTATAAAAAAATCCTCAATAGTCCAGAAAAATGAACTTATCTGAATTAAAACACTTCAGGTTAATATATATATTAACGCATTTTGTAACTTTTTTTGATTTAAAGCTTTTTTTTTTTTCACTTAAGACCATTTACTTCATTAAGACTAGTATTATGACTATACAGGAAACAATTATACGTTTGATTTTTAAATTTTGTAGACTACAGGTATTTAAAAGTTACATTAATAAAATTTAAATTATGTTACCCCGACCTACTGGCCATAAAAATTACTCTGAACTATACACACTCTTCTGTACTTATCGACTAGTGCCTGACTGCAACAGGGTTGAAGTGTTCTGGCAGCCTCTGGATGTCCGCTGGCTTCATTTGTTGTAGAGGCCACTCCAGCCTCGCAAGAGCTTCCACTTCCTTGCAGCTTGAGACACTGATTCTGCATATATGCCGGGCTGTGTCAGAAGAGGACGACACCATACTGATAGCAACACTCGTGTTGTTCATGACGCAGTGCTACACTAGAAACAAAATAACTTTAATTATAAAACATGCAACAAAATCCTAATATACATAATAACTGAAAATTTCAGATCACCTTGAAAAGATTATTATCTACAAATCATGATGCTTATAAGCAAAATTATGTCACAAATATATAGACATTAAACACAGTAATTTCTCAATTATTCGTCTTTCTAAATTACATGATTTTCAACAGTCCCTAATATCAAAGGCGTCATGAAATGACATAACAGTGTCATTCATGTATCTTAGTTTATATATCTCTCAAGTATGAATAAATTAAAGTTTCACTTTGTGTTTTTCACAGCATTCCTTTTCACTATGCAGACTTTTTAAAGATATCCAATATCTATGGTAATCATAATTTATTTTAAACCAGGAGTTAATTTTATTTTTAACCAGCAGTTAAGTCTGTTCAGCTCATCAGTGATTGATTTCTGCACAACACAACTTTTAAAACTCCAATGAATTAGTGAATTACTCCTTTTCTTAGAATTGAAAAAGGTTTAAAATAACAATAAATAAGATGCAAGTTTGATAGGATGGTGAGGAGTTATCACTTAATATTCTATTAATATTTTATTAATATTCTATTACTGTGAGACATTTTCAATCATATCTTAATTTTAAAAATGGATAAGTATATGGAACAAAATAGAATATAATTTTCAGCGCCCGGGGACAACTAAAGATTTTGAGCCCCTAACCTAACTAAAGATTTTGCCCTATGGGCATAAACCTAATTTATATCTAATGTTAAATTTCATGGATCATAACAAAATGAGCTCCATATTAATTTTCATTTTGCACTCTAAAATTTGAAATGCATATAAATGCATGATTATGATTTAAAATAATTTCACATATAAATATATAACTAATAAAGACTTTATTTAATTAACTGCAGAAAAGCACCTGAGATTTCAAAATGAGGTATAGTTCACAAAATCTTTTCTCAGTACTCAAAGCTTACTTTGAACACTGTAAAAAAATTCTGTAAATCAACATGCATAGCATTCTGATTCTCTTTTTTTAAACCTGATTAAAAAATAGTGTACTTAAATGACATTTATAGCCTAGGATTACACAATTAGTTATTTTACTATGATAACCTGTCATTATAATGACTTCCAAATTGTCAAAGCAAAATGTTTAAAAAAAATAACACTGACAAAACACAGCACAGCAAAATTGACCAGTGAGATGAAAATTGACAGGTGAAGAATAAATATATAAACAGGTAATTTTAATTTTAAAGAATGAATGCAATCCAGCAACCAAAAATATATGCTTACCAGTTGGAAGCAAGACCCAACTCTTAATGATACAAGAAATAATCCTGAAGGGCATAGATGAAATTAACATGTTTATTAGTATCTTGAGAAATCTGTGACCATAAGCTTTCAACCATCTTCTACAATTCATCCTTCAGATGAAGCTGAAGCATATTAAGTAAACAATGACCAATCATATGTCACAAACAATGAACTGATGTAAGATCTGGAGATCCTGGCAGCCAATAAAGCAAAAAGAGGTAAAAGTTAACAATTGGGTACCCCTTATTTTTTTGGCACTTCTTTTTTGACGCCAAGATTGGCGCCAGAAAACACAATTTCAAGATGGCGCTACACAAAACCAAAATAAAAAGTCAAAGAATTGCACATCTCTGTATCCGTGTACAAATCGATCTATTTTCACTTAAAAAAAAATCTCAGAATTGCACAATCTAGGCATTGTGCACTGCCTTAACTTTGTCCATGTACACTTAGATTTTTTTTCAAGGAAACTAAAAGTTAAAACTATCATGGTAACCAGAAAAGGGGTTTCATCGCCAAACCTGAACAAAAATTTGTTGCTAATCGAAGAGCACCCAATTCTACACTAAAGTCCAAAAAGAGTATCTTGCAAGGCTTACTGTGGAAGATGGTTGATGACTGTTGTGTATGGTTGGATATTATCTTCCTGAGATACAGCATTTTGAAAATCACTGAAGGTAGAAAATTGCAAACAGATGCAGCACTTCATCTACATATTACCATAACATCACTGATATGAACCAAGTGACCAAGTACCAATAGCAATGTGATACCGCACTGTCAAACAGTACAAGATTTAACAAACACAGAAGGAGTGGTGTACTCCACTCCTTCTGTGTTTGGTGAAGGTACAGTACTTTCATGTTATCGCAGCCACCTTAGTAGAAATTGCCAAATTTTCAGAATATCTTGGGCAACCATCCTCATAAGAATCCTTTAGTTATACATCACCCATTTTGTATTTCTGCAGTCTTTTTATTTATTCAAAGTTCCAAGGGTTTTTTTATAAACAATCATGATATTTTTACCTTTGAACACTTGTGGAATTTGCCAGGAATGGAAGAAATTGAAATAAAATTTCCACAGAAATGCAGAATTTTGCAGCAGAATCTTTAAAGAAAACAATGAGGAGACTTAGATAGAAAAAGTTAGATATGTAGCTGATAGTTGATGTTGCTGAGGTTCGCACAATGCCAGGTTTCAGCAATTCTGTGATATTTTTCAAGGGGAAACAGCTCACTTATACACTTAAGAAGAAAAACAGTGCAAAAAAATTACAAAAAATTAGGGGAGGAACATGTTTCATTTTTTTAATGTATCACATAATCCTAATTTAGGAATTAAAATTTGTATTTCAAATTAATAAAATATGTTTTCTTTTCATATAATCATGATGCCTGCCGATTTACGATAAATAAAGATACTCTGCGAACTTTATTTTGCACAAACGATCAACTTGTACCTGATGCGTAACTTCTACATTTTCACCATAAAAAATCATGAAATTGCACCAAGGTGGTGCCATTAATACATAGGTACCAACCTGTTTTCATGTCCCCACAATTCTTAACTGAACAACTGTCACAGAGGAAACAAATTTAATTCATCAATGTGCCATTCAAGATGCTATATCCTGACAGTATAGCAATCCTTGGTATCTGTGACTTTGCATTAATAACAATCTTCGTAAAGGGCAGCATGATTGCAAATCACCTTCAACCAATTCTCTACAAAATGTCCATGCTGCTACTGGAACATCTAAAACATAACACATTGCACATGTCGCCAGTTGCGTTTTGTGAAGCTGCTGCCACCAAGAGCATTCATATTCGTCAATCCTAGTATGCCAACATTTATATAAATGCCCCAGGACCCCTAGCACAATTCATATTCTCCAAATTCTTAGCACAATAGATACACTCACTGGTACATTTTAGCTGCAATAATGCAGAGGGATCACATAATTTGTAGACCTGAAACACAACCCTTTGTGAAAACATATAATAACCAAAACTGATTTTATCAGTGTCTAACTAGGCATCTACATGTATCTTCTGTGAAGAAAAACAGCTCAAAAATAGGTTTCCCATAGCAATAAAAAATAATTCATTGGACATGTCCTTCCCATTTAGCTCATTAACTTATCACATAAAAACTAAATTTCATACATTTACATAAATCCTTCAAATGCACACTGTTTTGCAGTTTGCATTATTAACCATTACAACTACATTTTCATGAGGATGCATTTCCTCTGTCAGTAAAGTAAATAAAAATTAAGAATAGATCATATGACCATGGAAAAAGAATCAAGCCAATTGAAAGGTTAATGCTATTGCATGGACAAGAGCAATACTGTAATTTATAATAAAAAATTTAATATCAAATATAAAAATAAATTTGTTAAATTTAAAAATATCAAGACTTCTGCATATAATAGCATTCTATTAAACATATTACACAATTATTTATATTAGTGCATATATTCAGTTCCTCTCCTTTTACTAACTTATAATAACCTTCAAAATGTATTTTAAACCTATAAAAATCCTCTCATCAACTATTCATTCTAAAATGTTGACCATTGATATGCATGGTACAGTATCATTTTAGTAATTCAGCTATTAATCTACAATCTTGCTTTTGCCTTCAGGCGGTGAATTTCGAAGAAATTCAAAATTAAAATAAAAATATATGCTAAAAAGCAATAAATGGTTAGAAAATGTACAAAATGTGCAAATGATGAAAATACATACAAAAATATGGTGCCTCTATGGAAAATAAGCATTTTACTTCATTGGGGATAGAACCCTCAATCTCCAAAACTTGACATACGTGGCGGTGGCTCCAAAACTTGACATACTTGACATATGTGGCCACTCGGCTGCTGGGACGTCATTTCAAATAGAGAAAAGTCTACTCTTCGCTTTCGATGATCTTCATTATTACGGCAGGTTGGAAACCTGCTATTAGCTTGTCTGCAGTTGATTTAGCGTTTGATTTGGTCAATATGCTGAACAATTTTTCTTAATAATTAATTAGATTTTCATCTATGATCCAGAGTATAGCTTCATTTATTTCTGATGGTGGAGGATTAATTTTTGCATTACATTTTTTGCTATAAAACGTTTCAGTTAGTGTTTCCTTCACGCGTTCTTTTGCTTTAATAAAATCAGGAAATTCTTCTCTATTATTAGTGGGTACTGGAGGTTTAGCAGGAACTTTTTTCTTTTTGAATTTTAATTTATAGGCTTTGCAACCTCTAACTTAACACGTTACTAAGCTTAAGTTATAAGCTTACGTATTCTTCTTGACAGAACATACACTATGCTTTTCCTCTAGTTTTAAGATTACATAATTTACTTCGATGGGAATGTCCATATTTCACGCATTTTTCAGGATTGTTGCAGCACTGTGACGAGTGTCCATATTGCCGACAGCTGTAGCATTGAATTGGCCTGAATTTTGGAGTGTACTTTTCAATTTTCACATTCAAGCTAAACATGTTGTTCAGATGATATACTGAATATCCTTCATTATTTTTCTTTATCTCCAGGAAATAAATTGGAATCTTTTCAAAATTTTTATTTTTAATTCTAACGAAATGCTTTACTTTGAGGATCGGATTTTCTTCTTTTGAAATCATTATAGACTGCATCTTCTGATACCGTATCTGGAAGATTTTTTAAAATTACTCTGAGCAGGTTTTGACTTAACATCCGGTATTAATGAAACTGTATGTTTCGATCTTGAAGTATCTTAGCCATTTGTCTAAAGTCAGAAATATTTTTCTCATAAACAAAGATAGATTTTGATTTCATTTCAGCCTCAGGAATTTCTATACTGTTTGAGGAAAACAGATCATCAATCTTAAGCCATTCTACTGCATTTGATTGAAACACAATCCGTGGGGGGACTTCACGAATTGTCGTGCCTCCATCTATGGTTTCTTCATTGTCTTTAAGTGATTGAAACTTATTTTCATGCATAACATACATTGGTTCTGAATTTACTGTAACTCTTACTGGGTTTGGGGGAGTAATCCAATTTTCATTATTTTCTTCATTCAATTTCAATAGATCTTCATCTGCACGGATTTTCTTATTCTTTACGCAGATATCCTCTTCCGCATCCTTTTCTTTTCTGTGTGAGTATTTCGCTTAATTTCCTTCATAATGTTATTAACTCCTTTCTTTTGCACTAATCAAACAAGTTCTTCAAATATTTTGGGGCTAGTGATTTCTTTAAGCCGATCAACGGTGCTCTTAACTGCGCTGCTCTCAGTTTTAGAAATAATCTTGCCTTTTCCTTTTTTGGAGTTAGATAATGGTGATTTTAAAAATTCTTCTCTTCTTGATTATTGGTTGTGACATGCATGAATAGTGAGATTTTTCAGATCTGGCATAGTTGCTTAGCTCAGTATCAGAATAAGCATCAGTCGATGTCCTGAATAAGGATATTTTTAAGCGAGACCCAAAAGTGATACTTTTTCAGCAAAATTCATGATCAGAACAGGATATTAAGGTAACAGCGTAGCGTGCATACACCAGCTCATTAATCTCATTCTAAAATGACAAACATTTACAGATATAATACAAAACCACTTCCATATGCAATTTTTTCCTCCAATGACAGATGATGAATGGCATTTTGAGTTACAAAACTTGAATCAGCAACATGATTTTCAAAGGTATTTTGAGGTAACTTACATAAAATAACTAACATGCAGAGACTTCTGGAACTGGAAAAATTTTATTTTCCATTGTTTAACTTTCATTAACAAAGCCTGGCAGCAAATGACATATAAGACCATAACTCAGCCATCCCATTATGCCTAAATTAGGTTGCAGGCAGACACTTTAAGCACTCAGGACTTTGTTATCTGTGATACTGTCTCTAGGCAAAATCGTAGGCTAAGAAGTTAGCAATGAAGATGTGGAGAAGTTACAAAGGAATCATAAAAATGAGCTAAATAAGAAGAACTACACCAACTTCAAAAGCAGCAACAAAAGATTATTGTAGGAAAATGGCTTCAGAAGAAGAAAGAAAAATTACAATAAAATTCCTCATAATGGCAATATCAAAATAATGACACTTCTGAAGGTCTAAATTGAAATCTGAAATTTAGGACCACTTAAGAAAATATATAACAGGCTCACAATTTAAAGACTTAAAAGTGGAAATTATTGGGTTTAGTTTCTGCCACCAAACAAAAAAAGCCTTATCCAACAAAATGAATTACCCAGAATATAAAGATGAACTACCAATCCCTTTTTATGTGTGAATGTGCGAATTTTGAAAGTAGTGTCCACTTTAAAAACCATTTCGTATTGACAGCTGCATATTTACTTTGGTTCTTGTCTGCAAAAACTTAGAGAACATTATTTTATGTTACTTTTGGCATAAATTGTGGCATATGATCACGTTCACAGATGACAAGTACAGTGACAAAGATTCCTTTGGTTTTAAAACAAATCTTGTGTCTATGTCCTACATCTTGGATTAAGTTGTATGTTCAGAGAATATTAGAGCTAGTGAAGTGAAGGCACAGGTTTGGATGGATACAGACCAATCTTTTCCTGTCACTCTCTCACAAAATGATAACAAAATAATCAAACATGTATTGGAAAAGAAGAAAGTTGATGAGAAGGGAAAGGATGAAGTTTTATAGACAATACATGGAGCAAAAGAGCTACATGAAAGGATGCTGACGAAGAATAAGACTTTCGTAAGATTTGTCAAGAAATATTTATCCGTTTGCAAACATGCTGCTATGAAGCTTCATTACCTACATAGAAAATTTTTGAAACCAAGGTGACAATTTTGTAAGCACGCAAAGATTTGAAGTTACATGTCATCATGCTAAGAAATTTATTGCTTTCATATGAAGATATATATGTAATTTTGAAATATTTAATTTTGTCTTCCTGAAAAAACACGGGAATGCATTTTAAATTTAAATAATCTGTACAATTTTCTAATTATGACCAATACATCGAAAAATCTGACTGACTTTTGCATGCTGCAATTTCTACAGATAGCATCATAAAAACATAAGCTTTAGAAATATATATTTAATTATCTGGAAAAATCTTTTATTGGAATTGGCAAGGTACCATTGCTACCTGTTCCAGATTATTCCATATTCTGCCTCTAAAAGAGAGATTCTACTGTATTCTAATTCTTTAATTTGTGAAATCTGCATGTAATTAAATAAGCAAAAATATTTTCACATAACAGTATCATCCTGAAAGCAATGGCAAGCTACACCATAAGTATTTTCAATGACAATAATATGCTTCACTTCAGAAACATTTAAAAATGTAGGTAATAAAAAACCAAAAAATATTTTGAGTGAAACAGAAGCCCAGTGAGTCTCAAACAGAATGATTCTTAAATACAAAGAAAAAAATAAAAGATGTCTTCTAAAGAAAGTTAACTATTTTTATGAAAGGGAATTTTGTATGCAAACATTTTCCACTTATGCCATCCACTGTTCTTCACACAATAAAGTTAAATTTTCATTTATTTTATATCTTTATTATTATCTTTATATTTTTTAATATTTAATCATTTCAAATGTCTTCGGTTTATGAACTTATAAATGGTAACTTATTAACTTAAGTACTATGGCAAAGCTTATGCAAATAACTTAATCAATTAATCCATTTTATAATAATTTTATAGGGAAAACTGTTTTGATTTATGAATATTTAGGTTGATGAATGCCTTCAGGCATGAATTAAATTCATACACTGAGGTTCCTTGTTGCCCATATAATATCAGTTCCATATTTCTCTTTCCTCTAAAATATTTACAATTTTTAACTTATAATGAAGTATGAAAGAAGCAGAAATTTTTTTGTGATATTTATAACACGCAATATGTTAATCTTCACACTCAATTTAGACTGCATAATATTTCCTCATTTTCTCTGTAAAATACTGATTAATTTTAACTTTATATCAGCTACAAAATAAGCAGCAGTAGTAAAAGCATATCATTCATTCATATCCTTTTTAAAAAAAAACTTTCTAAAATTTTAATCAGGTTTAACTTACTATCAGATCAAATGAAAAATAAGTAGTCTTTTCTTAAGAGCATGGAATTTTACTGCTGAGTGAAGGTGTAAAAATGGCCACTAAAATTATTTATTGAATAACAAAATATTTGGAGAAGTACTGCAAAAAGCTAAAGGGGGGGTATGCCAATAACTGTTTACTCCTTCAAATATTCATTTTTTTCTAACCACTTTACTCTTCACACTGAGAATTTATGTAGTGGCAGCATGTGTACCAGAGAAGCTTACCAAAACTAGCTTTGATTATTAGTTAATCTACAAATCTTAAAGAAAGTTAGCATGCCTCGATAAATTTCACTTTCCTACATAATTTTTATAAATAAAAAGCAACATGAAAAGAAAAGTAATGGATATGAAACAAACACTATACATGAAACATTGGAAATAAATACATAAAAACAACACTTCCAATTTTAAATATGATCAGAAACATTTTAAAAGAAAAGCTTTAAGAACAGCTGTGTAATGGACAGAAACAAATTAAATAGCCTAAATGCAGAAATAAACATTAAACTAAAGGCCTATATCCCATTGTTTTTGTAATATGCACACTTAAAACTGAGATTTAAATTTAACTTTCTAAATCAATAAATACATGTCTTACATCATATGATAAAATTTCTGTTTCTTCTGCAAGCAAATCATTTTTAAAATTCCCTAGTATACAGAAAGAGTATTAACAAATGATAGAGAAAAAAATCTCTTCTGAAATATACTTCAATATTTCATCCAATAAAAACTGAAGCAACATGTTAAAATACAATTCAGTTTTGCCAAGGACAATACTTTCTCACGTAGACAATCGTATGCCAATACAATAACCAAACTACCACCACTGACAGAAATATACTTCCAAATACCATAAAGAAAACTGGAAATGACATTACTAATAAATGTCAAAAATAGAGTTTGTAAATATTTCATTTCAACAATCATTTTCACCTACTTTTGACAACACAATAGAAAGTCAAAATTATCAGTTTGAGAAACTTTTCATTTTTAACTTGCCATCACGTAAAATATGTACTCACATATTTACACTAACATTTAATAACTATATATTTAAACAGGTAAATTAGAATAACACTGAATTTATCACTAAGGTTAATTAAAAATGTCAAACTAGATCAGACCACTAAGTATCAAACATTTGATACAACTAAAGTCATTAACTGATTAAACTTAAGCAACTTACGTAAGTCATTATCATCAAATGAAAGGATTTATCTGCAAAGAATTCTAACAATGAGTCTGACTGAATAAAAACACAGACCTATGTTTTGCATCTATTTCAATAAACATTTATCAATTCAAAAACATGTAAGATTTTAATTTAAAAAACCATTCGCAGAAATCTCTCAAAACTCGATTTTTTTGTATTAAAATGATAATATGTATCTTTACATTTGTTTCCGTGAATGTTTTCAGAATTTCATTCTTTACATTTAATAATAAATTTCTAAAAGCTATCCAAAGAAATGAGATATAATTATTTTAGTTACTGAAAGCAAAGCATTTTTTTTTTTTTTTTGAAATTTAGTAGCTTCATGACGCAAGACCTGAATATTGTTAATACGCAATACATAATTCTTGAAATTCGATATATGGAAACGGACTTACAGCTTTAAATACATTTTCTCAAACATATGGAAACAGTTCCTTCAAAAATGAAAGCAGAAATCTCCAAATCGAACATTTAAATCATTATAATTCATACATGCAAACGTTACATAATAAATTATAAGAAAACTGTTACTATTGCGATCTTTATCGTTTTGTAAAATACAATAGTTTTGCTTCGTAAACATACAGTGTTAAAAACAATAGAATAAACATTATTTAACAGGAACTGGAAGTTAATTCGAGAATATCCATCAGTAGGTCTAATCTCTCATCTCCCTTAAAAGGACTATTAATTAAACGATTGTTGTTCGTAGTTATTTTTAAAGACACTTTTGAATTTAAAGCCTTAGAACATGTATTAATATAACAATACTACGAATATACTAGGCAATAAAGGTGATTTCTTTAAGGTATAATATTATTACATACCTGTGTAGCGCTGTGGTCTGACAGACCCAACAGTCAGCCAGTTAAAGGACTGCAGCTGCTGCAGTACAATTTAGTAAAAAGCCGCACGAATGACGTAATAATGGCAGTTTCAATGACGTCATGTGACGTAATTTCAAATCGTATTAAATATAATATTTTTCGCTTGTTTCAAAACAATAAAAATTACATTTTTGTCAAAAAAAGCAAAAAAAAAAAGAGCATTTGAACCTCTTTGCTCAAAAGGAAATTTTCCAAAATTCGTTATATCCTCATTTTTAAGATAAGAATACCATAAGTAAAGATATGACAGTATAGAACTGGAAAATTTATCCTCGATTCAAGGAAATCCATTTCTAATGAAACAGCACCTCAAATTAATTTACACGAATTAGTAAATGAATAATAACAATTCGTACTTTTACGTTTAAAACGTAATATCATATAAAATTCAGAGAAAAATCTTTTCTCAAGGTAAATACATAAATTAAATAAAATTATATAAAAAAAATATATAATTTTCTCATAGATATTTCAAATCATGTAGTTGCTGAAATTTAAAGGTACTTACGTATTAACGCAATTATCTTGACCCAATTTGACGATTTTGTATGGTAGAAAAGAAGGGTGATTTACGACTTCAAAAATTATTTATTGCATTCATGAATGCGCGTTTTGTTAGAATTTCTTCCGAAGATATGTTGATAAAACTACTAACAGGTAGTTTTCTGTTTCTTTTGTTCTAGTAGTAATTTTGTAGCTATGGCCTTAAGAATAGGTTCAAAGCAATTATTCTCTTTAGCAATTCTACGGCAAAATACTATATTTCCACAGAAATTTTATTGCAGTTTCTTGCCTTATGGGAATCTCAGAAGCGCATAATTTAAAATTGTGTGTAAGACAAGATATATATATATATATATATATATCAGGATTTATCCATAAAAACCTTTGGAACTCGAAATGTAGTAAAAAGAACTCGTATCAAAATAGCTTACTGAAGTGACTTGTTAAAATTGAAGATTTGTTACGCGCATAGTTGCCAGAATTTGTGTATTCTGAAAAAATTGGCGGTATCTGCTAAAGTGGTTGCCCTAGTACGTAAGTAACAATTTAAATTATCGAACGGCCTTTTAAACTCTACCTGACGCTTCTGTAGAAAGAACTTTACTATAAACCAAAAATTAAGGGTTGTCTAAAATTCCCTTTACGAATAGTGAATTTTCTAATTTTCGTTATGATATAAAATTTTTCAGTGGCATGAAATTTCTGTAATATTCGTAAAGGAAAAGACGTAAAAATTATACAATATTACGAATCTAGCTGCAATTGAAGAAGCTAGAAGTCGGATGTCTGACTGGAACATCATATTTATGAACGGCATCACAGATGTAGGATCATTATAAGATTGACAAATAAACCCTAAACTGAAGTTACTGTTTCAGAAATATTTTCTGAAGGCGAGCCAGACTGAGCGGATGAATTAGTGTCAGATCTAGTGGCTGCCAAGAACCTCGAGTTCGGAAAGATAAAAGGCTTATGTCCCAATAAGGCTCCTAAGTCATCCAGAGAAACAAGTCTTTTGCTAATTGACAGAAAATAATAAAAAACAGAACTACGGTAACCAACTACGGTACGGTCATTACTACGGTAGTACTATACATATGCCTATTTGGGCCATAACTAACAAATCTTCAACGAAAAGTAAATGCATTATTCAATTATGCATTTTTTTTTAATATAATGAATTCATCTTCCGGAATTTAACATATTGTTTTTCAGACAATGCATCAAAAATTAATTCACATTAACTATTCTTTTCTATTTTTATAAAAAAAGTGGGGGAGGAATTTATTTTTATCATTCCTTCTTCCTATGTGCATGAAAATACTAAAATTACAATAAAAATCAGGGTCTATGAAAATTCGAAGATATTTAAAAATAATTTGTGTAATGTGAATATTTCATAAATGATGATGTCAGATAGAAATTTAAAACAAAACAAACAAACCCTTTTAAGCAAAACAAAAAATAATAAAATTGTAAAAACTTTAAAAATGTGTGCAAAAACATCGATAAAAAAAAGCTCTTCCTAGATTTTTGTAATAGCATAAAATAAAATAAAATTAAGTAAAAGGGAAATTAGCTTGTACTTTTATAAGTTAGTATTTCTATTGTTGTTCTATAAAAGTATCTACACTTTGAAATATAAGTTAATTAATGACTTCCAAAATTGGAAACTGTTACTACAAAAGTTGCTTACAGATTTTCAGGATGGTTCGATAAAGATTTTTAGGAGAAAAGCAAATATTTTGAAATAAAAATTTCTGACAACAGCTTACTATATTTGAATTGAGAAATATTTTTTGTTACTTTTAAATGTATTCCCCCTCTTAAATATCGCATGTAAACAAGCTGTGGATTGTAGGATACATTTCTGTGCTCTAAGAAGAGAAATATTCCTATTCCATAATTCAAAAATGTTGTGAAATGCAAAGTATAAAAATTTATAAATGCAAAATAAGCAGTAAAAAGATTATTATTATTAATCGGAAATGGAGAAACCGTTCTCTAATACTTTTACGTATCAAGAAGACCTCAAACGAATGCCCGAAAAGTGTACGTACTGTTTAAGTGTCTTTAAATATATCTGTAGCAATAATAAATAAAATAATAAACCAAGATTTACAACTTAAAAATTTAAAAAAAACATACTATTTACCAGCTTCTGCCGAAGCACCGGACTGAAGGCACGACAATTTGTAGAACCTGTATGAAAACTATTTAGCAAAACATAAATGGAAATACATAGTGACCCTCCCTGAAGCATGGATACCTAAATGACTACAACAGGAAATTTTTTTTTATTATTATTGAAAAAAAAGAATGTACAAACCCGTTCCGTCAATGCAAAGAAAGTTTCAGTAAGGGGATTATGATTCTTTTAAAGTGGTAAATTAAAATCAGAATAGAAAAAAATAATAAAATAACTCAATGAATTATGAAGATAAGTTTTATGTCAGATAAATACAGAAGAAATTCCATTTCTTTACCACAATGACTTTCAGAGGGTGAAATTTCATCAAGACAAAGCAGCAAGTCATACTTCGAAAAATACCACTGCATTCCTTGAAGAAATGAAGACAGACACAAGAATTGCATTTATACCTTTCCAAAGTATTTTTGAATGAGGTATTCAGTTAGTAATTTCAAGTATTCCTGAACCAAGGTAGACAGCTTAAAAAAGGTCATAACATAATGTTCACCAGGTTTTTGCCAAGGCATGTGGCTCAACGCACAACAATTTGTAGAAACTATATGAAAACTATTTAGCGGCAGATAAATGAAGCACATTGTGACCTCCAATGAAGCATGGATTTACCTAAATGACTACACCAAGAAAGGTCTATTTATTTTCAGAAACGAGAAAAGAATGTACAAACCTGGTGCTGTTAATGCAAGGAAAATTTCAGTTAGCAATTTATGATTCTTTTGCAATGGGAAATTAAAAATAAGAAGAGTGGAAAAAGATAATAAAATCAACTTATTGTATTACCAAGCTAAGTTTTATGTCAGATATTTACGGAAGAAATCCCATTTTTTTATTGGAATGGCTTTCAGAGACTAAACTTTCATCAAGATTAAACAAAAAGGCATACTCTAATGTTGCATCTTCGGGCTAATACCCCTTTGGTTTTTTGGTTTGAAAACAGCTCTCTCTACGTGCAAAACCCACCATGAGTGATGGACTCAGGAAAAGAGTGAAGAGGAATAGAAATCAATATCTTAGGATATTTTACTAAAAGCCATTCTATCATAAAAGTCACGATGCAGAGATGAAGTCCAGGAAAAAAAGTTATCAGAACGAATATTTAACAAATACGCTTCACATTTTAAATAAATATTAAACGGTCCAGAAATCGTTCTAAATTTGCGTAAACTACCTCTGCATAATTTTATTTAACCGTGAAGTTTAGAAAGAACATACATCTTCAATGTATTATAAAAAATGTTGTTACAAACCGCCCAGGCGCGGTAAGATAGCTTCCCCGCAAAGCAGGCATAGGGCAAGAAAAATGAAAAATGAATACTGCCAGAAAATGTCAATGGACGGCAGGGTTGCCACATTTGGTGAGAAATCGCCCATTTGGCGAAAAAATTGGAAATATGCTATAGACGCATGGAAAACCTTCTGGAAAGAATTCTTCCTCGCTTAGCCCAGAATGTTCTCGAACAAAAACCAAAAGCTATATAAACCCTGCTGGTACGCGGAGCGTAGCCAGTTCCTAGTCAACCGAGTTGATAGTCAGTGAGCAAGTGTCTCGTAGTCTAGTGCCGAGTTGGTCGTCCAGCGAATCAAGAGAATCTCTTAGTGCATCGTCGAGTTTTGTCTTAGAGCTCTAAGAATGACCGAACCGAGTAGGGATCTATGCTCTAGTGTATCGGCGAGTGCTTAGCGAGTTGTAACGTGGAGAGTCTCGGGAGTGTGTAAAGTTCCGAGACCGACAGAGCAGAGTCGGGATCTGTACTCTGGTGCTTTTCCGTGAAGCCCTTGTCACCGTTATAGCGGGATAACGCAGGATTTCGAGAGTACGTAAAGTTCCAAGAGCGACGGAACCGAGTCGGGAGCTGTACTCTGGTGCTTTGCCTTGAAGCTGTCTCCACCATTATAGCCTAACAGTCTGAAGGCTGTGTCGCTGATTGTCTCAGCATGTTTATAGATGTTCTTTGACGACTGTAAACAGGATTTTAGAGCTGTCTTGAAAAATACTAGCCAATAAACTGTGTTTTGATACTTTATTAAGTGTCGTCGTTATTCACTCCAAATCCACGAACCCTTAACTTACGTAAGAAGAAGAAGAAAAAAACGCAACAATATATTTAGACTTTAAATACAATTGCTGTCAATTTATTATATCATAGTCAGGACGAAAACCATTAATGAGTGCAAAACAAAATTTGGGGCGCTAACTAGTAGAGTACATGATCCCCTCCTACTGCAAATAAAATCTTACATTTTCGAGAGAGTTTTACATATCTAGGTACTATCATCTCTAACGATAACAATATTAAACTTAAATTGACAATAGATTATTTAGAGCTGGTAGACGTTATCATGGTTTAAAAAATTTGTTAAGATCTAAATTATTAAACTTCAAGACAAAAATTAATCTTTTTACAACTCTTATTAGACCTGCCATATTGCATGATAGTGAATGGGACAAACAAAGCAAACACAAACAGAAGAAGAAAGACTCCTAATCATTGAAAGAAAAATACTGCGTAAAATATATAGCCCAGTTAGAGAAAATAATACACTCACGTTTGTGAAAATTGCAACACCATGAAGGACTTACGCGAGTGAGCTGAAATTTTCAGGAAATGCAAAGTAGCGCATGATATGCAAATGATTAGAATTGCAAATCCGTAGCGCATGCGTATGCTGAGCAGCGCCCTCTGAACGGCTGATGGATCCGAATAAATAGACGGCTGTAGCGAGGCGTGTATGGTTATCGGTGGTTATCTGCTAGTGGTAAACGTTAACTCAATCTGTACTTATGCCTCGTCGACGAAAGAGAGCGAGATTTGAACAACTTACAGAGTTTGAACGAGGGAGAATCATCGGCCTTCGTGAAGCTGGATTGTCGTATCGTGCAGTAGCCTCTCGTGTGCAGCGTAACAGCAGCACAGTGATGCGCGTTTGGAAGCAGTGGACGGACGAGTGTCGGACAACTCGGAAATCCGGGAGTGGACCCCGAAATGTGACGTCAGCTCGCGATGATAGACACCTGGTCCGCATGGCGCGGACGGACCGTACAGCTTCCTCTAGACAATTGGCAGCACTGTGGTCAATAGCTACAGGTGTTTCATTGTGTGCTTCATCAATTCGTAGACGTCTGCTGCAGTGTGGACTGCGCGCACGGACTCCTTTATACAGGATCCCCCTAACGCACGACCATCGCCGCCTGCGGCTACAATGGGCCAATCAGCATAGAGACTGGCGTGCTGATTGGCAGCATGTCGTGTTTTCTGACGAATCCCGCTTTAATTTGTGGTACCATGATGGCCGCATTCGTGTCAGACGCTATGCCGGTGAACGCCACCTTCCGGAGTGCATTATCGAACGCCACAGTGGACGAACACCCGGAGTTATGGTCTGGGGCGCCATAGCATATCATAGACGATCTCAATTGCTACGAATTGTGGGCAATCTGAACAGCAACCGGTATATCCGTGAAGTTCTACAGCCCGAAGCTGTTCCCTTCCTTCAAAGCTTGCCAGGCGCTGTATTTCAACAGGACAATGCCCGCCCTCATACTGCTCGGATTGTTAAATCCTTCTTTGCAGCGCAGCAGGTACAGCTTCTTCCTTGGCCTGCGTGTTCCCCGGATATGTCGCCAATTGAACATGTGTGGGATGTCATTGGTCGGCGTCTTGCTCGTGATCCTCGTCCTGTTGCGTCTGCAGACGAACTTTGGGTACGCGTACAAACGATATGGAATGCTCTTCCTCAGTCAGACATTCAAACTTTGTTTGACTCCATGCCACGTCGTGTAGCAGCACTTATTGCGGCGCGTGGTGGCCACACAAAATACTGATTCTGATCTCTTGTTCTTGTTTGTTTGCTTTGAACATTTAATCATTTATTTGTACCACTACCACTCAACTGTGTATTAAATTGCATTCAATTATGACGATTCCTTCTTGGTGTTGCAATTTTCACAAACGTGAGTGTAGATGGAGAATTTTGTTTAACCATGAAATATATAGAACATATAAGCAACCTAATATTGTTCGAGTGATCAAATTTTATCGTATCAGATGTCTTGGATATATTTTTAGATGTGACAACTTGAACCACTTTAAAAAGGTGACCTTTGCAAGTGTAGAGGCTACCAGGAAAAGAGGAAAACGGCGTACAAGATGGATATACTACGCGGATACTTTTATACTATACTTATCGCCAGTTTCAGCTGGAATTTTATCCAGCTGTTACTGGCACCTCAAATAAACCCGATTAGGAAAGACACACATACAATACATCATAGGAGAATCTTAATTAGGAACTGCAGGATAAGTGTAAGGAGTTCGCCCAGGCCAGTGTGAGGTGAAATTTCATTTAACTAAGCGGGAAAATAAGTGCATGGTTGTGTAGTTAAAAAGAGTGAAGCAAATGGGAACCAATTAAGTGAGAGAGGGTAACCTTGGGACAGCAAATTCTGATTCTCGGGCATCGGTCACGTGAGTGGTCATCCACCCAAGTGCTGACCCCGGAATGCTGTTTGAGTTTGCAGGGAAAGTTATGAAAATTTTTTGAATATTATGCCGGGTTTCTGAAATAATGGCTTGCGTAAGTTCTTAAATTTATGTCTATTTCTAGAAGTTCGTACTTAAAATAGTCCGAGTAGTTAACGTCTTCATTGGATACTACTTTTTTGTAGAAGTTGTCAGGACTGAGTGTTCGGTGCATATTCTTGGCAAACATCTTCGTGAACTCCTTAAATACGGATCTTGAACAGGGAGCTGAATGCAGCTACGTTCTGTGGTAGAATATTGTGATTCAGTGGTAGAAGAACTGCACTTGAAAGGGATTTAAAATCCTCTTTTATTAAATCACA
Organism: Stegodyphus mimosarum; assembly: GCA_000611955.2. Classification (NCBI taxonomy): domain Eukaryota; kingdom Metazoa; phylum Arthropoda; class Arachnida; order Araneae; family Eresidae; genus Stegodyphus; species Stegodyphus mimosarum. The sequence continues at coordinate 616,775 of KK122591.1, read as the reverse complement.
ATTATGTACAACCACTTCCCAACTCGGGAGGGATACAGAAAGTAGAGACCGCACTTGGGTCTAAAAATGAACAATCAAATAAATTTAAACTAAAGTTAAATAGAAATTAAATCAGTCGTTGCTCACAGAGCTATAACGCGAGGTTGGAGTCTTAACTAAATGGTGCGTAGCAAGATTTAACTAATACTGACGCACTTGGAATTACTTCAATAAGCAATCACGTAAAAGCGCTATGGCTTAGAATTTAAATGTAGCTAGTCAGGCGAACGTCGAATAGAGTGACCGTGGTCTGAGACTAAAAGCTCTCTCACACTGAGAGGTTCCTACCTCTCGCTTATATATAACTTGGCTCCACTTCAAATTAGCATAATGCTGAAAACGCGCGCTTCTTCTAACGGAAAGTTGAAATGAGAATAGATAGAAAGTATAAATTAAAATAAAACTTTATTAGTTTAACTAAAACCTTACAAAGTTACTATTGAGTTTGTTTATGGAGGTGGCCAAATTGAATTTTGAGATCCCTGTGAAGTTGTTTATTACGTACGAACCAAGGAACTTCTGTGATTTTCCGCAGATGAGTGTTCTGGAAGGCTTGGAGTTTTCGCATGTCAGTGTTGGAGACTGTGGTCCAAAAAGGTTAGGCGTATGTGAGGATAGTTCTTAGAATGGAGGTGTAAATACGTTTTTTGAGCGTTAAATCAAGTGGGCTAGAGGCGTTAGTAAGTGAATTAAGTTTCCTGGAACTCCTATGGCCTTTTCAAGAGTCACTGATATATACTGTGTGGAGGCAGATCTCAAGACTAAAAATCACTCGTTGGCGGACATTAGAGACTAATCGGATCCTTTGAAGGAAGCTTGATGAGACGGCTGTGGACTGGGATAGGCTGTAGTGCAATTGAAGAAGACGTCAGCACGAAGAAAGTTTATGGAGAGTCTAGGATAAATTAGCATAAATAGATGTTAAAAAGATAGATGATAAAAATTAGCATTTAGTGGAGGAAAGGAAGCTGATTGAAGTATTTGTAATACTTTAACAATTTTCAGAAATCACATTTACAAAATTACAGTAATAGAGGACGATGAAATAGTGATTTTATAGGACCCAGTTCGCAACACTTTCTTCTAGAATATGCCATTTCTCTACTCCTTTAAGCAAAGTACAGTTTTGACATATTAATTATTGTGATTTCATTTTTCTTCTACTCACATATGGAGCTTTCACCAACACAAAACAGCCTTCTTGCAGCACGATTTCCATTTTCTTTCGCAAACTGACTGACTTTGCATCTGAAATCAGACATGTGTTTTTTCGTTTGGCAGGAGAATATTTACAACTAAAAGGGACGATTACAGAAAGATAAAACATCTGAATTCCAATTCCGTGACTTCATTCAAGTGGGAAATGCCTTCTTACCCCAAATTATGTCCCCTTTCTCGAAACTCTAGAATAACATTCCTGTGCATACCTTATTCATTACATCCCAATACGGAGTTTTTACTTCCTCAAGCATTTCTCCGACACATATAATGTTTCCGTTATCAATTGTCGATTCAGTATACCATTGTCCGAAAACCTGGGGAAAATCTTTGAATGAATGACTTCAAAAGATAAGAGCATGGCGCATGTATCTTTCAGATTTCGTAGTAAAAGAAAGGGTGCGCGTTAGTGAACCCACTTAAAAATTATAATATACAGTTTGAAATTATAGGTGCGCTTTATACACTGTTGCGCGTTATAGGCCAGAATATGCGGTATTTAAAAGAATATTGCATTCCAATAAGAATATATAGTAATGTTAGGATTACAGTATCAAATAAAGTATTTTAATTTCTGCTTCCTTGTATCTTGAATCTTGCTCGCTCTTATTATCGTCCATAGCTACTCTGTAGGCTTCAATCATTGAGTACTGCTGGAACTGTGTCGTCTGCTACAACTTCAGGACATCACCATCATCACCGTTTTATCGTCCTCGTCACTGATCAGGATGCTCTTCTCTTGTTCAATGACTTTCAGGACTATCAAGAACATTAGATATCCCTGTTTTCTTGAACCTCTTCACTATAGATCTTTACCAATCAGAACCCGTGCACCCCAGATTAACTAGTGAATCAGTTATTAAGACGAAAACAACCACTATGTGGGCGAATTCATTTTAAAATTTAGGATAACTAGCTTTCTGAATATCTTGAGGAAAGGGAAAAGTACGAGAATATTTACAAACAGAACCTAGCATTGACAAGTCTTGGAGGGGAGGAGAAATTCGCCAGTAAATATGATTTGTAGGAATATCTTGTATAAAATTATAGATTTTCCAATCTTGAATCCAGCAACATTTGATTGTTAAAGTAGTTCAGTTAAAACTCAAGATAAAGGGGGAACGCTCCTGACAAGCTTTGAAGACATTCCGCGATTTTCGCCAATTAGCGACTTTCTAGCAGTTTTGGGAAAATACGTTTTTGAAGTTCTAGAAGCACTTTTTCTTGAAGCTCCTATGCAGCAATATATATTATATATATATAACGCTTGCATATATTATATTTTTCGAAGCCCGTGAATACCAGGTAAATACAGCTCCGAATACGAACACGAGTTAGTTGTTCTTTAGTTCTTAGAGAAACTGGTATTCAAAGCAGTCAGTGGCGTACCTAGAACTTTTGCCGCCCGGGGCAATCTCCAGTTTGCCGCCCTTTCTATTATAAGTCAATCAAATAGTGGTTTTTATAAATTAATACACATAAATAAATTATTAAGTTATTTAATCAATATTAATTAATACACAGAGTAAATTTTTTTAGACATATTTGTATGCACTCGTAAACATATTTATATAATATCTACTCTTCTAGCTTTCATACTAGAAAAATCGTGTATAATGCTCTCAAAATTTATATTATTTGTAATTTCTTGTTCTATTGACAATATTGCAAGATTTTGTAGTCTTAATTGACTCATTGTAGAACGAAGATAATTTTTTATCAACTTCAATTTTGAGAAGCTTCTTTCGCAACTAGCGACACTGATTGAAATTGTTAAAAAAATTCTTAACAAAATTACAATGTTGGGAACAGAATTTTCCAACCTATACTGCTGAATAAATTTTAGCAGATCAAGAGGGCCCTTCTCCCCGTTTTTCCAATGTTTTGCCTCTTCTTTTAGTGTAGGTACAGCCATAAAAACCTGGATCCTTTTTCTTTCAATATGGAACTGTTCTTTATCAATGTCAATCAAGTCATTTATTTGACATTCAAATTCTTCATTTAGTAGGTTACACGGTATTATACACGAATATTTTCTTACAAGGCCATGCAACTGATCGAAGCGTTCTTTTATTTCCTTTATAATTCTGTCCATAGATGAAAACATTTCTCTTCGTACTTCTTCTTCTAAGGATAGCCCCACGTCTCGCGAATTTTCCCCACTCATATTTTTTCTCCTTCTAACTCGACGCTCAGTCGATATCTACAACTCTTCACAAATTATTTTGGCTGCTATAACAGCGTTTTGTACTAGCTTATCTCTTTGTTCCATGAAATGTGTTTGAAAAGAATTTAGTTTTATATGGCATTGGTGGACATTTAACCCTTTTATTTGCAGGTATTTTTGAGCGTCATTAATTTCCAAAAGGACGGGTTCCCATAAATGAAGGTAACATAGAAAAGAAAAAGATTGCATAGAATTGAGTAATATTCCAGCATCTGATCTCGTTTTACTATTTTCTTCTTCAGATGTCAATTTTTCCAAAGCGCTTAAAATGTAAAAAAAAAATGTTTTTTTACTATAGTTACAGCGGCAGCTCTAGCGCTCCAGCGAGTTTCTACGCTGCGTTTAACACCTTGACCAGTGACAGAAAGTAAAACATTCCATCTATGAGTGGAAGAAGAAAACAACGAAAACAACTGTTCGATAGTTCCGAAAAATGTGATGGAATTGATAGCTGTAGAAGCTGCGTGTAAACATGCCAGGTTTAAAGAATGATTTGTACATGTTACAAATTCTGCATTTAGATTTATTTCTTTAATAGGAAATTGAACACCGCTGTGCTTTCCTGCCATGACGGCAGCATTATCGTAAGCCTATCCTCTGCAATTTTTTATATCTAAACCGTCATTTTCTAATTTCGTTAAAATCATATCTGAGATTTCACCAGCAGTTTTTCCTTTAGTTTCTACAAAGTCAATAAACGATTCTACAACTTTAACTTCGCTACCATCAATAACTACATATCTAATAATTTGACTGATTTGATCTTTGTGTGAAATGTCAGGAGTGCTGTCAAATATAATACAAAAGTATTTAGCCTGCTTTATTTGATCCATAATTGTTTTTCTGACCGCGTCCCTGTAATACTGGGTCGTACTTAGCCAATAAGTCAACAAGCTCAAGAAAATTTCCTCTATTTTCCATTGAATCGATGTTTTCCTGATGAACACTTTCACGATGTCCTCGAAACGCCAAATTTTGTTTTGCTAAGAATCTAATTATATCAAGTATTCTTGTTAGAATTTCCTTCCATTTTTTTATTTCTTTATCAATATTCTGTTGTTGTAGTTTGTCAATAGTTGCGCCACGTCCAAGTCTTATTTCTAATTCCTTCCATTTGGAATATGATCGAATGTGCAGTGGACTCACCTCATGTTGACTAATTTTGGGATTAAGTTTCCACCATTTTCCGTACTTTTAAAACCATTTTCCGTACTAAAACCTGCTGGACAAAGATTATCAAACAGTTTGCAGCAGAAACAATAAATACTTTTCTTCGATGGTGAACATACCATCCACGATCTTAAGAGCTTTTCGCCATTAGGCAAAATTTGAAAAAAACCAGTCCTGACTAAGTTTTCTTGTTTCACCTTTGGCTTTGATTGTATTATTAGTACGTTTTACTCCTTCGCTGAAGTCGGCGTCCAAATTTTGAATTGCAAAGGGACCTTGACGTACCAGAAATACTCTTGTATTGTCGTCAATTTTGTTAGGCCATAATCCAATATCTTTCATAGAAATAGACGGAATAATTTGTGCAGCAGATTCTTCATCAGAACTTGATGAACTTTCTACTTCTTCGCCAGTATGTGAAGCAGGTCTTTCCTCTTGAACAACATTGGAAAATGTTTTTTCGCCTTCGAGGGCTGCTTCTTCGCCCGTATTTGAGGCAACAATACTAAAAGAACTAGAAGTTGACTTATGGGAGATATATTTGAGTAGTGCTCCAGTATTTTTAGTCTGTATTTCCTCCCTTCTCTTCCTTTTCTTTCTAAATGACGCACCACTTTCTTTTACTCGTTTCATCCTAGGGATATATAATAAAAATATAACTTGTCGAAATAAATAGTATATTATGTATAGAAAACGGCAAAGTCATTTTACTACTCTGAATAGCATTTAGAATAACATCTATATCTATAATACGTAATATAATATACTTACCTATAATAAACTCTCCAATTCTTCAAAACGGACTGAGTATATTTATCTATTTGCGATTCCTGAAATTGTAACTTCGTCAGTATTTTTGTTTTGTCTCGTTTAGATTTTGTTGTTTGAAAAAGATAGTTCTTATGCCGGCGCCCTAATGCTTTGCAGACCTAGCAGACCGCCTTCCGCCGGCCCTGCTTTTCAAAAGAAAAATCGATGATTTAAAAAAATATTGATATATCACTTCAAAGTAATCATATAAACTTTTCAAAAGAAATGACATTTATAAACTGATATCAAAAAATTTTAGTTAGGAAAAATTGCCGAACAAAATCGTAAAGATCCTTTTACGAATTCAACGAATTTTAATGAATACAATAAAATAAAATTATTATCTTGTTCTTGAATTAGAATTCAAAATTTACACTAAAATGCATTTATATACACCGAGGAATAATATTCGAAATCATATAGTTAATCATAATTTATATAAATCAAATATTAAACTTATAATAATCATAATAATCATTTATTATTCAAGAAAGAAAATAAATATGAAATGAATAAGTTGCTTTTTACAACTATAAGTAAATATAAAAAATGCCTCCCCAAGGTAAGTGCCGCCCGGTGCGGACCGCACCCACCGCCCCCCCCCTAGGTACGCCACTGAAAGCAGTAGCTGAATTTTGTTTTAGAATTTATTCAATGAACGATATCGGTTATTTACGATATTTATCCTGTGCTAAGGATGATTTGCGTAATAATCGCATTCCCTTTGCATTATTTACTGTTGTTTATTTTGCGGCGTTTTCCTAATAGGAATAGGAAATACGGTTTTCTCCAGGTTTCCAAAGCGAAAAGTCATTTAAGTATGTTCAGGTAATAATTTCTAAAGTGAAATTTTACGCTTTGATGTGACTTAACGTTTGCGGAAAGTATCTTTTTCCGCTTTTCTGCTTTTCGTGTCAAGTGCCAGTATGAATTCATTTTTAAAGTGTTGAGAGGGAAAAGTGGATACACCAAGAAGTCTTGCAAATTATGTCAAACAAGCTGCGAGTTAAGATAGTTATGCCCATTTAAAATTCTAAAAATAGCCGGTCAAGTGTGCTTTACTCAGAGCAGGAATCGTAAAAACGGACACCATTTTAAATGGCCTTTCATTTCTATGAATTTCGCAGTCATCAGCTCTAAACGTAACGATGCGCCTGCTATTAAGTAAAATGAGTACTCAATCTAGATTGTATCTCCAGTCGACCTGTTGACATGATGGTTACCATAGCCTGTTGACATGATGATTACCATAGCTGGCTACCATAGCCTTGGGTTCAGGTTCGAGTCTCAGAGCAGGCACGGATGTTTGAAAGTGTCTAATGTTTTAGCGATATGGCGTCAGTCAATATACCGACAAGCCAAAAGTTCTTTTGAAAGGTTTATTTGATAGCAGGGGCAGAGTTCCGGGATACTGTTGCATCTCTCCTTCAAGGTGTTCTCCAAAAGAGCTGCTGCTTTCTTGCGTGTATAATTTGATCGCCTCTTGCAATACACCCCGAACAATATTTTGGATGTCGAAATGTTATTTATAACTGATAGTTTCAACAATTCCGACAAATGCTTAACTAGCAAAGTGTCCAGATTTTTGAAGGGCGATATTTTATTTTCCAAGATGAGAGAGGGTTGGATGGCAGAAATAGTAACTAAATAAACTTAACGTGAAATCCGACATCATATAAGAAGTTTACTTTTGAGAAGAAGCTCTGTTTTAAATATGAGCTCCTTCTCTAACGGAAGTAGCTAAGTTATCTATATATCTGTATGAAGTATATCTTTAGGAAATATTACATTAACTATTTCAAACGCCAGCTGCTACAAAATAAGAATATCAATGTATTTTTTCCATTTTAGAGATGCGAGAACAAGATCTGGGTATAAAATGGATGGCTTTAAACGTTGCAAATTGTCTGAGAAAGGTATCTCTTTATCAAATTTATTTCCTCAAGAAGTCTTCTCGAATGGGAAGAAACTGTGAATGTTTAAAATATTATTAATATGTATATTTAATGTACGTGCAATGCTTTGGTTAATTCACTAGCTGATATATATGTGATCTGGTACATTAAATACATGCTTACCTCGTATCGATTTAAAGAGCATTAATACCATTTGAAAGACTTTCTGCTGTATTTTCATCACAAGAGTATTTTAATTAAATAAAGACTCTAAAGTTTATAGAAGTAATAGTGAAAGTGTCAACTTATTTCTCAATAAATTATTGCCTTAATAGCTACTTAATTGATAAGCATTGAAATATATTTCATCTGTTTACAAAAGTATCCTAAAATATTTTGCAGATATATGAAATAATGAAAAGAAATTTTCGTTTTTCTATTGGATTCTCTGACATAAAAGGTAGATTTGAGTAGAAGTATAACAAACTTATTACGTGGTAAACCGGGAAGAAAGAAAGTGATTTTCACATATAACATTTTTTGTATTTTAATCAATTAATTGCTTTTTATGATAAAAAGCTCCTAACTATTTTCATTTCATATATTTCATTCACTTCATTTTATATTTTCCCACTCTAAACATCTGGGAGCAGGGGGGACTGGAAATCCATAAAACTATTCACTTCATCAGAAGAAAATACTTATCCTTTCCTCTCACAGACAGAAAAAGACATTTATTGCGTTTCCAAATCAAACCTATATCAGACAATAAAAGGAGCCTATGCCTTCTTCTTCTTTTTTTTCTTTCATATCTTAAATCTGTTAAAATATTACAGCACAGAAAACCATCATATTCACTGAGATTTATTACAAATGATTCATACTCTCTTATTCTTTACCAAAATTCAGTGACGCATTTCTGGATATAGGAGTACATTTGAGTCAGCAGTTCTTATCTACTCGTTTAAAGGCATTTCATGTCTTTGCGGAATAAAATATCAGTGCGATAACAAAATAGAACCAAACAGTTTGATTTAAATATACCTAATTTTTCTAACTGTAGTAGTTCAATACAAATAGTTCACGAAGTCTTCAAATTAAATTTATAATATCAAGGCGGGAAAGTGATTTTCACCAAAATGGGGCTTGTTTGTGGTCTTCGTATTTTTAAATCCAAAAGTTCTATATTAGATGCTTCTTGCGAAAATATCTGAGCATATTCCTTTATAGCATTCAAAATGATAATAACCCATCCAAATAAAGAAACATATTAAATGTGCTCCATCAATACCGATATACCAGTAAAATGCTTCTAGAAATATGAAAAACTAGTGCAAAATCGGTCGCAAAAGTACAAGAGATCAGAGATTCAAGGTGATGAATTTTCGAAAAAGTGCAATAAAATTGTAAAAACAATTTAGTAGCTTGCTCTTTATTCACTTCTGTCTTTCGCTGTTATATATCTCTTTAATGCGGGGCGGAACTCCATTCCTGTAGGATACTTTTATGGAACATTTAAAAAAACTTCATATTTAACGCTATTTTACCCAGTGCTGCCATTCGTTACCAGGCAGCTAATATATCTCACGTTCTGTTTTAGCTGTTCAAACATTTTCAGCAGTTACTTCCACAGAACTGGACAGAGTAATAGTAATAAAGTAATTAAACATATAAAATGTAATATTACTCAAAATACCCAAAATAAAACCAAATAGCCTAAAATAAATATACTACACAATAAATCCAAATAGTTTAACATAAATGTACCCAAAATTAGAATAAAATAAGATGTACAAAATGATAAATATACATTTAATAACACACATGGTTTACTAAAAATTAATGTTTACATAAATACAAAATAGTTAAAGACGTTAACGTTTTTAGTCCAAAAGCGCAATTTGCCCATAAGGACCATTAATTTCGTTTTGGCATTTTGCGTTGGTTCACGATAAAGGTCGGTTTACTTTTCAAATTGTTGCCACCAAATATTAGAGCCTTGTATTATATTTAAAGAAATTAAATATGGAAGAATCTGCATAAATGTATGTATGCTTCTCGCATTGTAATAAAATGACGGTACCTAGAGCCATCAAATTTTGAATAAAATAATCGTTTCCTCCCGAATATGGGCATCTGAAAGCCCAAATTTGGTGTCTGGAATTTGTATTGTTATATGTTTCATATTTTCTAAAACTTTAACGAATTTTGGATTAACAAACTCAACAATTTCAAAGCGAGCAATGGCAACACTGTTCAAAAAAAAAAAACTTTTTTATCTTTAGCGCGCGAGACCCGTGTATCGGAAATTCAAAAGATATGCTCATTTTAAAATTATTTCGCGATATTGCTGTTGAACTGAATTTTATGGTTTAAGTGCGAAGAACATGATATTGAATAAATAAAGGTAACACACAAAACGTTAAAAATACGGCCCTTTGGGCGTAATGTAATAAAATAAAATCTGAAAGCTTTCAGATTTTATTTTATTTATTTATTTTTAATATTTTTTTGCCCATATGTTCAAAGCTTCTTGCACTTTTTTGTGATATCCTTTCATGTAAAATTGAAAAAAAAAGTGTGTCGACATAAGAAAGAAAGAAAACAAGGGTGGAAAAATCTATTCAAAGCGATATCAAAACATGATTGACTTTTTGGTCCAAAGGGATTTAGTCCCGAAGGACTATTACTTTCGTTTTGCGATTTTGCGTCGGAAACACAAAAACGGCGTATCACTTTTCAAATTGTTGCCACTAAATGTTATCGCTCTGCATTAAATTTTAAAAAATGAAAAATCTGCATAAATGTATGCA
>KK122591.1:586318-606584 GCA_000611955.2 Stegodyphus mimosarum | reverse complement strand
AAAAAGGAATTTTAATTACAGTTCTAAATAAATAGCCAAATAAATGTGAAATTCGTAACAATATTCTCTAAAACTTTAACGAATTTTTCATTAACAAACTCAAAGATTTCAAAGCCAGCAATACCAACATTGTACAGAAAAACATTTTTATCTCCAGCGCGTGAGAGTGTGTACCGAAATTTCTAAAGATGTGCTCAATTTAAAATAAGTTTGCGATATTGTTCTTGAAATCAATTTTATGGTTTAATTGCGAAGAACATGGTATTTAATAAATAAAGGTAATACACAAAATGTTAAATAAACGTCCCTTTGGACGTAATTTAAAATCTGAAACATTTCAGATTTATATATATATACATATTTTTTTTAATATTACTGAGAATAAAAAAAAAAAAAAATCTCGAGAGTAGATCTTCGAAAAACCGATTCTGAAGGCATTTGTCATCCCTAAATGTCCGATGAATTTGTGGAATGTAAAGAAGGCTAAGAGATGGAATTCAATGAACTTTTAAGAGAATTTTATGTTATGTTTGGGGCATAACAAGAATAGAAAACGACTTTGATTCATGTAAAGCTGAGTATATATTTTGATGATTCAAGTAAAAAGTTACCGAATTTGCTTCAAAGAAAGAAATTTATTCTGGTGCTTTTAAAAACCCTCTCAGAAATTAAAAATTTTTATTGCTATGGAGCCTCTTTCAAGTATTCTTCTCTGACAGAGGAAGTAGATTAATTAATTTTTTCAGTTATTTCATGCATAAACCCGTTATACTAAAAATCTTGAAATTATTAAAAGCAGCTATGGTTGTAATAATGACGTAAACAACAGATAGCTATTGACGATCATATTGTTGCGTTTTACGGGTTCGTGGATTTGAGAGTATCCGATGAGAACACGATGCAGAACAATAAAAAGCACAATTTATTTACAAGAATCACTATTTACAGCACAGTTCCAAAATTACCTTTAAAGGCGTCGAAAATCTACAATAAATACGCTGAAACAATCAGCAACACAGCTTCAGGCTGTAACTGTAAAGGTAGCTTCACGGCAACACTAAACTTATAATAAACACCGTGGAACAATCACCAATACACTGTCAAGCTATACTGTAAAGATAGCTTCACGGCAAAGCACTATCTCGATTGCTTTCCGTTCACAAAACTCTCGCGTAGCTTAGCAGCTCACGATAATCACAACGCTCACACTACTTCACAACAACACTTCTCAACTACTGCTCTCAGAAACGCAAGGGTTTATATAGCTTTTCTTTAAGTTCCACAGGTTTCGAGAAATATCTCGACAGGAAATTATTCTAGAAGCTTCCCGATTGGACCATGGGATATCGCCAATTTGGTCGCCAAATGGGCGATAAAGTCGCCAATCTGGCAACCCTACCATACACTATTTTATGGCAACCCTAGTGCTATGCCGGAAAGCTTACATACAGACGCAACCGCCGAATTTTTCGCAACAATATCAATTCTTAACCTTCACCTCTGAGTATATCCTTATTAATTCCACTTCCAGTGTGGCTTTGCAAAACATTTCTAGTCCGTTTAATATAACGCTCTTATTGCATTACATTAAAAATATTAGTGTATTTTCATTAAAATAAGAAAACTCAGCTAAAAATTCTATGATTTTCAAGAGTTTCATACTTATAAAATGTTACATGTTTACCGACCTGGAAAATTCTTGTATCTGGATTTAATCCTTCGAGATTCCAACAAAGGCATTTACAGTAGTGGCAAAATTTAAACACGAAAAGAAATGAAGAATTAAATCTCTTATTTTCAATGTAAGCGTAAAGCAAGTACTATCTTCGGACTTAATAAAAATTTATCTTTTATTTATGCATTTAAAAAATATTATTACCTTCTGAATACGTTAGTAATTAAATAAAAGGAATAAAAATAAATCTATATTGTATTTTCATTGACGAATGTTCAAGACAACATATAAAATGAGAGTTTGTTTGTTTTGAATATGACAAAGCACATGAAGGCTGTCAAACATCATGAGAGTTTTGTAATGAAAAAATATAATATTTTGTACATTCTTTCTTTTTTTTTTTCTGACATCAGTAGATCGTCAAGATATTAACTGCATTAATTTCTTACGTTGATCTGCTGTAATATTATTCTAAGCCGTTTCTATTGCAAAACTAATAGAGACATTTTTGTTTTACATACAGCATTGTCTTTTACGTTATCCTGCATGAGTCAGGCTATTGCAACAGCTTCAAAACTGAAAGAATGATATTTTTTCCTAGAAAAAATTCACGATGTAAGAAATATACAAAGCAACACTAATATTACGTGCATGGAATCAAAATAATAATTTGTAAATCAAAATTTATTTCGCATTGTCTTAAATTTATAACCTGCACTATAAAAATCTGGCCTCAGATAGAAATGAAGAATTTTTTGGTTGAAATGAAATGAGAAGCAACAAAATTTTCGAGACTTATTCATTCACCACTTTCTCTTTGTTAGGTAACATTCTAATGCATAATTCTAAAATAAACTGCGATCTCACGCTGACGTCATCAAAGGAATATCATTGCATCATAATGCTAATTAGGATACGCTCACCTAAGAACTAGACTACAGTATTCATACTATGTTTCTACTTTTTACATTGTTAGAGTTAACATCCAGAATATTTTGATGCAGTCAATTGCTTCTCTTACACTACAACTTGGATTTCGAGTTCAGCAGAAAGGTCCCCGATAAAGTTAAGGACAAAATTCGGTTAAGGGAGATATTGCAATGTTTACGACTACAGAAGATGACCATCAATACAGCCATGCAAACAGAGAAATCAAAAGTCTTTGTACTGCATTAATTTCGGGTAGAGAAATGTTTGCGAGACATACCTCTATTGCTAAGTAGGATATGAAAATGTGCTTATTGTGCGCTATGAGAAACGGTTTAGCAATGACCAAGTCAGAATTAACGTCATATGTGAGTTAAAGGAAAAGCTATGCCTCATCAGTGACAACCACTACTTGATGAGGAACACGCAATTCCAACTAAGGAAATAGGGTCATTATTATTATAAAGTACAACGAGTGAAAAGTCCTATATTTTATATGGAAATCAATCGTAATGAAGAAAGCAAAAAATTTACAACACTAACTTGCGTATGCAAAATGTGCTGACATCATCTTAATACACAATGCCCACATAAGAGTAAATTACAGACACATAAATGTGCCCTAAGCTAAGAAGCACATATGGTAAGCTCTTGTGGATATCCAACGCTACTGCAAAACTACAGAACATAGAAAAACCCACTTCAGCTACGCTTAAGAAATCCTCTTGATTCGTCGACAGCAAGATATCTTATAGCTAAGTGGTTTGAGGTGACAATCATAAAAACTTCAAGTAGAAAAACCACTGAATCAAAGGACCTAAATTTTGGCGAATTTACACTCATGTCCATAAATTAAGGATAATTCGGAGTCACGCGGAAATCGAACTCTAAAATAAATATATCACCTGTAAAATCACTACACACGTCTTCAAGAATCATATGCAAATTTCAGGAATTAACCAGATGACACCGATGGTACGTCACAATGACGAGAGTGTAAGAGAGTGATACATAAGGAATACAGGCAAAGAAGTAAAATTGTCTTCATCTAGAACTGAACATCGAACACATTCATAATTTTTATTATAGACTAGCTAGGCAGTTTCATGTAAATCAAACCAAAATTAGTAACCCAGATATTTATATTCCTGATTGACCCTGTAAACTCTGTACGACCAATGTCAATTCTTTACCTGGCACCTGTTTAAACATTATAAACATTGTACATTCTGGATTTAATTAGAAATGTTTTATGTAATCATTTGTGTGTAATATTTTTCTATTATTATTTTTCTTAGAGTTATTATGTTATTCAATTATGTTTTTCTAACATGCCAAAAGATTAGTACTTTTTTATTCTCTTGTCATTTCAAATATGTTATCTCACCAGCTCGACAGCTTCTGTGCATATCTTTATACTTTTCCTTTAGAGTTTCCCACAGTTTAAAAAAAAAAAAAAAACTTATGTAGTTAGGTACTCACCTTTCAATTCACTCAGTTTATTTAATGATATGATTAGGAAATTATATACGTTTACAGTAGGGGTAAGGCTCATTAGCCTAGGCACCCTGGAGTTGCGCCTCAACCGATGTTTGCAAGTAAAATTGTTCGCAAGCGCTTTATAAGCATTTCAGTGCAATAACCGAATAGTTATGAGACAAAGGACGCATTTGGATGATTTTTTACGTGGTAGAATTATCGGCTGTCTGGAATGTGGGCGTACCCAACTGGAAGTCTCAGACGAACTTGGAATTGCCCAGAGTGTCATCTCCAGGCTTTGGCAACGATTCCAAGATGATGGTAATGTAAGTAGATGTTACAACACAGAGTTACCACGCCGAATGAGGACAGGTATTTGGCAGTTACTGCCAAAAGAAACAGGCGGAGCACAGCCTCAGACCTGTCTCGTCAGCTCTCTTCAGCCACTGGTACGACAATTTCAAGGCAGACCGTGTACAGACGCTTAGGGCAGATTGGTCTATATGCTCGTAGACCTGTCAGATGCGTTCCACCTACTGTAACTCACTGTCGCCTGCGGTTAGCCTGGAGTAGAGAGCATGCATTGTGGACACCGCAACAGTGGGCTTGTGTGATGTTTTCCGACGAGTCCAGGTTTAGCTTGCAGTCTGATTCTCGCCGAACTTTCATATGGAGAGCTCCAGGTACCCGTTACCACCAAGAAAACATCATTGAACGACACCGTTACGGTGGTGCAGGAGTGCTCGTTTGGGGTGGAATTATTCTGGGTTCCAGAACTGACCTGCATGTTCAAATTGGAACCATGACAAGCCAAATCTATCGGGACGTCATTCTGGAACAACATGTACGTTTGTTTCGGGGCGCCATGGGCGCACAATTTGTGTTTATGGATGACAACGCCCGTCCTCACCGTGCAAACATCGTAAGCGAATGCCTTCAATCGGAGGATATCATCCGTATGGACTGGCCAGCATTCTCACCGGACTTGAATGCAGTAGAGCACGTGTGGGACATGCTTGAACTTATTGACATGAAAGCCCGTCAACCTCCTCCTACATGTCTACCGGAACTTCGGAGAGCATTGCTTTTTGAGTGATGTAATATCCCCCAATATCAGATCGATAATTTGATACTCAGCATGCCTAGGCGTTGTACGGACTGTATTGCATCTTCTGGGAGACATACAATGTATTAACAATCATACCAACCATGTAATATTGGTTTTTTGTGAATAGGTTTTTTTTTGTAATTTGCTCGAGGGAGAAAAATCGCTAATTTTTTTAATAATATCAAACATATAGCATCTTTTTTTGCTCTTTACCTTTTGTTTAATAAATAAGCTTTACAAATAAGTCAAATTTGTTTTGCTTCTAACTCTTCCTTTGCCTGATTTTGCATTATCCTTAATTTATGGACATGAGTGTATTAAAGTAGTGCAGGTCGTTAAGTCACTTTAAAATGAATTCAAAAATATGAAATCGACGATTGATGAAATGGGCTTTGCTTCTAGGTAATTCAGCTAACGAAGAGGCTGTAATTATGGACCAGACGTCCACTCGACTTCGTTACGTTACACCTCAGCACTACATTACTTGTGCAAAATTTGCCTCTTGTAGCATAAATGGATTGAAAGCGCAAATCTCTGAAATCAAGATCTTATTTCGTATGACATTGACATTATACTCCTAAATTAAACGCATCTCTGAAACTGTGAAGCAGTGAAATTCCTAATTACAGCAACCTCCAGCATGACAAGGAATATAGCAGAGAGATTGGCAGATTAATTTATCTCAAATCAAGTATTAAATTCGCGCCACGTCTTTTAACTGGTTTATGTTCAAATAGAAGCTACTGCAAATATTAATGAAAATGCAAATACTCAGCTGTTGTTATTAATTTCCGCTTATAATTCACCAAATAAATGTATTAGCTCTAGTGAATTTGATATAATTTTTCACTCCAGTTTCGCAACATTACTTGTGGATGCTCTAAGTGCCAGAAGAGAGTCGCAGAAATAACCAGGTTAAAATAAATGGCAATAAATAAGTTGAAAGCAGTTTTACATTCTGAGCAAAATAAAACATTGCGTCTTTTTTTTTTCTGCACGTAACAATATGAGTGGGTCGAAGAAAAATGCAGACAATATAGCGCTGAGGTTTCATTCCGTTACAGGAATGCGGTATATTTTACCTACGCGCCTTCTATTCAATAAACCTTCGTTAAACGAACCAGTTAAGACTAAGGAATATATGATAAAAGCCCATGGAAACAAAAAAAAAATAAAGATTTAACTTTTTTTTTTGTAAAAAACAGTCAAAGAAAAATATTTGACAACACGTTTGACCGAGATAACGATAACGTTTGACTGAGATAACGTCACAACATTTGACCGAGATAACGACGGACTGAGTGCTTCTTATAACATTTCTTTGCTGACTGCAAAATCAGAAAGCCAGACACCATTGGTGAAGAAATTATTCTAGTATCTGCAAATGAGGTAATACGTATCGTGCTGCATAAACCAGCAATCGATATTATAAGGCTCTATCACACATCCATCTGTTTCAAACAATTTTCTACCTGCTTGGTTTGGCTTATTTGTTTATAACAAAGCATTCGAAAGCTATCTGCCTAAGGGAAGGGATGCTTTCGCTGTGGACTTTTTAAGGGAAACTAGCTCGTATGCACATTGCACACTGGGAAACACTCTGCAACGAAAACGCCCATATTGCCTTCCCGTTCGCTTGGATTCGAATCCCAGACCGAACTTCTAGTAATCAGCGATTTTACTGCTTGGCCGCTGGTGGGCTTACCGCTGAAAGAAAGTTGCACAATTTTTTTTATTCCTTTTGAAAAACAAAAGTGTAAGTTTTTTGTATTTTCAACAACCATTCAGCTTTCAACATCGACACCTAAATCATTAACCCTCATACGTAATGGAGAACTAGTTCCTCCTTACATGGTAACCGCAAAGTGATTCGGGCTGATTGGCTGTTGTATATTACTTGGCAAAGCAGAAAAAGTATTAAATAGTTGTTCTTCAGAAATATTTTGACGACCTGAAAAAGAATTGAGTTGAATAACAATATAGTCCAAATAAGCATCGACGAAATGGCTCAGTGCGGGGAAAATTCTTTATGTGAATTCTTAAGAACATCTCCAAACATGTATTCAATTGCCTGGAAACAAATCTAGTATAAACATAACAGCTTTTGCGAGATTACTAAAACAAGAAAAGACTTCACAAGAATTATTATTTGTCAAATGTTTGGAAATTGTTCAAAAGGTGAAACAATATTTAATGAATTAAAAAGCTCTTTGGGTGTAAAATCCTTGGGAATATCCTCCCGGATTCCACTGAAGGTGTTCCGGCAATGGAAGGACGATACCGAGGCTTTTTGGCATATTTAAAACAAGCTATACTGAATGTCACATTATGAAGCTATTCTGAATCTGTACATTATGTCGTTCATCGACATGGTGGCCGAAAATCAGCAGTTGCATGTTTCATAGATTATGATATTAGAGCAGGGAACAAAGTCAAAAGGAATGCCTTAGATAGGAGATTATCTGTTCAGCTTTCTTTGGGAAACGAGGAAGATTATAATTGTTTATTACTTAACATGGAAGTTCGACGGTTATCTAAAAGTGCATGTTTGTATTGATTTTATGCACTCTTTGATTCAATGTAAGAATTCATAGAAATTAAGGACAATGTTTCGCGCTCAATTTATTAATTCAAAAAATGACATGGATTTTATGACTCTGCCAAATTTAGCGAAGCCATTTCGAAGATATAAGTTGATCAATTAAATTTAATCATAACCAAAAGTAAAATATCTGAGTTTATATCAAAACTTTTTCTATAAAACTCCTGATTGGGTATTGGACTTCTCTTCAAGTAGCCCGACTGAAATGAAATGAATCCATACAGATTCAAGAGCACTTTATTAAATTAGCATTAGATGAGGAGCTGAAGCTAATATTTGATCAAGGATACCACAAATTTTGGTTACAGAAACAGATACGAATTTTGTGGTCTGTAGTTATGGGTCACTATAGCTAAGCTGCTGATTGCTTTCCTGCAGCTTCTTATCTAGTAGAACATGGATTTAGTGCAGTTATGAGCCTCATCACGAAAAAAAGAAATCGACTGGAAATTAGTGCTCATAGAGAGATACGAATGTTACAAACATACCTGAACATAAATAATCTCGTATCATCCAATCAGGATTCATTTATCTCATTGAAAAAAAATAATGTGTTTTTGCTTTTTGAACCAAAAGCTATATTTTCAGTAAATGCAATTTTAAATGTAAAAATGCTTTTTTTATGTTTTATTTACCATTCAAGACATCAAAGTTAAATTTGTAATTTTTCTATCATTTTAGCAGTATAGAGTTATTTCACTTGTGAGTTCATGGTCAGGTTTTTGTTAGAAGAAGGGGTCCATGGGAATAGTAAATTGAGCATCACTGATATAGACAGTCATTTCCCAGATGTCTTGGACATAGCATTTCTACAAAATATCTCTCAAAGAATGCCCCTTATGATGCTTAGTGAATTGATTACAATCCAATTCTATTTACATTGTATAACTTCCTCACGCATATCGATAAAAGAATTATCATCACGAACTGAGACAAACTCATCGACCTCTTAGAAGGTGATCTCCATGTCAATCCAGAGTTTAAAATATAAGACTGAGATTGACGCAGCAGTCAACATATTCAATAACACCCTACTAAGCTGCATCAAAAGTGCCTTTTTCGTTACGCTAAGAGCCAAAGCTTTGACGCTGCGTAAAATATACCTGACCTTATCAAAAGTAGAATCACCATGGGAGACTGTCGCTGCAAACACAATATCCGCCAATACACAGACAGTTAAGTGCCATGGAGCAAAAAGTCATCAAATAAAAGTGCAGATAACACAGACAGACCCAGTGGCAAAATTTTACTGTTTGAATATCGTCTAAAAAAGAATTTCTTTGCAAAATTTCCATAAATTTAAAAAACAAGAGTAAATACATTGGACCTACTGCCGGCAGTTCTGGATTTTTGCATACCCAACTAAAAATAATAAATACTGCTATTGTTAGCTTCAGTTCTGTTTTCTATAATATGGAAACTGAATTGCCGGAAAGGAGGATGCATTGATTAGGAGACTTCTTATGACGGCCTCTATTTCTACAGCTTATCCCTATTTCTCCCACTGAACTTGAATCTTTAACTGAAGAACTGAATTTTTGCAGATCCTGCGGTTTGGACAACATTTCGAACAAAGCAAAAAGAACTTTTCAAAGCAAATCCATTGTGTTTTCGAGCAATAGTTTTAAACCATACCTTAGAAAACTTAATTATCCTGACTGCTGGAAAACAGCAGTCATCACTGTGTTCAAGAATCAAGGGAAGACCTGATTAACACCACGAGTTACGGACCCATCAGTCTGCTTTCTATAATCCGAAAATTATTTGAGAATGTTATTGTCAACCAGATCGTTTCACTGCTCATTAATTTTAAGTGTATTTAGAACAATCTATGGAGGTCTTAACAGCAATCAAAATTTTATTGCGCAGTCTTTTCGAAATTTCGAGAAGGCTCTCGATAAGATACAGTATGCAGATCTGATCCACATATTTACAGTTTATAACTTCCCACATGCTATTATTCATTAATTTATATGATTCCAAATTGACTGAATATAAAAAAAATTGAATGAGAAACTTGAAAGTAAAAACTGGTACTTTCATCTCAGTCGAAACCTACATAATCGACAGTCCCACGCGGATAATAATCATAATAATAATCGACATAATCGACCTCCTTGCCCAATCTTACAATATTATTATCAGTGACTTACCTTTTGAAGACTGTAAAGGAGCAATTTATGCAGACGATGTGAGATCAATCAGAGCTAACCATACATTTACAAAGGAACAAGAAAGCCTTAGCCTACCAGCAGTCGAGCAGAAAATTCGTTGAACACGGTTAGCGACCTGGATTCGATTCCAGAAGAACAGGCTAGCAACATGATGTTTCCATTTTTTTCCCATGTGTAATATGGATAAAAGCAAATTTGCCTTAAAAAGTCCTTCACGAAAGCATCTTTGCCCTTAGGCAAATAGCCCTCATGTAATTTTGCCCTAATGAAATAACTCGGACGAAATTAAGAAGGCTTTGACAAAACTGAAGAATAGTACAAGAAATGGAGATTAAAAATATACCCCGATAAATGTTACTGCATGCTTTTCCGCAACCATAAGATTCGACGCCCTGTTAAAACAGAACTTAGTTAACTTTAGAAAAACGTCAAGTACTCATCTTCAATAAAATACTTAAGAGTCACCATAAATTACGAGTTAAATTTTCAAAACGTGTTAAAGATACTTTCAGTAATGGAAATGTTACGAGTCAAACAGCATTATTAGGAAGAAATTCCACCTTAAAAATTGACTCCAAACTGCTGGTATATAAAGTAATCATAAAACTATCATCAAATGTGTTGCGCCAACTTGGGCTCGCGTAGAGCATCGTGAAAGGCTCGAAGTGAGAAATTCTATTTTTCACAAACACGTAGAAATCAAATCATTTACTTGATTGCCTCTAACAGCCTTTTCTCAAAATGATGCTCTGATTTCAAAGAAATTCAGGTCATTTCTTAATTATGATGAATTTTCGGATCAGCAGACTTCACTGGTAATTTCTAATTATTGCTTTTTCTTGTATAACATTTAATAATCGACTTTCACTTTCTTATCAGCAGCAACGCATAATTACTTTACCTGCTCGTTCGGTGTCGTATTTGAACTAATGTTACCAGCCTAGAGTACGCAGTTTAAAATATTCATAATATTTCAATTTACAAATATATTCGGGATTCTTTTTATTCTCTTTTATTTATATTTAATCCTTTTATTGTACTTTTGATTTTCGGTTTTGGTTGTAATATTTTGTTTTGTTTCACTTATTTATTTTATTTAATTATTGTTTTTATAATAGTAATTTTATGGTTTATTTTGTGTTAAATGTAACTTATGGCCATATATCTTACATTCAAATGTTTATTTGTTGCACAGAAGTATAGATCTATCAATTCTGAGAACAACACTGTTGGAATCGTAAAAGTAGCTCAATTAGAACTCAGATATAGGAAATTTCGTTTTAGAGGAGCCTTATTAGCGACAATTTTTGTTGCCATGTTGGTGACATTTGGAGATTTTTCGCCAACTTGGCTACTTTTCGGAAGGTTCGAGAAATGGCATTTTTGAAACCCTACGACCGATCTTTCCAGAAGTCTTCAGAGCTCCTGCTACAGAGTTTGAATGCATCTCGAGAATTGGGGAGTTTAATTGTGAAATACACTGGTGTGCAAAACTTAAGCAACAATGTAAAAATTTAGCAGATAGCCATGAAATTGCAGCAAAGGAGGTCTGGAGATTAGTACAATGAACACGTAAGTCAGTAGAAACGTCATGCATATGCAAATATCAGGAACGAAACGTCAGAGGCGACGTGAGCGTACACAAAACGCGTGATGTCGGCGCGCGCAGCTCAACGGTAGAATAAAAGGAAGGACGGAGACGCCATTCAACATATTCGCTGCAAGTGCCAGTGAGTCAGTTCGTGAAATATGGCTAGAAGAAATCACCTGGACGACTTCACACGTGGAAGAATAATCGGAAAGCTCGAGGAGGGGCGTAGAGTCACCAGTGTAGCTGCAGAGTTGGGAATCAACAAAAGTGTCGTTTCGCGCGCTTGGAAAGCGTTCCAAACCACAGGTACAGCTGTTAGAAAGGTTGGTGGTGCCCGCCCGAGGACGACATCTGCAGGGGATGACCGACATATCATCTCTTCACTGGCGCCCGAACTAAAAAGGTGGTGGATGATGATTCTCCACCACCGCGATTTGGCGATTGGGTCCCCAAAACCCCAGTCGCCCTTTAAAAGGGGGAGTATATAAGGTATTTCTCCCGCCTTCTTCGCATGCCTTCGTGGTGTAGTGGTCTGCATGCTCGACGCGTAACCGAGAGGTCCGTGGTTCGATTCCCGGCGAAGGCGTTGCTCATTTTTCATGTCTCCTGCTCCTAAATAACCTAATGTCTCTACAAAGTGATTCTCAACACGTTTTAATTTTGATACAGTTTGAGACTCTGTTTTATCCCAGTAACATCAAGGAAAGGCACCGTAACGGGGATCATAGAGTTCTTGTCTGGGAAGACATTATGCTGAACGGGCGAACTGAGTTCCACGTTTTCGACAGAGGGTCTGTAACCGGGGATCGCTATTGTGAGGAGGTACTCCTTCCCCATGTGCGTCTGTTCCTGTTGTATTGGCCCAGACTTAATTTTTATGGATAACAATGCACGGCCACATCGGACTTTTGCTGTTAAGGAGCTACTGGAAAGTGAAGATATCACTCGAATGGATAGGCCAGCGGCCAGATTTCCTTAAGAACATCTTCCACGAAGGCATTCCCCTTAGTAAGCATATAACCCTTGTGTGCTTTGTCATAGACAGATAATCTATTCTTACCTACTTTTCTATGATTTTAAACATAATTTTCAGTTAGAGAAAAATTCACCACCTGGTAGCGATAAGTAATTGCTGAGGAGCATTATGAGGCTGATGTTACCGAAGCCCTTTTTCAAATTTAGATTTTCTCTCCTATTTAAAAGTCATCTCATTTACATATTCTGATGGAGGGTAGGCAGAGCAGCAGAAGTACAGGAAAATTTTTAACAAAAGACATTATGTGTTAATTAAAATATTCGTAATAAAGCCTGTGTTCTAATCACAAATGTATCCTAATTGCAACTTGAATATAAATAATTACTTAGAATCCTGGAAATTTATAACCTTCGCACTTAGAATGCCAGGGAAAAAAGAATGCAACATATAACGGTTATTTAGACTACACTTTTCATTCAGCAGAATTTATGAGAAAGATCATAGTGAGTAAACTGGGTGCCCACTCCCAAGGAGATAGCTGCTAAAAACCAATAACGTTTGTTTTCCAGACTCTATGGTTCACAAGTCTTATGTCTTTATGGAGGGCTTTTCGAATTTTTCAACAGAAAAGGAGATCGTTGCATCCATTTTCTAGATTCTGAAATGGCGTTGGGCAAAATAGAGTACTAATTTGTAAAATGAATGAATTCGCTTTCTTTTCGAAGTGTTTTTTTTTCCCCTATCGAATGGCAGGCGCCTTATCAGCATTGATATAACGGCTAGAACTGGTGGCCATTTTATTGTGAAGACATCTCTAATGGGAGGTCACCGCTGTTTCCTATGAAGGACAATTTGCATCGATTGCCTTCTTCAGGATTCGAACTCGGATCCTTCGGTATCGCAGTCGGCTATTCTAACCACTATTCGTCTGGGCGGCTTTTCGAAGTTGGATATTCTTAATTGAAAATGGCAAAGGTAGAAATGTTAGTTTTTACGTTGGAGTTTCTGCGAATATGGCAATAATATTAAAAATACAAAATCACACGATTCTAGTATTTCAGTACCTACAAGAATGACCTTTTCAGCTCTTAAAACATTACTTTTATCCTGTATATGAAAGACATTGCGCTTATTTCAAACTACGATGTCTTTCGCGTGTACTTTGAAATAAACGTGATGTCTTTCATGTGGATACCGCTATTATTTAATGCCAATTTATAATGTGGACTTGAGCGCCGCATTCTGTAAAGAAACTACTATCAGCATTTTAGTAAATTAGTGGGTGTTACAGCTGACGGAAGAGGTGAGTTGATTCTACAAAAGACGATTTTTGTTTCATTAGCAGTTCTACTATATACAAGGATTTAAA
The DNA here is from genome assembly GCA_000611955.2 of Stegodyphus mimosarum. Classification (NCBI taxonomy): domain Eukaryota; kingdom Metazoa; phylum Arthropoda; class Arachnida; order Araneae; family Eresidae; genus Stegodyphus; species Stegodyphus mimosarum. Next base: position 592,683 of record KK122591.1, on the reverse strand, counting down.
GATCAAGCAGACTAATGAAACTTTGCTCATGCAGTTTTTAAGATTCTAACAGAAAGTAAGAAGACTGTAGTTCTGCAATCATCATCGAAGCTAGCAACTACGATTCTTCTACATTTCATCAGTAAAAGGCTTCTTACCATTTTTCATAACGACATACAGTAGCAGGGGATAGACATAACTTAGGCGGGAAAAAGCTCCCTTATATTTTAAAGTTTCATCATTCGTATTTTGAATCTGTAATAAATTCGATTTGAGTTGAATGCAAATATAATAAATTCTACAATGATACAGAGGAAAATGTAAAGTTGTAGCTGGAAGTAATTCTCATTGTACTGATAAAAGTCTTCTAAATCATGCAACATGGATCTTCATACCACCTGATCTAGAAAATTTCCTGTTCTGGACTTGGAAGTATGCCAAAAGGCACCAGAAGTTTTATTAATATTATTATTACTCTATTATTATTATTATTATTATTAAGATGTTACTGTAAAACTTCCGTTCTTAGGAACGTGTTTATAAATGAAGAAACAAGAATTTCGCTGTTGGCATTAGATTCAACAAACTGAGACATGTTAATGCATATTAAACTGGCACTTTGAAAATACATTTATTTTAATTTATGCGAAATATCGTTTGTCATTTCATCAAAATAAATCATATGCGAATGGAGTAGGTGTCAAAATTCATATTAATTATTTATTTGTTCTGAAAACTTAATCATCCTGAAAAGAGAAAAATCGTCGAATCATAACAAGTTGCGAAATACTTGTTAAAACAGCTCAGCAGTTCTGAGATCAAGGTTGAATTCCAAATGCATGTACCGATATTGGGTGGCATTATTTCCTATAAATCTACAACTAGGTGTTAGGGAGACGGACTTCTTTTAATATCTTTAATGTCGAAGTGGGTGAATGACTTTATGCGGAGAAAGGAGTGCAAAAATCAATATGTTGCAACCGCAGACAATAACAAATTGCGATCAATATTGTCTTCGCGCTGTTTTTCGGTTATCCTGACTTTCTTTTTCAACAGAAAATACACTAGAATATAGATTATAACAGAAATTCAAGCCTGAGAGCATTTTGAAGGTAATAAAAATGATAAAATAAAAGACGTGCTTCACGCACTATTGAGTAAGCCTTTATTTCACTTCGCAAAAACGGAAATCGAATTACACGTACTTTCAGATGCCGGATGCAAACCGCAACCGCAAATAACTCATACCACATGCAGAGGCGTATCCTAAGTTTTCATAAAAGTCATGTCGCTGAACATCAAATTTTTAAAAAATTATGTTTATGAATGGAAGTTAGAATTGCAAATATTCGACAATTAGCTATAGTATTTGTGTATTAATATACTATTAAATATTCTGTAGTATATAAATTAATGAAATGCACACTATAAAAATTTCAAATTCACCAGAAGTCTGAAATGCTGAAATGGGAATTTTTTCAGGTAAAGTTTGTAAGCAGTTTGTGAGTCTAAAGTCCTAATTCAATTTTGCTTGACTGATGCATATCACACAATCAAATATATTTTCGAGAATAATCAGTAAATAAATTATATTGGACAGTTGTTAATTTATCCTAATGCCAGCTAAAAGTGAGCACTGGTACAGTTAATGCTCACCATTAGCAAAATCAGAGACTCAATCTTTTAAATTTCATTTATCATATTACGAATACTGCTGGTTTTTACACATGTTGTAAATTAACGTACAAGTTTTTTTCAGTCTCTAGAGAAAAATACAAAACATTCAATTCAAATAATTCGTAGGATTAGTGTTATTAATAAAAGTGCGAGTAAACTGGAATTGGAGGAAGGAAATTTCTCTGCGTTCAAAAAGTTCGCAAATTCGCTCTTATCATTAGAATCAAGCTTTTCGCTCATTTTCTTGATCATATTAAAGTTTCACAACACAGATAATTCGTTTCACATTTTTCGATACATATTCTATTTGGAGGCAAAAATTGTTTCTTTTGCTTATTGGCTTTTTATGAAGGCATAAATGCAATTTATAAAGCAGTTTAGCATTTTGTTGCTTTTATTATTGCATCTTTTAAAATCTTGCAGATATTTTCAATTGCTTATTTTATTAAAGATCTATTTTTTATCGCTCGAATGTAAAAGTTCTAAATGTCTTATAGTACTACAACCAGGACTTAATTTATAAAATTAAAAGTACTGAAACTCTATATAATGTCACTGAAACTGGAAAAAAATTAATAAATAAAATAATGGATAAAGCAATAAATAATGAATAATTAAGAAATAGAGATAAAATATTAATAAATTAAGGTAATGATAAATCAGGGTTTAACAGTCTGCTATTGCATTTACTCCTGCTACATTTCTTTTGCCTTTTTAACTTCATTATTAAGCACCATTTTCTTCACACTTACGCCGAACACAATTCAAAAGCAAAATCACAGAATGTTTAAATAAACATTTAACAAAATTTAGAATTCCCGATACAATGTAATGTATTGGCATACATTTTACATTTTTTCCCGTCTTTCCTTTGTTTATCACAACAGTGTTCAGTTTTCTTAGTAAGATGGCTAGAAAAAAATGTTTTTTGTCTTTTTATTATTAACGATGTGTGTCTTAACTTTACTTATTAAATATCACGTACTCCACATTATTCAATTCAGCAGTAAAATTATCAGATATTAAAAATAACATATCTTTAGAATATTCGATAGACAGCCTCGCGCGTTCGAGATAAAAATGTTTCATTCCGCACAGTGTTACCACTGCTTGCTTTCAAACTTTGAGTTTATTAATCAAAAATTCACTAAAGTTTTATAAAATAGGAAATAGATATCAAAACCTGTTCGAACTTCTTTTCAGGTGTACATATTTGGGTAGAGGAGTACGTTATTCAAAATTTGATGACTGTAGGTGGAGTCATTTTTTCACATAGTGAAAAACATTCATACATTCACGCAAGTTCTTCATCATTTAGTTTCTTTAAAAAATAATACAAGACGATAATATTTGGTAACTACAATTTGAAAAGTGATAGGTCGTTTATAGTGATTCAAAGCAAAATCTCGTTTCGAGATTAATAGCCGATTTGGGCTAACGCCCCTTTCTGGCTAATAAGTAAATAATGAGTAAAAATATCATAAAAATTAAATAAATAGGAGTAAATTCATAATAAATTAACAAAAAGTCCAAATCATTAATTTATAATTTAAATCAAATAATTAAAGAAATGAAAGGTAAGTAGCTTTATAATAACAGGACATGATTCAGAGGAGAAAAGGTGAGTTTTCTTTTTCGATTTTTTTTCCTCTTAAATCGCCGAACAGTTATTTCTCACACATATCTTGGAAAAAGGTGAACCATCAGGAAAATAGCCGCCTCATCACCGAGAATGTTGTATAGGGTACACTAATTGGAGTGTACTAATAAGTGTGGTCTGATATGCAGTAGTTAGTCTGATATATAGTAGTCGGTGCGGTAGAGTCATTTACCACTTTTCCGTCTGGGCGGCAAGAACTTATAAGTAACCAAGCCCTTATCCGGGATTCAAACCCTCACCCTATCATTCAGACTAGTAATTAGCCCCTAAGCGCTATAGAGTCCAGGAAGACGATGAATAAGATATAATATTCTTATAAGAAATTTATATTTTCAGTCAGGGGAAAATAAAAATGCACTTATATCGCAGTGCAAAGAAAAATGTTTTTCTTCTCACACATATACGTGCATTTTTATTTTGGCTTTTAATCCATTTGTCAGTTTCACAAAATGAATATAGCCCACAAAAATTTCTTTTTGGGTTCTCATTTTGAGAAGGAGGATTATCTTCCTCAGCTGCTGAAGTTTTTCCATGCGTTTTGCTCTTTCGATGAAAATTGAGATGTTCATTTTGTTTCTAATAAAGGTATCGGTTTTACTAACTGCTAAATAAAATATAGGATTCATATTTTTCGTTCATATAGTGTTGCGGATTTCGTATTTATTTAGCTACACTGGTGAAATAAATTAAGAGAATTTGCATATTTTATCAAACTGCATGAAAAGAACTGAACTGAAGGAAAAATCACTGCTTCTAGATTAAAAATGCAGAACTTGTAAGGCAAATACGTAAGCGTACACGTGTGTGTAGGCGGAGCCAGTAGAAAAACAAGCTTTATAAGCGCATGGAGGGTAAGACGAATTGCGTTCGCTAGCACTACCTCGGCGAATTTCTTGGTGTTATCGTGCAGCAATCGGTTAAATTCACATCGGAACAGTAAAAATGAGTAACCACCAACGTTTACATGATGGAATGAGGTGGCAATTGTGGGGAGGCTAGAGGTTGGCCGATCGCAAGTCCAGATATGTAGAGAGTTTAATTTAACGCCCAGCATCGTGTGTAACCTATGGAAACAGTTCCAGGATACTAGATCCATCGAGAGAAAGCCTGGGCAAGGTCTAAGAGCCACGACGGCCAGAGAAGATCGCTGTTTGTCCATTTTAGCGAGGCGTAACAGAGTAGCTACAGCTTCTCAGCTCTCTCGGGACTTGTATGCAGCCACAGGAGCCCCTTGTAACAAGGGTGACTGTTTCCAAAAGACTGAATGAGAGAGGGTTGTTTGCCAGAAGACCGGCTGTTTGCGTCTCCCTCACGTCTACGGACAGGAGAGTCCGATTAGCATGGTGCAGGCAGCATAGTGATTGAAGTACGGAGCAATGGGCGACCGTTCTGTTCACCGACGAGTTCTCTTTTAGCCTAAACACCGATTCTAGCCGTACTTTTACATGGAGCGAGCCAGGGAGCCGCTACCTACTCGCTAATGTCTGCGAAATTAACAGTTATGGCGGTGACGGTGTAATGGTTTGGGCAGGCATCCTGTTGTATGGCCGCACACCTCTCCACGTCTTTGACAGAGGCTGTGTGACTGGTGTGAGGTATAAGAATGAGGTCTTGGAGCCCTATGTTCGCCTTTTCCGGGGTGCAGTGTGTCCCGAGTTCATCTTACAGCACGATAACGCGAGGCCACATAGAGCTCTTCTGGGCGACGAATTTCTCGAGAGTGAGGATATTCGCCGGATGGATTGGCCAGCTAGGTCTGCAGACCTCAGCCGTATAGAGCATGTCTGAGATGCTCTGGGGAGGGAAATTGCAACTCGCAGCCCCCATCCGTGAACCAACCAGGAAGTGAAAACAGCGTTGCTGAATGAGCGGGACCAATTGTCACAGGTACTGATAAACTGCCTTATTTCCAGTATGACATCACGCTGCGAGGCCTGCATGGCTGTAAGAGGGAACCATATCTCCTATTAACCCATTTATTTTGTGTCTTCTGCAACCGCTGTTTCAGACCTTCAGACTCCCATGAGTGTTACATGTGTGTATATTATAACTATTGATTGTTTATTTTGTTTGTATTATATTAACTTATGTTCACACCAAATTTTATTAAAATCTGTCCAGTAGTTCTGGAGATCGTAGATCAAATATAAAAATTTTCTTAATTTTTTCTTAATTTTTTTAAATTTTAAAATTAGAAATTACTCTTAATTTTTAATTTTCTAAATCATTTATTTAGAATTGTAATTAAAATAGTTTTATTTTCCCATGCAACGCGGACGATTTTTTAAGAGAAATCTACGTCGGAAAAGTAAAAATAAAAGAGCGCGTGCATTTAATATTTAATAAATAAATATCTCGTAATTACTGTTGCCATCCAGAAAAATCGAGAACATAGGTTTTACGAGAATGTTCTAGTGAATAATTAAAAAGCTTATAAAAGCCGAATTAAAACACGTCAGCTCAGTTGCTGTTGTTTTAAGCGAACTATTTGTTTACTTAATGCTGTTATTGACTGTAGCGAATTCACTGTGAGATTGGATTAACTTTATCTGTTTTGAATTGAATTCTGTTTAACGTTTGAGATATTCTGATTTTGTACAGATATCTCTGAGGAAATATTTCAGCATTTTGTTTTATTTCTTGTGAAAAGAATAAATTTTAGTGACTTTTTATGAACTTGTGCATTCAATCCATTACGAACCTGTGCGCTCGCAACAATTTTTGGTGTCAGGAGTAGGGTATTTGAATGCCATTCACTAGAGCGATGGAAGAACAATTGAGACAGCTTGTGTCTGCTTTTGCTGCATTCCAAGAAAAGGTGGAAGGAGCAGACAGTTCGGTAAAAGAGGAGATAAAAGCAAGTCAAGAAAGGATGGAAGCTGATTAAGCATCTGCTAAAGATGAAATAAAGGCTGTTTAGGAATCTGTTAAAGATGAAATGAAGGCTGTTCAAGAAAAGATTGAAACAGGTCAATAGGAAATAAAAGAAGAAATTACCCACGTAACAGAAAACAAATTCGAAGCTATGGAAGGCAGAATTGACGCTGCT
>KK122591.1:572348-586285 GCA_000611955.2 Stegodyphus mimosarum | reverse complement strand
TCTGTAAGCAAATTAATAGAACAGAGAGTTTCTGCTGTGGAGCAACGAATCGAAGAAAGAGTTTTTACCGTCCAACGCCAAATCGAACAATAAATTGATGACAAGGTTTCTGCAGTCGCCAAAGAAGTTGGTATCCTAAAGAAATTCGTAGCGATGACAGGGAGCAATTCTGATAGTTTTAAATTCTTACGAATGCCTGCTCGTCCCTCATGCTCGAATGCTCGTCAACCTATCTACGTATGATGGGAAGATGTCTTAGCAAGTTTATAAGACACAATTTTCAATAGTTGCGGATGCGAACGAACGGATGGGATTCCCAAGCTAAGGCCTGTCATCTCGCCGTTTCACTGAGAGCAGACGCAGTGGATATCCTACAGACTCTTCCCGAAAACCATAGACTAGACTTCGAAGCTCTATCCGGCGCATTGGAGCTGTGTTTCGGGGAGAAATGTTTGAAAGACTACAGCAGGCTTCAATTAAAATCTCGCCAACAGAAGCCCACCGCAACATTCCAAGAGCTCGCGACGGATGTTGAAAGGCTGTCTCACCTCCCTTTACGGAGTGCCCGAGAGAAGCAAGGGAAATCCTGTCCCTGCAATATTTCATCTGCAGTATCTGGGATCCTGAAATACAGAAAGCTCTGCGAATGGCTGATGTGAAGGATTTGAAAAGCGCTCTAGTGTACGCCATGAAATTCGAGGCAGCTCAGGAAGCAACTCGTAGAGAACGCCCCGCAGTCAGAGCTGTGCAAGTCCCCGAGCCAGTGGATCAGTTGATGGCTCGTTTAGATGATTTATCCAGACAAGTCAATGCCTTGAGACGGTATATCAGTGATAAAAAACAGATCGTAAAAGGCTGGAATTGAGGTGCTTTACGGCACATGCGAAGGAACTGCCGACCCCCCCCCCAGAGCACGGAAAATAAGGCGGACGATATAAACAGACAGTTAAATGAAATGAGATGGAAAAGGAGTGACAAGAAACCAAAGTGCTGGAACTGTGGAGCTGAAGGCCACGTACGAAAGAACTGCAGAACACCCCGGGGTACGGTAAATAAGATCATTTCCCAGCAACAACGCAGTAGGTAAAATAATCATCATATCAAGAAGCAGAGGTTGCCAGATAGTGAAGAACCCTGCTGAAAGCGCTCAAGATTTCTGCAGTGAGTGGTAACAGTAATAGACTATCCATAAATGGGCATATCGATGGAGTTCCATGAAATATGATCATTGACACAGGAGCTAATGCTACCATCATTTGGAAAGATTTACCTCAATGATTTAAAGTTAAACTGATTTGGACGCCATCCTGTGCTCCTCTCCAGACTGAGTCTGGCGAGGAAATAGACATAGATGCGAAGTTAAACGCGAACATCACGCTTGGAAGTGCCGCCTACCATCACACGGCATATGTGGTGGATATTAAAGATCTTTGCATACTTGGACTGGACTTTTTAAGGAAATACAATATTTCCTTGGATTTCAAAGACGACAAACTGTTCTCAGCGTCAGGCAACAATAGCAATTCAAGTGCACAACAGAATTTGTTTGATTTCAGGTTTTAGTACGCTCGTGCTTGAATTACGATTTCACTCAAAAAAGTACCGGGCATTGGAACAAACTGGAACCGGACATTGATCAGAGTGAAATATTAGATACCTTAAAAATAGATACTAATAACACGTTCAACTTGTCAAATTCATAACTTTGCTAAATATTACAGATTTAATACATTATCTTACGGAATTCTGAAAGAAGAAATTAAATTAAACGTCTTTAAAGTAAGTCAACTTTAAATTTAAAAAAAAACTTTAAACTTAAATGTAAACTTTGAATTAGAAAACTCGCCTTTGCTAATGCCTAAAACGTAATAATAAATTGCGCTAAATTCAATGTTAAATAACGAATACTAATTTCTCACAGCTGAAGTCGATGCCGAAACAACATGCAGATAGGAAAAAATTGGACAATTATCTCACGTAGCTAGAGAAAAAGAGAGATAAAGCTTTTCCTTTGCCTTCGTAATGTTGTGCAGCTAAATTAAGCTAATTAATTAATTAATTAATTTATGTTCTAAATTATACTACAGAATGTGTATTTTATTTCTTATGATAGTAAGTTTGTCCTTTCGTTTTCGGAATGCGATTGGCAGCAGACAATGGGAATGGGGTGTGTTTTTCATGTTATAATCTGGATTTTAAAATACTTAATTTGAGTTTATATAATTATAATTACACTAGAAAAAACAGAAAGATTTTCACTTTAATTTAAAATTACTTTCAAATCGATAGCTTAATTAGTTTGTGAAATATGCTAATTTAATTAACAAAATTTTGTAGCTTTCGTAGGATTTAGTGTGATTGCTATCTTGTCACTCTTAAGCTGCTTTCGGGTGATTTATAAAGATTTATGAGGATATATTACAGACGTCATACACAAGTCACCTTGTGTTTCCCATAGAGTTCTAGGTTTACTGTTAACACCTTTTTTTATTTGCCGAGATTAAGGAAAGGTGTTCAATTAATGCTCTGAAAAGTAAGAATTTTTTACTGGTTTCTTCGGGGCGTTTTTATTAGAAATTGTCACCCTTTTGAGTGAGGTTTGGCGCCGTTGGTAGAAGTTTGTAACAAAAAGCCAGTGCACGCGATTTTTGCTCTGTCGAACGCTCTTTTCCTCCGGTTTTAGATGTGCTGAATCTACGTAGGACGAGGGGCCATTTCTCGCTCCCTCAGGCCTCCGCTTAACAATGTTGTTTAATTTTTCGGGCTCTGCATGATAAATGGTTAATGTCTGCGATACGTTCTACAGTCGCTAAATATGCAATTTCTTTGACTTTAAATGAAAAAAATAATTACAAGAAGAAGAAAGAAAAAGTAGACATCATCTTCAAGCCTGGGAGCGTCACTCCGTGTCTTTGTTATGGCCTACTTTTGGCAGACCATCTGTTCCATCGTATCTGAATACGGACCGCCCGTTCACCTGCCGTGAAGGACATGAGGTTTGACATCCGAGTCATCTTCCCAGCCTCCTGACTATGGTTCCCGTTCCTTGGTGTGCTGGAACAAGTTTACTCCTGGATTAATGATGTGCTTGTTTCCTGCTATCAGACTCAAGGCCTTCGTTTGTCGCCTATTTCCACCTGAACCTTCTTTTCTGTCTCTGAACTTCTGCTTCTGAAGTCTTGGATTGGAGACGACAGTTAAGTTTTTTTTTCTTTGAATTAGGGGGTTTTGTGCAATTACTGAAATTTCAATTATATTTTCATACAAGAAAATGTATTAATGTTAAATTAAATAGCTAGAAATTATAGCAATAGTGTAGTAGGAAGTTTTCACAATTATTCAGTATGTAAAGTATTGCAGCAGTTGATAAGGTTTCGAAAGTGCTATGAGAGTTGGTAAATTGATGCAATATGAATTTATAATGTTAAGATGTAATTCTGCAGGATTCTAATATTAATATGCAAAAAATTGTTAAAATATGCAATATTTTTTTTACTCCCGGGAGCCTTAAATTCTAAATGTCAGGAGTTTAAATTAATTTTACTAGTAAAATAAAAATCTGTTTCATTTATAAATTTAGTATGATGTTTTATTTTATTTACTGGTAAGCTATATATGACACCAGCACCTGTATTCATTGGGTTGTTCGGGTATTTAAAATCATTAATCACAACGTACTTAACTGATTTATCTTAATGTACTAACCACTAAAAGCTCTAGTTTATATCTGGAGTTTTTCAAAGGCACTAATATAACACTGGTACCCTCAAAAGGCACTCGTATAACAGTAATACCTAATTTCATTATTGATAGTGGTATTTGGAACAGCATACAGAGGGAGAATTAGAGAAGACACAACAACGCGCAACTCGTTTAGTTTTGAATTTTTAGCTCTATTAAAATTATTGGTGCAATGCAAAACTGTATATTTATAGTAAGGATTCCCAACTTTTTCCTGGGAGCGACTCCTTTCAAAAGTATGGTTTTCTTCGCCGACCTCCTTGTATTTTTTTTCTATAATATAAAGCATACAACATAATCAGTACACAAATAATTGCACATAAATAATTTAAAGATAACAATTTGATTAGGAATATGAAGAAGAGCTTTGGAAAAAAATGAGTATATTCATTTATTTTATGTTATTATTATTATTTCCTATTTTACACAGAATTAAAATACTGTTCCTTTCAAAAGTTGATTTATCCAACTGTGTAGGAAATTTAATAACCCTTAATTCAAAGATCGTCAATAGTTTCGGCCATTTAATTAATTAAACGCTGAACTATGTAGTTACTGAGCAGTAATCTTCGTTAACTTGGATCCGTATTCATTTTCATAAACCGCAGTTATTACTTCTCGAGCTACTTGTAATAATATAGCTGTACGCAACTCCTTTTGCAATTAAATAAGAAACTATATAAAACTTCCAGTTCTTCATAATCATTAGAAGTCGATGATGTCAAAAATGACATATTTCCTCTGTTTGAGCGTTTGTGCCTTTGAGATTTTTAAAGTGTTCCCTGTTGTTTTCGTTTTTTATCTGCTTAAGTTTTCTTATTAAATGGTGTTTCATTTGATCGTTGTGAAACACCTTTTTTGCAAATGAGACATGAAGTTAATGTAGCGTTTCCCCGGTACGAAGCGAAATCAAGCATTAAATATTCTTCAAAATATTTTCGGTATTTTCTTGTTTCATATATCGCTAATTTCTGAGAACCCATATATTTAAGCGTCGAAATTTAAAAATGAAAAGTTGACTTTCCATTTCTAATAACGGTGCGGGAGTTCGTACAACAAAAGCCGAGAGCAAAAATTTCTACTCCTATGACACGGGAGAGGTTGATTTATTAGATTATGGCAAAGTATTCGAAGTCTATCTGCCTAAGAGGACGGAGGCCTTCGTGGAAGACTTTGTAAGGTAAACGGGCTCGTACACACATTAGGAAAACCACGAAAAAGTCCGTGCATCCAGTCCATTTGGGGAAGGGGGGAGAAAACAGCAGTTTTCTTGTATGTCCTAGTCAGATATATAAAAGGCACACTTATTTATGGATGACGGAATTGTCATTTGACCATAACTAACATAGATTTTGCCATGGTTCATTGTTTTTGCTTATTTTTGGTTTGCGTTTTCTTGTGTTCCTGAATTTTGCTGTTTTATATTGTTCTTATTACTAAAAAATATACGTTTTAAAAAAGATTATTAATTTTAAAACATATTAAATAATTTTTCAATAATTTTTTCATTATATTTATTTTCTATGATTTCTTCCATACTTCATGATAAAGCTTTATATCAAAAACAATTAATTATCGATTTTGACATCTAAATAAACAATTAGTGGGATCTTGATTATGCTGATTAATTGTTGATGCATATTTGGCTATCGACCCCTTGATTATCATCGATCCCCTTTAAAGCTTTATCTACTCAAGGGAGCTATATCGACTCAGTAGGGAACTCCTAATTTTAAAATCATTAATAAGGATTTTACTATACGACTTAGTTAAAAAGTAATAATTCCTTTTACACAATTTCAAATTTATAGGCATGCATTGCATGTCCTAAGACGACACCCCTAGCCAAGTGCAATAAAAGATAAAGTAATAAAAGCCACACATATTTATTCTTTATTGTATTTATATTATTTAATATTTACGTATATTATATTAGAACGATGGAGAGTGCTTTAGATGAACAGTTAAATCTTTTCTGAACTTACCAATCTTATACCGCCTTTCTGATATATACCGTATTGCATTCAATTTAAGCCGCAATGGGACCTTTAAAATTGTGGAATTGGAGAAAATAACAAAAAGTAGTTTTAAATATGACCCAGACCTAGTCTTACATTTTAGAAATTTAAATAAAAATTGATTAGGATAAAATTTGAAATAATACGGTATTTATCCTATCATGTCCTTACACTCTACATTTGTTTGTTTTGCAATGGCATCCTCCTTGCCTATTCCCAAAAAAGTGCTAACGTTTCAGATTGTTTGGCTCAGGCCCATGAGAGTAGAACTTTTTAAATTAGAAATTAAAATTATTATTAAAACAGCATCTGGTAAAGTAAACGTAAACGAAAAGAACGCATCGTTTAATAATAGTTTTAATTTAGCCGATAATTTGGCCTTCTTCCCTCTAGTGAAAGTGGCTGTCTCTGCTTTATAGCTTCACCAACAGCCAAGTACCGCTGAACACTTGTATTTTGACCTGGTGGCTCAAATCACATCGAATGGACTGGTTTTAAGGTATTTTTGTGTTTTTTCCCATGTGCAATGTAGTAAGGAGCTAACTTTTATTAAATATAACTTCACCAAATTTAGTTTAGGTTAGGTTAGGTTATTTAAATATGGAAAAACACATAATGGCCTATCTGTTTAATGGAAAGAATGTCTTCGTGCAGGATCTTTCCAAAGTAAACTGTTTAGTATTTATGTTATACAAGGCGAAAACAACTATCCAGCAGCCCATTCGCTTGGGTTCGAGTCTGGGTTTGTAAGTTTTGTAGTGCAAATTTAGTTAGCTTACTTGGAGACACGTTAAATGTGTACTTCCGTAAAGAAGTTCTGATTGCCAAGCGAAATGGATCACGAAACTTACCTGCTGTAACTGCGGTGGGAGATATACGACCAATTTTTCTAAATGTCCGAAAAATCCAGTTATCCAGATAATGTTAAATCTAATCTCGGACCTCGAGGTGAGCATTCTAGTCACGCAAAAAAATAGTTAACACCGAGAAGCATGTGCCTCGTAATGAGAAGCTGAAACCTGCAATGCCTGCAAAAAATAAGAAATAGTCCAAGGGAAAAAACACCTAAAACTCGCATGTCTGAGTGGCCGAAAACCACGATGATGAAGAATTTTTATAACTCGGGTAGCATCATGATTACCCTATCTGATATACCTCAAAATAATTAACGAAATGAAAAAAAAAATATTTGGCGATTTTTCCTTATTGGACGTTTTGAAAACCATTATTGGATGAATAGATAAAGTAACTCCTAAAACCACTGATAAGTTGCTTGTTTTATTCAATATTATGGAAGAAATTTTCAACGGTGGTACCCCGAGTAGGTTTATTTAAGTAACTGTAATGATCTGTATTTTTAATGATAACTTTCTTGATTGGTATTCTGTCGATGCTTTAGGCTTTTTACGCATGTTTTACGTAGGTTACGTAGGTGTTTTTCATATGACTTGAGTTTGTATGTATTTTTGTATGTATTAAAAAATATCGTACGCATTCAAAAATTAATGTAATTAATTATTTAATTATTTTTAATTTTATTCTTATGTGTTATAATGCCCTTTAAGAATTTACACTGCCTTTATATGCTTTACTTTGATTTTCTTCCATCTTTACTCACCAGTTTAATAGCTTTGCTTTTATTTTCCTGGTCACTTTCTTCAACTTAGTGAATGTTATGTTACTTAGTGTATCCATAGCTACTTCTCTGAGAATATTCGCAAGGAATTATTTTGCGATGGAGGTAGGTCACCATAGAGCAAGTAGGTACTCCGGTGTTTACACCGCTGGAAGACACAAATTGCAAATTTAGTTTATCTTAAGAAGGCCATCGCAGAGAAATCCCTTGTAAAGCAGACTTCCGTAACTTGTTTTAATTGAACAGTTAAATTGGCTTTCCAGATTTTTAGATAAATTCCAGTTTAAATTGAATTGGTATGCATTTATTTTCATCTAGAATTTATCAGAAAATCTGGGAAACTAGTTTATTTTCATCTGGGATCTGATATCGTTAAGTATCTAAGTCAGAAAAGACGTTTTTCACGGAACTATTAGCCATTAAAAGAGAAAAACACGAAGATCGTATCACTAAAAGATTTTACTTCGACAAAAACACTACAGTTATGACAAATGTTTCTGAATTTTTTAAGGAATTTTCTTCGAAGAAAAAAAGAAAGTAAAAAATAGTGCATAAAATAATATCATGCAATGAAACCTCTAAAGTTTAAAGTTCCTAAGCTATTTTAAAGTGGAAGTACGTTTGGATTTTGAGGAGTTAAAAACTAATATATTGAGTGGAAACAACTTTATTGGCCAACAGGAGAAGAAATAATAATAAATAAAAAGTATTTTTTGTGAGAGTTTAGTTTCAAGATTAAGGGCAGATCTAAAAAGACAAACAGCGAAGCCTTGAAAATGAGAAGAGAAAGAAATTATTATGTTTTGATAGTGGCCAAAAATAAAATATAAGGTAAAGTTGGCTTAAAAAGATTCTAAATATGCAGCAGAATTTAAAACTAAATGATTTTATTTTATTAAAATATAAAAGAAAGGGAAAGAAATAAGCGAAAACGTTCAAAAATAAATCAGGATTTAAATTTAGCGAGAAGCCATTGGAGCCTGGTTAAGGTACTGCTAAGTTTCTAAGGGAAACTTAAGGAATTAAACGAGATTCAATAACATTTTAAAAATAATATAAGCAGAATCATTTCAACATTTATTTTAGCAGTTAGTAAACCCTCCCTTAGAAAAGCAAAATATGCGGGGAAACTTCAGAGCTCGAGGAACAAACCGCACATTTCGAAAGAGGAATGTTTATGGATGCTATGCATCCGATCAAGAAGGCTTTAAACGAATTAAAAGCCGAAATAAGGAGTAATATTTTCCGACGGCAAAGAACACTGTTCAGAACCATTCTATTATCCTTGGTATATCACACCTAGTTATCATTTATTCAGCCACTTTTCATTTGTTTTTTATTTCAATTCATCTTTAAGAAATAGTAGGTTAATTTGATTTATTAGTCTGTTAATTATGTTAATTAATGAACATTTATATTTATTATTTTAATATTTTATGTAATTTTAATTATTAAATATTCATACTATTCCGTTATTATTTTACACTCATGTCCATAAATTAAGGATATTTCACGCGGAAAGTCACGCGGAAATCGAACTCTAAAATAAATATATTACCTGTAAAATCACTACACACATCTTCAAGAATCATATGCAAATTTCAGGAAGTAACCAGATGACACCAATGGTACGTCACAATGACGAGAGTGTAACAGAGTGATATATAAGGAATAAAGGCAAAGAAGTAAAATTGTTCGCAGGCGCTTTATAAGTATTTCAGTGCAATAATCGAATTGTTATGACACAAAGGACGTATTTGGATGATTTTTTACGTGGTAGAATTATCAACCGTCTGGAATGTGGGCGTACCCAACTGGAAATAACAGACGAACTTAGAATTGCCCAGAGTGTTATCTCCAGGCTTTGGCAACGATTCTAAGATGATGGTAATGTGAGTAGACGTTACAGCACAGATCGCCTCAGAGTTACAACGCCGAATGAGGACCGGTATTTGGCAGTTACTGCCAAGAGCAACAGGCGGAGCACAGCCTCAGACCTGTCTCGTCAGCTGTCTTCAGCCACTGATACGACAATTTCAAGGCAGACCGTGTACAGACGCTTAGGGCAGATTGGTCTATATGCTCGTAGACCTGTCAGATGCGTTCCACCTACTGTAACTCACTGTCGCCTGCGGTTAGCCTGGAGTAGAGAGCATGCATTGTGGACACCACAACAGTGGGCTTGTGTGATGTTTTCCGACGAGTCCAGGTTTAGTCGCAGTCTGATTCTCGCCGGACTTTCAAATGGAGAGCTCCAGGTACCCGTTACCACCAAGAAAACACCATTGAACGACACCGTTACGGTGGTGCAGGAGTGCTCCTTTGGGGTGGAATTATTCTGTGTTCCAGAACTGACCTGCATGTTCAAATTGGAACCATGACAAGCCAAATCTATCGGGACGTCATTCTGGAACAACATGTACGTTTGTTTCGGGGCGCCATGGGCGCACAATTTGTGTTTATGGATGACAACGCCCGTCCTCACCGTGGAAACATCGTAAGCGAATGCCTTCAATCGGAGGATATCACCCGTATGGACTGGACAGCATTCTCACCGGACTTTAATCCAGTAGGGCACGTGTGGGACATGCTAGCCCGTCAACCTCCTCCTACATGTCTACCGGAACTTCGGAGAGCATTGCTTTTTGAGTGATGTAATATCCCCCAAGATCAGATCGATAATTTGATACTCAGCATGCCTAGGCGTTGTGCGGACTGTATTGCATAGTCTGGGAGACATACAATGTATTAACAATCATACCAACCATGTAATATTGGTTTTTTGTAAATAGGTTTTTTTTGTAATTTGCTCCAGGGAGAAAAAATCGCTAATTTTTTTAATAATATCAAACATAAAGCATCGTTTTTTGCTCTTTAACTTTTGTTTGATAAATAAGCTCTACAAATAAGTCAAATTTGTTTTGCTTCTAACTCTTCCTTTGCCTGATTTTGCATTATCCTTAATTTATGGACATGAGTGTAATTATTTAATTCTGTTCATCGTTCCTGGTGTCTTTTCACAGGGCTCCGGCACTTCGAAATTAAATCTGTAACGATTAAAGGAAGCATCAGTAATTTTTCTCCTCTTTCCTATCTCTTGATAAGAAAGGCATAACCAGAAAATTTCCTTTTCCTATTTTATATTAAGCCCTTCTATTTATTTTTATTTGATATTTAAGCCCTTCTGGGCCCATGACCTGGAAAATCTTAAAAAAAATCTGTAAGGGATCGTCTAGGAAACCAAAGACATTGTCTATGTTCGAGAGTGAAGAAAAAGCATCGAACTGTTAAAAGAGAAATTAATGGGGCAAAACGTAACTGCTTTAATAATTTTATCAACAGCATTGATTTTAGAAGAGATGCAAAGAGAGTACATTTAATTTTAAACAAATTAAAAAACTATGTCCCCAAACCTGTAAAACAAGCCATCAAGATCTTTAATAAGAATATCTCTAATGACAAAAATATTACTAATTCTTTTGCGAAGTTTTATGCTGGCTCTCAAAAATTGGAAACTGACTTAAAAAGGAACCAACTCCGTACTAGACGAAATGTAAAGTCTCTCCTACAGAAAAATAATCCAAGACATTCAGTTTTCTACTCAAATTTTACCATGGTGGAGCTCAGCGAGGCTATTTGTCTGTTAAAGTGTGGCAAAAGCCCAGGACCAGATAACATTCATGCCAACGTTTTGAAGAATATGGGACCTACTGTTCGTTTGGCTCTTCTTCTGCTACTGGACGCGGTGTTTTCTCTACTAGGCTGAAAGCCCCTGCTATTCCTATATTAAAGAAGAATAAACCTAGTGATCAAATTAACAGTTACAGACCTATTTTCTTGACCTGTATCTTGGATAAGGTCATGGAGCGCATGATTAAATCAAGATTGAGTTGATTTTTTGGATTATAATAATTTATTATCTCCTGCGAAAGCCGGTTTTAGAACTTGTAACTTACAGCTAAGCAAGCTATCTACTTTAGCCAAGACGTAATGGACTCTCTAGATAAAGTCCACCCTGGCAGTTTTGGTGAACTTTAAATCCGCCTATGACAGAGTCTATCGCTTAAAGTTTATTGAAAAACCCCACTCCCTTGGTGTAGAAGGCAAAATGCTAGCCTGGATCAAAACTTTTATCAACCAAAGCTGTATCAGGGTTCGCTATGGCCAGAGCATATCCTTTTTTAGACATACAATAACTGGGTTTCCCTCAGGGCGCTGTAATGAGCCCTGAGGCCCTGATTTTATATTTATATAAACGATTTGTCTGATATTCTTATGTCTGAGCCTACAGTTAAGAATACACTGTTCACTGACGATATATATTCTGGAGCTGTGTCTCAAAGCATCGACAGCAAATCCTGAATGATGCCTTGGGGAGACTCAATGATGCCTTGGATAGACTGGATCTTTGGTGCAGGAATAATAACATGATTTTAAATCTAGACAAAACTTATTGCCAGTTTTATTTTACTTTGAATAGACAGCACTTTTTACCCCCCCTTCTGTATCATGGTGAAATAATTTCTGTTAGTAATAACGTTATCTATTTGGTATGCAAAACTTGATTCCCATCTGAATTGGAATAACCGTATTTCCTATATAAAGGCAAAAACTGAAAGGAGACTTCCAATTTTGAAACGGCTGGGGGCTGCCGATGGGAGTTTAAGAGAAAAACTTTAATAAATACATATAAAATATATATATACAACCATTATATTATTACTGTAATGAAGTTATGATAATTGCTTCCATTAGTACAGATTGACAAGATTACAAACCAATCTCTTTGGCTAATAACAAGTGCAGTTAAATCCACGCCCACAGCGGCTATAGAAGCGTTAACCAATATTTTTTCTGCCATACATTACATTCATAAAAAAATGCTGCACTTTTTTTTTCAAAATTTTTGCAGGTTCCCAAATAGTATATATTGGAACAATTACAATTTTAACAATGATAGAAATTTAAAGACACAAGTGGGTTCAATGAAATTCGTTATCAGTTATCAGAAGACATAGACTTTATTCGAGAAATGAATGTAATGACTGTGCCTTT
This sequence comes from Stegodyphus mimosarum, assembly GCA_000611955.2. Taxonomy (NCBI): domain Eukaryota; kingdom Metazoa; phylum Arthropoda; class Arachnida; order Araneae; family Eresidae; genus Stegodyphus; species Stegodyphus mimosarum. Next base: position 573,835 of record KK122591.1, on the reverse strand, counting down.
GTGTCCTCTTGAATACGGTGACTCCTGTGTATATCTTGAACTTGACGAGAAAATTGATAACAGTGAGATGCTCACTGCCCGGATCAGAGCCATTGCTTATGAAACTATTGAGAGAAGATATCCCAGTAACTTCTGGACCCATGTTTACACCGATGGATCCATGACTGAGCGAGGTATTGGAGCTGGTGTAGGAATCTATTGTAACTATATTGCGTTCTGTAAGGCAGTGGAGGAGATACTATCAATTTTGATGGTGAAGATATATTTATTGCTCTGTATCAATTAAGCGCTGAGAAAAGTAATTTCCCTCGGGGTGTTATTTTGTCCAACAGCAAAGCCGCTTTACAGGCTATCTCCAACACTAAAGTTTGCACTATTATTCATATTTCATATTGATGTACATAAGTTTGGTATCAAGGTACTTAAGGTAACTGATTATGTTCGATGCTCAGTGCTTGACACCCCTAATGATTTCCCAATGTTATAAATTTCTGTAAATGGAACTAAATTGTAGTCATCTTGATGAGCTTTCTAGGCATTACAAATTAAACAATTATATATGTAATTGAAATTATGATTTTTGGCATTTCAGTTGGTTTTTAGTTATCAAACTATTCACTTAAATTATAGGATTCATTGACTTCTGTTACTAAATATTAAAGTATACGTAACTATTGTAATGATAACAAGTTAATTTTAAATTATTTGATTTTATATGTGTGTGAATTGCATTTGTCGAGGAGATGAAGTGCTATGAGAAATTGAAATATTGATGAAAAATCAGCACAACTGATTAAAGCTCCTATTTATCAGCCACGTTTGAAAAAAGGATCTATTCCCTATCAGTTTTCTGATGGCCCATCCTATATGTCATCAAATTCTGCATCACCTGAAAAAAAAGTTCATCTAGAAGAAAAAATAACAGAAGAAATTAAAAAAAAGGTTCAATGGTAAACGGTCGTTTGAAAACTTAAGAGAACAGAATATGTTCCTAGAACATCAAATTTCAGAAAAATTTTGAACGACTGTTCATACCGAAAATTCTAGTATATCAATTGATACTGTAAGTGACCCAGCTCTTGAAATTCTAAAATCGATAGTAGTAAATAATGATTTAATAGTATCCATTTATATCAAAAATATCAATCTGCAACACCTATTGGTAAATTTGTTTTCCTTTAAGAATTTGTAATTTGAATAAGTCAAAAATGTATTTTTCAAAAATTGCAAAAATGTTGCAAGTTAAAATTTCCCCTCGCGAATGAAGGAGAAAACGTACCGATAAGAATACCAGAGACAGATAGAGTTAAAGTTGATAGCCGGAATATGATAACTGTCATAATTTCTAAGGAAAATGAAAATTTTGTAAACTAGGTACAAAACATGGGATTTTAAAGCAATCCTACACAAGGAAAGATTTTGCAGTCTACAATGAAGCATTTATTACATTGAATAAAATAAGTCTCAGAGAATGAGCTCGTCGGCAT
>KK122591.1:487574-572329 GCA_000611955.2 Stegodyphus mimosarum | reverse complement strand
TCCCGTTTAGGTAATCAAGGATTAAAGTGTTGCAATTGTAGAAGCAAATGCTACTCAAGCCGCTGCAAAATTAAAAAATATGATATACAAACTACATCAATTCCATGAACAGAAAATTAAATTTTTTCCTGCATTTTATTTAAACTTCTTTCCTCGAATTTCATCACAGATATATCGGGTGTCCCAAAAATGACTGATGGATTTTGTAAATCAATAAAAAAAAGACAGAATGCGATAGCTATGTATCATTTTCAGCCTTATGTTTAGGAAATCAGGGAATTTTATCCCACCAAATTTAGGACCATCAGACAATACGATAAGGACTCTTTTCCAACAATTCGAGCGAACGGGGAGTATAAATGATGACCGTATTGGAAATGTTGGCTGGCCACGCCTTGCAGTTACAGAATCGAATGCTGAAACCGTACAACAGGTTATCCAACATCTGCCCCGAACTTCCGTACGCCGCGTTGCATATTGTACTGGACTCCGAAGAATGAGCACTCACCGTTCCATGTTTCCACTCACTTTCACATGTTCCCGTACAAAATCCAGGCTCACCAACCCCTCAGTCCAAATGCCATTATTGCACGCTATAAGTTCGCAAACGCCATGCTGCAACTTGTGGATGACGGTGAACTTGATGTTGGCAACATATGGTTCTCAAACGAAGCATATTTTCACCTCGATGGCTATGTCAACATGCAGAACTTGAGAATTTGGGGAAGCGAAAATCCTCATATTGCTGAACCTTCATCCCTGCGTTCACCAAAAATAATGGCATGGGCTGCGGTTTCCTCCAAAGGAATAATAGGGCCATTTTTTCGAGAGCAACCGATAAATGCTCTACGATATCTTGGTATTCTGGAAGACAGACAAAGCGATTTTCTGTTTTTATTATTTTTTTCTTGCCGCGAAATGAGAACTGAATTAATTGAATGTGAAATACATCTCTAATGAAATTCGAGGAAATAAGTATTTCATTTTAGCAGAAAATACTGTCGACACTCTGTTTCGGACAGAGGAGAATTTTAACAAGTAACGGATGCACATTAGGTAAGGAGCGCTGAGTCATCTGTGAAAAACTGTTTATTTTTTATTAGTTTAATTTCTTTTATACATCTTTTTAGATTTATTGTAGTATTTGAATAGAACATGTGTCAACGATTAGATAATTCTTCAGATGATATAATTTTTTAGCATTCTGAGATATAAAATAAATTAGATGTAACGCTGTTAAGTGAACCTAGCGCCAGAGTATCGCTATGGTAAATAAATATACTGAATTTTAAGCGCATTTATTCTCTTGTGCTTTACGCGCTGTCGACGAAGCAGATTTCATTCAATTCAATAAGTTTAAATGAAATGCAGGAAAAATGCGTATAATTTAATATTCCATTCAAGGAAGTTATGTGGTGTACACATCACATTTTTTATTTACCATAGCAGCCATATTTGTTTACATGTGAAACTTAACAGAATAGTGAATTAAGTCTTTCTGTATCTTCAGTGTCTTTTTGCTGTGTGGGGCCAAAAGGAAATTTTTAGTTTTTTGCACCGAAAAACGCATTATTTCTTATCGCATTATCTGACGGTCCTGTTCTCACATGAAAGTTTCTTATGTTAACTAAATTTGAAATTTGGTGGGATAAAATTCCCTGATTTCCTAAGCATAAGGCTGTAAACGATACATATGTATCGCATTCCGTTTTTTTTTTTTTTATTGATTTACAAAATCCATCAGTCATATTTGGGACAACCGGTAGTTCTCATTCTATTAATTTAGCTCTTACTTCGCGGCAAGGTAAAAATACATAAAAACTCAAAATATCTTCATTAAAAATTGAAAGATATAGAAAAACATAATACTCCAAACACAATTAAAACAATTAAAAAATATTTTTTGCAATTAAAATTACAGTTTCTACGCAAAAACAAGCAATTCGGTCAGCAGACAAGAAGGCAAATTTTTCGGTGCACGAAACTAGAAGATTCCTTTTGGTTGCACTTGACGAAAAGGCACTGAAGTTCATGCAGAAACAGACTTAATTCATTATTCTGCTAAGAGTTGCAAGAAAAAGGAGGTGCACAACTACATGTTATATCAGGCCTATATACAAAATTTGAAAGTTCTGAGCCTACTGATTTTTGAGTTATGCAAGAAACGTACATACATACGTACAGACGCCACTAAAAAAATCTCTTCTGAATGCATTTTAAATCAGTTTTGTAATTCGTTTGGGGAAAAAGAGTCCTTTATTTCGTCCTTACGTACAGATGTCACTCAAAAACATCGTTAAATTGCATTCGATAGCGGTCAAAATGGATGTTTTCGTTGAAATATGAAACCCGAAATTTTTCGTGATTACAGTACTTCCTTTCCTTCGTACAAGGAAGTAAAAATCAAAAGCACTCAAAATCAAAGAACTCAAAATATTACTGTAGCTTATCTTGCCAAAACAAATAATTTGTTACTGTGGTATTCCATATTGGGTGACACAAATTCCGAATAAAAGAAAAAAATTCCGAATTTTGTGAAAAACACTGTAATATGGATGTTTAATTTTATATCACGTGGAGCTTTGCTGTAACTAAAGTAAATGAATTGAATCAATCCATGAGCTTTTCGAATTTTGTACAACTTATTAAATTTGCATTTGTGGAGACGATATTAAAATTTATGAACTCAAGATTTCAAAAATTATCATTCATCAATAAATACGATGACATATAAAAAAAACCTGATGTGTACCCACATGACTGCCTTGTACGGAATATTGAATTATGCGAGTATTTTCCTGCATTTCATTTCAGTTTATTTCCTCCAGTTTCATCAGAGGTATATTTCTCATTCAATTAATTCAGTTCTCACTTCGCGGCAAGGCAAAAGTTAATAAAAACTCAAAATATTTTCATTAAAATTGATACGATATAAAAAATAGAACACTAAATACAATTAAAAACAATTTTTACAGTTAAAATTACGGATTCTGCGCAAAAACAAGCAATTCGACCAGCAGGCAAGAAGGTAGATTTTTTGGTGCACAAAACTAAAACTTTCCTTTTGCTCCCACTTGGCAAAAAGACACTGAAGGTGCAGAAAGTCTTGATTCACTATTCTGCTAAGTTTGAAATGTAAACAAATACGGCTGCTACGGTAAAAAAATTAGGCTTAACCGCACTTAAACAACTTCTGAAATATTGATAATTTCAGAAATATTTCATGCAGATTAACTAAAGGCATAAAAACCTTAACCGAAAAAACAACATAATTCAATCATTTTAAAGCAAAAAAATGCACAATTTACCAACATATAAGAATAAAGAAATTTGATGTGTAGACCACATGACTTTCTTGTACGGAATACTAAATTATACGCATTTTTCCTGCATTTCGTTTAAACTTGTTTCCTCGAATTTCATTAGAGATATATTTCTCATTCAATTAATTCAGTTCTCACTTCGCAACAAGGCAAAAATAGATAAAAATCTCAAAATATTTTTATTAAAAATTGAAAAATATAAAAAAATATAAAACATGAAAACAGCTAAAACAGTTTAAAGAACAACTTTTGCAATTAAAATTAGAATTTCTACGCAAAAAGCAAAAATAAGCAAATTGGCCAGCGGGTAAGAAGGCAGATTTTTTGGTGCACAAAACTGAAAGTTTACTTTTGGTCTCACTCGGCAAAAAGACACTGGAGGCATAGAAACTGACTTAATATGCTGTGGACGCTATGATGTTTCAATCAATATATAGGATAATTTATTAACTTAAATGATAATTCCGTAATGAATTAAGCATTTTAACACATACACATATATATTTATTCTTATTCATTATAGAGTAATCTCGGTGCTTTAATATATATAATGAAGACCATTAAGTACGACGAACACTAATTTATTAATGATTTAACACATAAGAAAGAAATAAAATGTAAGAGAGTTTTAAGTTACATAGCTCGCTCTGAGCTTTCCAAATCCTCCACTAACGTTCGTTAAGTCACATGACTGTAAGAAAAAAGAAATGTTTATAGTTTTGTAAATCACGCATCACTTGACCGAAAAGCAGTTGCGCCGTTTAAAGGATGAGTCACTTCATCTGTTACATCCTTCCTCTCAAGCCGTATAAGTTGTCCTCAACATACGGCTTGCTCTTGGCAGATGCTTTCTGGAAAGTACAGATTGTCCATCGGATTCAGGGACTGTTCTGGTTCGAAATCTTCCTCGAGTGAGGTGTAAAGGAGAGTTTCGCCCTTCCCATGGCTGCAGGGTAGATACATGGTAGTCACTTATGGAAGAAAAAGGATCATTGGTAGCAAAGTTTAATGCAAATCTCGCGCGCTGTTCTTCACGTTGACTGAATGGTCGAAACCACATATTCCCAACAAAGTTATCTTTGGAGCAGGCACGGGAGCTATGGCCTATTTTAGTACAGCCATAATATTTACTTTCATCTTGTTCACAGTCTCTGGATATATGTCCACGTTTTCCATATATGTAACACGTTTTCATATCCTTTTTACAATCTCGGGCAATGTACCTTTTGGAGTCTTGAGCAAAGTGACCAGTTCTTTCACAATTATAATATTCATTGGAATTCATGATCCTTCTCACCACTTCTTTCTCTGGCGGAGATATACGATTTCTTGGAATTGTGACAGGGGACTTTCTACTGGTTTTATTTAAATGTTGGACTTTGGGAGTATGTTCTTCCCCTGTTTGAAAGGTACCTGAACTGAGTAGATATTTCTCTTCACTTTCTCTTGACAGAAACTTGTTACATTTCGCCTTATATTCTGAACGCTTAGAGGGTTTGAAAATGTCATCACTAAAGCTAAATTTCTGTTTAGGATTGTCATGCAAATACCATCTATTATTTGAAAGGTCTAAAACAATTCCAGCGCTACGCAGAAATTCAGTTCCTAAAAGCGTTCTGTTATCTTTTGCTGTAGGTAACGCAAATAAAGTTATGGGAAAAGATCGTCCTTCAATTTCTATATCTACTTGGGTCTTATAAACTTCCGTTTCCTTCTGTAGACCATCGGCGAGGGTAACATTCATACTAGTTTCCCTAAATTCTATTCCTCTTTCTCTCAAAAGACGATACAATGTTTCTCCCGCTATAGTGTAACTGGCTCCACTGTCAGCACACACAATTCCAGTTAACCCATTTATTTTTACTCTCAAAAAAATCGTCTGGTGTTCCTCGACAGAGAATGTCCGAAGGTGTATAGTTTTAAAATAAGCTTCTGCTTTCTTGGAAGGAGGGGAGCAGACGGGGCATTTAGCCTTAATAAAGCCTGACTTCCCACATCCATAGCAACTAACAGGTGGTTGATCTGAATTTTTTACATTACCTCTTGATGAGGCGTTCTTTGTAGGCTGAGGGTTAACTCCATAATTTTTGGGACCATCTCGTTGTTGGAACTCCTTACTAACGTTCTTATTTCGTACATGTCTAACTTCTTCATACATATCTAATTTGTCAACAAGCTGAAGTGGGTTGTTCCATTCACTCCAGTTATCCAAAAAATGTTCTTTATAATCTGGAGGGACTTTCTTCTTAATCTGATCTGCGAGTATCAAATTCTTTAACTGCTCAAACGTCGTGACTTTTGATTCCTTAAGCCATCCATCAAAATAGTTTTGTAAATCAAAATAAAAGTCTCTCCAGGTGTTTTCAGGATTTTTCTTATGTTGGGTAAACAATATCCTAAATTTCTCAGCACTCAGTTTGAAGCGCTTTAAGAGAATTTGTTTAATTTTCTGATAGTCCTGAGCATCATCAGAAGATTCTTTTGCATTTAATTTTGCAACATCGGTTGGCAGAAGACCAACAAGATATATGACCCATTTTGAAACTGGCACCTTCAGAAGGGTTAATTGCCTCTCAAACAAATCCAGAAACAAACTCATGTCGGAAGTTTTAGGATCAAAATTAGGAATTAACTTGTTCAATTCTAATTTAGGCATTTCTGCGTCTGCAGAAGAAGATACCTTTTGAGACTCCAAACTACTAGCAGTAATACTAGATTGTAATTTTAATTTCTCCAGCTCAAACAAACGTTCATTTTCTTTCTCTCTCTCAGCACGCTGTGTTGTTTCCATTTCTTTCCTATCGTTTATGATGCGGTTCAAACGTTCTTTTGTAAATTCCGCGTCATATGTGGGACGAGTGATTATAGCATTACTTATCTCAGGAATTCTGAAATTTTCCTCTATCAACTATACCTAGTGTTTCTGCTAATTCAATTAAATCTTGCTTCTTCCCTTTTGCTAAATAAGCCTTGCTTAACTGAAAGTGGAGAAATTTCCCCAAACTGTATACCTATAACTTTTAGTATGCTAACATATATAGGTTTTTAAATACTTTAAATGCATTTAATACACATCAAATATACATATTCAAAAGCAAAATATGAAATGAAGTAATTACTCATGTTACATTACTTTCTGCTCATTGCTTGAAATAGCATATATAATACCAATTCTCAGATCATAAACTGCTATAGAACACTTTCAGTAATTTAAATTCATACAAAACATAGCAACTTGCAACTATATATTTCAATACTTTTGTATTTTCAAAACAAAACTAAGAATCCTTTACTTCGTATTTACTATATTTGACATCTATTTTCAATGCTTCATATCGAAACTTGCATAGAACAAAATACTTGAACTTTATAGGAAATATTCATGCACATATTATTTTTTTTTAATTTTCCAAAGTAGCGGATGCTACTACTAAATTCTTCATTTAAATTTCAGCAATATTTCAGAATTACTTAAAATTTTAAATGCTTCAATTTTCAGTAATACTTCAAAATTAGTTAAAATTTTAAATACTTCAAACTCTTTCGGTACTAAAGGAACTGGTGTGCAACAGAACTCATACAATATGATCAGGGTGATCACACTTCATCTAAAAGAATTCAAATTCAACAGAATATTTAGCTGATTCGGATAATCAGCGAAAACGAAATTAGGTCACTGTGATTAGAATTCTTCGTATATTTGCTTGATCCGGACGATCAGTGAAAAAGAAATTAGATCAAGGCGACCGCAATTTTTATTTTTCCTTTAGTTCCGATAGAAATAATCAAACATTAAAGTTTACTTATCTTTAATATATCCATCGGCTGTCTGTCATCATCAGTTTTGGTTCTGAAGTATCCATATGGGGAATTTTCGGCCCCACGTTGGGGGCCAGATTTTTTAACACATACACATATATATTTATTCTTATTCATTATAGAGTAATCTCGGGGCTTTAATATATATAATGAAGACCATTAAGTACGACGAACACTAATTTATTAATGATTTAACACATAAGAAAGAAATAAAATGTAAGAGAGTTTTAAGTTACATAGCTCGCTCTGAGCTTTCCAAATCCTCCACTAACGTTCGTTAAGTCACATGACTGTAAGAAAAAAGAAATGTTTATAGTTTTGTAAATCACGCATCACGTGACCGAAAAGCAGATGCGCCGTTTAAAGGATGAGTCACTTCATCTGCTTCAGCATGATTTAATTCGCAATAATAAAAGAAGACTTTATCTTTGTTAATGCAAAGCTTAGTTTATCTAGATAGATTTTTTTTTATATATATATATATACAAGTATTACATCGTATAGTGAAAGCAACGTTGAAAACGGCACTAACGCGCAGCGTATTTTATTTCATTGACTTCTCCGAGCATCGACTGGGACGACTACTCCTGACATCATATTCCAGTACCCTGGGGCTGTCTTCTGTTAGGAAGTGTTGGCTTGACTCCACATATTGCAATCCGGAATAACGTCTCGTACAGGAGGGAAGAGGTCAGAAAGTGTCCTTGATAATGCGAGTTCCGTGGAACGGCTCAGTAATCTCTACCATCTGTGCACCCCATGATCTAGAACTCCTACGTTGCCCTCACTCATATTCACTTTACGGCTATTTCTTCCACCAAACCGTGACTCATAGCCACTGCTTCGTAAAAAGTTGGAATCATCTAATTTGTTAAAATCACCTAGTTTCCTCTGTGCGGTTATGACGACTCACGTTACGAACGTAAACGACCTTGAACAGCCTATTTTAAATTGACAGATTTTGAACCTCTCCAGCCTAAAGAGATAACTACCATTTTGTTTGAATATCGTAAGCAAGGTACTAAAATTCTTTCACTGTTTTTTTTTTTTTTTTTTAGTATAAAGATTTATTCTCGTTTCACAACAAAATTTTATTGGTGTTCTTTCCTCACCCTTCGAATTCACTGGATCAAAGCAAACGATTAACCGCCTAAACAATTTTGCGCATAAGCAGACGATATTTTAGAAACAAGTTGAAATATCATGGCAATAAATGATGTCACTTATCAATAGGGTTTTCTAGAATTTGTTAAGTAAGTTTATCTCTAAAAGATTGTAGATGCATTAGTAATTTTGTCTCAGTATTCCATTAATTTTTTGCTGCAGAAATATAATGAAATTTAAACGATATGCTACTAACCAGTAGCGGTTTTTACAAAGAGATGACATAAAAAATTAACAAACTCTTTTAATTTCCTTAACACAGTAAAACAAAAAAAAAATTAATCAAATGTAAATAGTATAGAATCTATGTAATAAAGTAAAATTTCAAGCGTACTGTATTAATGAAAACGTATTTATTAAATATTGAAAAAACAGAAGAAAAAAAAAACGGAAAATCCAAAGGGGCGTTTTTTTTTTTTTTTAATATTTTGTGTGCTTCCTTTATTTATTAAATATCATGTTCTTCGCACTTAAACCTAACTTCAGTTCAAGACACAACACTAATATCACAAAATAATTTTTAAATAAGCCTATCTCTAGAATTTTCGATACACAGTCTCGCGCGCTGGAGATAAAAATGTTTTTTCTGTACAACTTTTGCCACTACTCGCTTTGAAATTCTTGAGTTTGCTAATAAAAAATTCGTTAAAGTTTTACAAAATATGAAATCTATAATAAAAGAAATTTCAAATTCGGGCTTCCAGGTGCACATATTCAGGTGGAAACGTTCAATATTCAAAATTTAATGGCTCTAGGTGCCGTTGTTTTGTCACAATGCGAGAAACATACATACATTTATGCAGATTGTCCATTATTTAATTTCTTTAAATATGATACAGGGCGATAATATTTGGTGACAACAATTTGAAAAGTGAAAGAACGCTTTTAGTGAATCGACGCAAAATGCCAAAACGAAATTAATAGTCCTTCTGGGTAAATTGTCCCTTTGCACTAAAAAGATCACCAAGGCAACGGACTTTCTTTTTTTTTTTTACTCTTTTACTCTCGCCATATACTTGGAGCAAGTTAATTTGCATCTTTCTGTAGTTGCCATCTAGTTTTGAAAATGTGGTCCTAAACAAAATGAATCAGAAGAAGAAATTCTTAAAAAGACTCAGTATATATCAAAATTAAAAAAATTAAATAAATGAAATTCTATTTAATTTAAATAAAAAAAACAGATGCACAAACTGAAAGAAGTATAAGAATTCTATTCAGAAACTTTGTTTTCGTAAAAAGTACTTAGTATCTTACATTTGTGATGGGAGACAGATTCATGATGTTTTGTGACTCGCAGATAGGACTCTATTCAGTTAGCGAAATCTCATGGTTATTGCTTAATTTCAACAGGTGTCATAGAGCAGTAGCAATCACTTGCACATTAAATAGTCGCTTTCTTAAGCAATTCTTGTTTACTCAGCTACGCCAACAACCGTAGTGTATATGCTGTTAGAGAATCATAAGGCACAGAAAATGTTACATAAAAATGTTAAATTTATAATTAAAGACAATCCAAATTGAGAAAAATCTAAAAGAAAGCTACATTAAGATAAAAAATAAATTTTTTAAAAAATTTAAAAATTACAATGCGAAATTGTAAGAAATTCGGGAAGAAAGTTTGATTAGTTCATTCGTTATGGCAAGAGATGTCTTTTTTGAAGACTTTCCAAAGGTTTGGTACTCATGCCACGGACAAGGGAAATATGAAAAACTCCATATAACCAGCCTGTTCGTACTCGCCGACTGAGTCTGCTGAATGCAATTCATAAGTTCTGAATTAAGGAATGAAGCAGAAATTATAATGAAACGCAAATAGCGTTTTTTGGGATCTTGACGTTTATTCTCAAAGTCCTTTGACAAAAGGGTAGTAAATGACGAATGTTTTTCGCTGTTTCTATAAATTTGCCAGACAGAGTTTTAAAGTCAGTTACGTTATTGTTTTTTAGTACGAGATTGCAGCAATTTCAGTTTAATTTCGAATCCTGCTGGCCTCTGAGACATCTTAAAGACGTAGGTTGAGTTCATATAAGTAAGTAATCATATCGACTACGAATCATCCAACAAGTTTTTGTTTTCAAATCCCACCTTGCGGTTGTCAATTCTAAAAATTTGGAAGCGAAATACGGCTCGAAGTTTGAATACGCTGTATAGTCAGTGTCCGGTTTGCAAAACTGGAGACCTGAGACACGACCTCTTAAGGAAGCTCTTCTCACATTTTACTTTCTTGTACGAAGTAACGGAAGTAATGTAATCGCGAAAATTTTCAGATATCATATTTCGACGAAAATATCCATTTTGACTGCTATCGAATCCATTCGAACGATGTTTTTGCGTGACATCTGAACGCACAGACGAATAAAGGACTCCTTCCAAAATGGATTCAGAAGAGACTTTTTTGTGACTTCTGTACGTACATTCGTACACGTACGTACGTATGTATCTCGCCTAACTCAAAAACGAGTTGTATCAGAATGTTGAAATTTTGGATATGGGACTGCTATAATATCTAGTTGTGCACCTTCCTTTTTGGTTGCAATCAGTCGCGCGAATATACCCACTCTATTACCCGGCTCGGTGAGCTCAATTTTTTAATCTTATATGTTCGTAAATTGTACATTGCTTGATTTAAAAGTGATTGAATTATATTGTTCTTATGTTCCGGTTAAGGTTTTTATGCCTTTAGTTAATATGCGTGTAATAGTTGTAGAATTATCAACAATTTAAAAGTTGTTTAAGTGCTATTAAGCCTAACGAAGCCACTATTTGTTTACATTTGAAACTCTTAGCAGAATAATGAATTAAGTCTGTTTCTGCACGAACTTCAGTGTCTTTTTGCCGAGTGGGACCCAAAGTAAACTTTAAGGTTTGTACACCAAAAAAACTGTCTTCCTACCCGCTGGGCGAATTGCTTGCTTCAACTGAAACTCTAATTTTTATTGTAAAATTGTTTGTTTAACTATTTTTAACTGAATTTGTAGTTTTGTGTTTTTCTGTATTTTACAACTCTTAATGTAGATGTTTTGAGTTTTTATGTGTTTTTGCCTTGCGCCGAAGTGAGAACTGAATTAATTGAATGAGAAATGTATCCCTAATGAAATTCGAGGATATAAGTTTAAATGAAACGCACAAAAAATTTGTATAATTTAATAGGCCATAAAAGGAAGTCATGCGGTGTCGACATCAGATTTTTTTAACGTCATTTAAATTCAAATGTTATTTAATTTCATTCTCATAAAAGTAATTATGGATAAGATTTTATTCCATTGTTTAGGCATGATGCGAACAGGACGTCCTGCATCTAACACCCTTGCTGAATTTCCAGATTTCCTTTAGTTTCGTTATCACTCTCTGTTAGAAGAAAACATGAAATTTTATTTTAATATTTCAGTTTTTTTATGGAAAAATTAAAATTGCTCTTCTATATTTAATGGACTGTAAAAGCGGCAACCACAAAACGACATAAATTTTAAAAAATGATAAACGGCGGCGAAAACAGAAATTTCAATAGTAAAACTAACATATGAGAAATTTAATCCGTTGATCCGCTCATCATTAGAAGAGGCAAGTCAAACGACTATGTAAACTGATAAAAAAGGGTAATGTTTTGAATGGCTGATAAGAGCAGAGAAATCGTTTGCATACTGAGCGAATGAAAACATTCTGCCAGCTTTGCACTTAAAATGGAAATGCACCGGTTATGCAAATACGTTTAAGAGAAAGGTACTAGTATGATAATACGGGCTGTTAATTCTTAGCATAATGATGCTCTCAAATCGTTAGAAAAAATAAAATGTAGAAACATGATAACGGACAAGAAACACATCCGACAATGTTACTATATATACTCTGGTACGTGTCAATGATGCATTATAGTAATATTGCAATGAATACCATACCAATAACAAAATATCACGCAATATAATATTTTAGAATTGTTTTATATTATAAACGATAGTAACACTGTAAAACGATGTAGATTAATAGTCAAATTATATTTCAAATTATACAGCAGTTAAGCAATTCAGTATCGTTAAAAATAAAGAAAGGCACTCACTCATCGTCTTGAAGATAAGGCACATGCGTCCTATTGTTATAACTATTCGACATCATGAAGATTTACGTAAATGCATAGAAAGAATGTGCGCCAACATATGATGTTACGAAATATCCAGCCGCGTAAGACAGCTTCCCTGCAATGCGGTTTTAGGGTTGCCAGAATATGGCAAGAGAATGCAGGGTTTCAATACTCGGCGTAAAATCGCACATTTGGCGACAAAATTGGGGATGTACCGTAGACGGATGGAAAACATTCTGGAATGAATTCTTGCCAGTTTGCCCCACAATGTTCTCAAAGGCAGGCCAAAAGCTATATAAAACCCTGACTCTACGCGGAGTAGCAGTCTAGTGTCTTGTCAGTGGATCGTGAAATGCATCGAGAATGTGCACCACTAAGTCTAGTGTCGAGTTGATCGTCGAGTGTATCTAGAGTTGGTGCATCTTGAGGCTATCGAGTGTATCGTCTAGTGCATCGCAAGTTGTAACGTGGAGAGTCTTCAGAGTACGTTGAGTTCCGAGAACGACCGAACCGAGTCGGAAGCTGTACCTTAGTGCTTTCCCGTGAACCACCGTTATAGCCTGATAGCCTGAAGGTTGTGTCGCTGATTGGTTTAGCGTGTTTATCGTAGTTTTTCGACCACTATAAACGTATTTTGGGAGTTGTCTTGAGTAATACTGTCTAATAAACTGTGTTTTCATTCTTCATCAAGTTGTAAAGTTTGTACTAATTTTATTAACAGTTATTTTAAGTTATGCAACTTTTCTATCTATTCTAATTTCCTACCAGAATGTAATTTCAGAAGTGCAGTGAATGCAAACGTGTAAGAGTACTATTTAAGTCAATTTTTCGCTGACTTCGAGAGAGAGAGAGTCGGATTTTCCTGACTAGCGCGAGTTTGCCATTTGGCTACGGTCTCTCTTAGATACTACGCTCGGTCATACTTTAGGCCCTTGCTTGGCTTCGCCGATTTAATTAATACTTAGGGGCCGACTACTTGGAAAAGTGATAGCTTCGGCTATATCTTTCAGATAGCTTTAGTTGAGCTATTTTAGTTTAATTTCATAATTATTTAAGTTCAAGCGCAAGTGGAGGCTTAGTGTATACTCCAAGTTAGAAGTTGATTGTATTTATTCTAAGAAAGAAAGGGTAGTTAACCCTTCTTAAGTCTTATGTTTTTATTCACAAACTTAAGCGATTATTCGCTTTGTTAGTGTTTGTGGGGTTCTGCCGATTGAACATTGGAATTAAATAAGTAAAACCCCACATTTAGCCCCCGAAGTTGTTCTTAACGAACCATGCCGCTAGGGACTGAAGATTTCTCGTTCACCCCTCCCACCTTTCAGTCCCCTCAGCCACAACCAAACCTCACAGAGGGATTCGGATTTATCGTGGAAACTATGAGAGTGGCGATGAAGCCAACAGCACCTTTTGATGGAAAAGGATCCGTAATGACCTTCCTGGAGCAGCTGGATCTACACTTCACGTTATATCCTGTGAACCAGTCGCATAGAATTATCATCGCCACGTCGAACTTAAATGGTCAAGCCTTCAGCTGGTATAAGAATATTGGCAAGAGTTTGTTGGGGGATCCAGGATCCGAAACGTACACATAGGAAAATT
Source organism: Stegodyphus mimosarum (assembly GCA_000611955.2). Classification (NCBI taxonomy): domain Eukaryota; kingdom Metazoa; phylum Arthropoda; class Arachnida; order Araneae; family Eresidae; genus Stegodyphus; species Stegodyphus mimosarum. The sequence continues at coordinate 558,346 of KK122591.1, read as the reverse complement.
TTCAAAATTCGGTATGAAAAACATTCCCAGTTGTAAGAGACCGCGCAAGACTGGAATCAGAATTATTCAGTAAATATCAAACTAATTTCGACGAATTAACAGAGTTCCTCTTAAGGAAGATCCATATTGTCAAATTGTTATATGGAAAGAAGATAGGCCCGTAAAGAAAGTCATCGAAATAATATTGCCGCAGTTGCTTCCGTCAATTCAAGATTTTCTTGCAATTAGAAATCCACAGACGCTGGAAAGCACATTCGAACTAGCTGTCAAGTTTCAGAGTCCGCGAACGGTCGAAAAGGCGCGAGTGAACAATTTTAGGCAGTATTCAAGGTTTCATGCCCAGACAAAACCTCAAGGCTAACAGAATTCGTATCGGCAAGAGGGGAAAATAGCAAAGCAGGATAAGAAAAAAGCTGGTCAGAAGTTCAAGAGCCAGTCATCTGCTGGAAAAGTGATACTCACCCTGTTCTTTGATTTCCAGGGTCCATTGCTTATTGATTTCAAGGATGTAGGTGCCTCCATCACTGAGGAAGAATACTGTGAAACGCTGGGGAGATTAAGACGTGTAATTAAGGCGAAATATCCGGAAAAACTGCTGCATGGGGTGATTCTGTTTCATGATAACGCATGTCTTTATATCGCGAATGTCATAACGCGGAAGTTTCCTCGCTATACAGTCCCGAACTCTCCCCAAGTGATTTCTATTCCCTAAAATGTCCTTGAAAGGTTTAGGGTTTCGGTCGGATGGAGAAGTGCAGAAGACATTTTCGGACTTCTTCAAGCAGCAGAAAAAGAAGTTTACCTAATGGGTATATTTCAACCTGGTGAAGGGGTGAGATAATTGCCTAAATGCTCAAGGGGATTTTGTATAACTGGCATACCAAATCCGAACTGTATAGCCTTAAAATGGAAATTTTTTTATCGAACCTTATAGAAATTACGCCCCGGTTTTTATTAGAAGAGAGTTGCCCCACCCTATGTTATATATGTACCATTGAGCCCGTCAGCAGTTATACTTGCACCCGCTGCTGTGCAACCACGGTTAAAAAAAACTGCTTGTTTTCAGTAAAATGTTACGTGAATTTTTTTATAACTGGTAATTAATTAGGTGCATTTAATAAGCGTATTTGTATAAAAATTACTTATTTATAATTATATGTTTCTCGGTATTCGTTAAAAATTTAAAAATGACATTATCATTGTTTTCAGGAACGAATATCACAAGTACAGATCTCGACGTAAAGACAAACATCTTGATGATTGCTTATAAGCAGGAATATTATCACACACTCCTAATTATGACTCTGGCGTATGTAATACAATTCCAAATATCATAAACGTTTGTCTGTACTACAGTAGTTATTTATTTTAGAATACAATCAATAATTTTTATGTCTTAAAATGATAATTTTAAAAAAATGTTTTAGATTACGTATGTTATTAGCTATGTCAACCTATAAATTTACCTTGAAAGAATAAATGTGTCCGCCATTCCACCGATGCTATACAGTGTGCTATAAGAGACAACACGGTTCGGGACCTACATTGGAAAGTCCTTCACGAAGGCTTTAATCCTTTTAAACAAATAGCCCTTGTCTGCTTTTCTATAATCAAATAAACCAAAGCAATTAAAAAGAAACGTTTAAGTTCTGCCTAAAAATAAATAATGGAAAAAAGAACTCTTAGTGAACATAATAAAAGTTTAAACTGACACGAAAAAATTTAATTAAAATTAATTTAAATGGTAAAATTTGCGCACCACGTATCACAACATCGAACGGCTAAACTATCGAAACACAAACTTACATGTAGTTGCTGTTTCCCCAACCATAAACTACAGCTTAAATCTAACTGTTCTTTATAGTTCTATTGTATATTGTATATGAATAAATGATTTGCTTGACTCATGTTGGAAAGAAACTCATTATATGGTAATTTTGCAATCTTGGAATAATTTAGTCGTGATTTTTGTTGCAGAGAAATGACTTCAATTCGTGGCAAAAGTACTAGTGCAATCTGTAATCGCTTACACTGCTGGAGAGCAGAAATCATGCTATTCAGTCATTCATACAGAATTTTCATATAAAATGCAGACAGTGGAGCTGTTTAATATTTATGAAATAAAAATCTCAACAGCAGTTTTTGTGAATGGATGACTTTTGTTATAACGTAAACGGAAGAAATACGTACAGGCAGTGGTGGTTCCGCTAGAAAGATGTTTCATTAAGGAATATAGTCCCACGCTTAAAAATGAAGAACAAGAAGTTTACCTGTCGGTTTTCTGGAATCAGAATCAAGAGACAGATCCTTAATTTTTAAAGGCTGGAAAAGCCAAATCGTTCTCAGATATTCCGTCCCGCAGAGTTCGCTATTATCGTATTATACTAGTGGATGTTAATAATGCAGCCATTGTACCGAATTGGTCAGAATATTCTCAGCAAGGCAGTATTATGTTATTAAAATTTTTTTGGATGCGTTAGAAAAGAGAATTGTGAGCATCAAAGAGATAAATTGACAAAATAAATAAAAAATAGTAAATGACTACAAATAAAAAGACAGCTCATCAGAAATACTAAAGTGATTAGGCATTGTCTTTTAGAATATTGTCTAATCGGAAGAATCCACTCCTGTAAAAGACACTAAGTGGTTTCTTAAAAAATGTAGTAGAATCCGGATTACTTGCAATAATATAACATACACATGACCAAAGTTACCTTTACATGGATGAAATCATAAATTTCTCAGAAACTATTAATTATAATTTTATGAATTTGAGTGGAGTGATACATAACATCGTAAGAAATAAATCGAAAAAAATTGAATTATACTACATTAGATATTAAGCTGTAGCATGAAACAATGAATAAGATGTTGAAAGGAGATTTCCAAAAAAAAAAAAGAACTCATAAAAAAATTAATGCTTATAAATTTAAAATAGAAAGGGATCTTCCCTAACTTGTGCATACATATCATAACGTGTTTCATACTGTAAATAACGTTGCTAACCACAGTTTGGGAAATTAAGTTCCACTTCTCTAGCAATGTGGTCTTCAGAGCATTTACGTTGAAAATAAATTCATTATATGACAATTTTGCAATAGCGGTAGGGCGATGTCTCCATGCAATTTCTTTTCCAAGGTAGTTCTCTATCGGGTTAAGATCAGGATATTTTACCTGCCACGGTTTTCGCTCAATGTATTCATTTTGAAGGAATTCGTCAACGAGATTTGATCGATACAGATTAGCATTATCATCCATAAATAAAAAGTCAGATGCATAGTCTCTTCTGGAAGGTCCACAGGAGGTTCTCTAAGATCTCATCCCGATATCTCTGGTCGGTCGCAGATCTGCTGCTGGAAACATGTATTACCTTATGTCCATAAATCATTATTTCTTCCCATAACATCACACCCGCATTACCAGAACGGTAACATTCCATAATATTCGAAGAAAGATTTCGCGTTCATGATTTCCTCAACATGTAAATGCGTTTAAACTCTTATGTTAAACTAAATCTCGATTCATCAATAAATAGAATGTAGTACCATTGGTGTTCGCCCCAATGCTGATGTTCTTTTCACCAATTAAAGTGATCCTTCTTTCTTTGTGAAGAGAGTGAAACACATAGCCTTGGCTTTTTTCACATAGAGGTTTATTTCATTAAGTCCTCTGTATACGATTTGCTCTGGCACAAACTATATGCAAAAGGCTCCAAGCTCTTAACTTAACTGCCGAGTAGTATACTTCTTGTTATGGCGGGCAGTTATTGCCAGATATTGATCTTGAGAAGCAGTTGTCATTCGTTTACGATATTGTTCAGGATGTCTCTACTCTACGGAAATAATTTCCGTAGAGTAGAGACTGTCTTTCTGGAAATATTCACAAACCTTAATGATTTCATGATTATCTGCTCTGCTTCTAAACGGCAGATGATTTGCCACTCCACAAATTCTTTCAAATGATACTTCGGAGCCATATAACAAACCATTTTGTGAGACATTATGCACTCAAACATTGACCTCAAACATTTGTTTTGAGACATTATGCACTCATCAAATCCTGTAGTGCAAAAATTCACGCAGATATTTATTTTGCGCAAAGCGCTTGATTCACATCGGATGACTTAACGTCTTGATTTGGATATCAGACACAGTTTGAAAACTTTAAAAATTGGATTACGCTAATTAGACTTCCTACAAAAAAAATGAGTTACATCAATTGGATAGTTCATAGAATATCATTATTTTTGTGTACGTAAAGATAAATTTGGGACATGAGTACGTAGTCTCACTTTGGGAGACGGTTGGTATGTGAAAATTAAAAGAAAGAATATTCCTTCAACCACTTTTACGTTTTTGGTTATCTGCTTATCAAGGGCATGGCAGTCTTCACACTCGAAGATTCTGAATCTTATTTTGCTGCACTTATAAAAAGCAGATGAATATTTGCAAATACATATAAGCATAACAGGAAATATTCTAAAGCACGATCTTCTAGTCTGCTAAATTGATTTACATACTTTTTGCTATTACGACACTTTGTATTGGTTCTTAATATATAAAACATAAGTTTATTTCAACTGTTCTCAATACGCAGTCAGACATACTATTCGGCTTTGCCTCAAGAATATTAACAATAATTTAAATTTTCTCTTTCTACGCCTCATTAAGACACTGTCAAGGTAAGCTGACCATGAAATAAATTATTTTCTTTATTTAAATGTTGATAACAGTTTGCTTGGAACTTGACCTTCAGATTTGTTTACCATAGTGAAAAGGCTAAACATATTAGAATTCAATACATTTACGACATTTTAAAAGGAAACAAATTCAAACATGCAAAACAGGTAGCAAGTCATTTCTCTGCGCAGTTAATATTACTGCCATTCAAACTACATTAAAAATTGCTTTTTTATGCTACTATTACCTATTATTAAGCTACTATTTCTCAGTAGTTTGCTCCATATATCTCATGTGATGAGTAATATTTTTATTAATTAAAAAAAATCATAAAATTTAAATAAAGTAATCAATAATGCTTTCTTTTTAGGTAACTAGATACGTTTACAGTCTGAAATGTCCTTTCGAATATCTCCTTTTTCATTTTCTTTTTTTTTTAAGTCAAATTGCACTTTTTTAACTTTTGAAAGTAGCTGAAAGATACAATCGAAAATTCACTGAATTTTCTGCTATTAAACTATTTACTTTTGAACACCAGGCTATACAAAGGCTTTAATGAAGAAACAAAACATCAAAGATTCTTAATTAAAGACATTTTTATTTATAGCATCAGACAAGTAGAGAGAATCTCGCATTCCCATAATAACCTTTTAAAGAATATTTTTTTAACACAGTAATAAATGGAAATTAAATGTTGTTGCTACTCAACAGTTGTTTAATAACGTATCATTTGCAGGTATACAAAGCTAACGCGCTTATATTAAAATAAATAAATACTTAACAAGTAGACGATAACAGTAGCCACTTAAGATGCCTTCTTTTTTGGGGGGTATGAGTTCTTGACATGGAAAAACCAAAGCGCCAGAAGTTATGACGACAGTCTGAAAATTTGGATAAAACAAAACATAGCTATTTTGTGTAAAATGTATTTTCAGTTTTATAATGTAGGGATGATACACGTAAGAAGAACAATATAAGGTGTCCTAGCTCTATGAGGCCACGCGCTATGTTTTTTTAAACTTATATTAAGCAGTACATCCTGAAATAACATTTATTATCTGCATGTTGTTTGTATGCTGCACATATATACACTTTCTATATAAGGTATTTAAAATCATCATAAAAATGTTTTTCCAAAACGACAATAAAAATGGTAGCAATGGCTATAGTTAATTCATTGCTAAACACATGCTCTCTTAAAATCTTTCAAATTTATAAGATAAAATTCAATAACAGTGTTTATTAAAAATATTTTGATATACTTCGATTGTCACAAAATTATTAATTTATTAATAAAATATCTGCCTTTAAAATGTGATGTCATTGTTAAATATAAATATAAGTCATGTTTCCTAAACAATTTTTGCATAAAAATGTGTGAAAGAAACGCAGTAATGCAGGGCATATCTAAAAGGTTTGGTTTATTTAATTTTCACAAAGCTCTCGAGGGCTATCTGCCTGAAGGCAGGAATACCATCGTGAAGGGTTTTCTAAGGAAAACCGGCTTGTATCTGCGTTACACATTGGAAAGGCCACGAAATCACCCATGCAGCCGGGAATCGAACTACCTGAGCTGAGCAACTGTCACCCCCTGGTGGGCAGGCATATCTGAAAGAAGGAGCAGATTTACATACCTGAAACATTGTAATTTCTTACTGTCGAAAAGTATGTCACATATCACATGATACTTGGAAGATGTAAACTAATCTTCCATATCAGATATTTCGTATGTGCGTTTCCCTAAAGTCAACACATGTCAAAGCCATAAGCAATGTCGGGATATATGTGTTACAATTACGAAAGAGGTTAAAGAATATACTTTTACAGAAATCCGTGACAAAATCTTTTGTAATTTGATGGGTGAAGATGACATTAATACGGCACAACAAATTTTACTAACCTTGCGGCGTCAATACAAAATGGCATTTCTGACCGAATGCGGCCTGATGACCACCAATTTGCCATCGCCATGCTATGGATAACTTTTAAGTCTACTTTCCTACCTTCCTGAATTTAATTCTACATAAAAAATTAAGTAAGCTTTATATATGCAATTTTTATTTATACATGCTTTCTTTGTTATAGAGCTAGAAAGTATTCTAGTGTCGAAAGGGTACAAGTCCTTAATTCTCTTACTCATATAACTATTACACATTTCTTCTCACGAATTCCCAAGAACACAAGAGCAACATTTCTAATACCACTACATCTTTAATTGCTGTGCAGAGTCATTAGGTTTTTTTCAATGCTGGAGACATGAAAAATGTGCAGTGCCCTTGCTGGGACTCGAATCCTGGATCTCTCCAGTACGCGTCAGGTATGCTTCCAATTTCACTACGAAGGCATGCGGAAAGGAGGGAGAAAATCTTTTATATATTCTCCCTTTTATAGGGCGATTGGAGATGAGGAGAGGCAACCGTCAAACCCTTTTGGTGATGAATTATCGTCCATCAACTTTTTTAATTCGGGCGCCATTTGTAGACACATTAGGTTTCTTTTGAAGTAGGTGACTTGAAAAATGTGCAGTGCTCTCTCCGTGACTTGAACCCTGGACCTCTCGAGTATGAATTCAGTGTGCTTCCAATTGTACCACGATGGAATGCTGAAAGGAGGGAGAAAATGCCTTAGAGCTGATGCAAGAAAATAGTTATACATACACACTGTGCACATTTCTTACTCTGTCCCAGTTGGTCTAAACCTAAACTTAAAATAACAAAAATGTTTTAAATGAAGCAAATTTTCATGTTTGGGCATTTTTTAGTTTGGAAAAAAAAATGTAGGTATTACGAAGTCTAACTTTTCATACGTTCCTCCGATCTTTATACTCATATTTAAGAAAATTTTGTACTCGTTATAAAAAATAAAACATTAAAGGTTTGATTCCTGTACGAAAAAAGTGACCAAGATATTTAATTTCAAAATCTGCGATTTTTGACGTCATATTAAATTTGCATTCAGGCTTGGTTAGTACATAAATTAGAAAAATTCGAGGTTAGTTTTCTCTCCATTAAACCTCATTCAATGATATTCTTTTGAAATTCACTAGCACCTTTATTTATAATTTTGTCACATTTGGCCTTCCGAAAGAAGTTTCACATAAGTAAATTATAATTTTTCTCCGGATGTAAAAGTACATTATTAATATTCTCATGAAGTTTTATTACTTGGAATCATACTTTGGTAAACAGAAAAAAAAATTGTTAGAGTACAAATATTTTCATTTTTAATTAATGCAAATAATATTACGAGTTGGCTTCGTACCCGTAGTGAAGCCTGCTTGTATTTTCTACAACATGAATTCTATAGCATTCTACGAATGATATCTCTATTTTGAAAAAAATTATATTGATCTATACTTCCTAGAATAATCTGCCTAGAAATACATGTCAGGTAATCTCTCGAAGATCAGAATGTTTTCCTAAATGATATTTTATTTTTAGTTATGTACAAATGCAAACATCTTCCCCTTCAATTTATGTACGGTCCCTGAATAGGATTCCCGATTTTAATATCAAATATCTGGGTAAGTTTTTGCCATATGGGAATCAAACGTTTTGTGTTTTATTTCTTAAAACGAGAATAAAATTTCTGGGACCAGAAAAACGTATACAAAGTTGGGTTTCACATTTTATAAAAAAATTAATTTTTTAAAATTTAAAAACACAAAACTTACTTTGCATCATTTAAAATATTTTTGTTACTGGAAGTACATGTCTGCGACCAATGGTTGAGAAAATAAAGACCAAGTAAGAACTTTTGTAGACTCCTGTAGATACATAGAAATTTTTTAAAGCTAGATCATAGAGTAGTGAAAACCGTATAAAACTGATAAAATGATCATGAATCGTTATTAAACTGCCATGAATATTTAGTGGCATTATTAATAAATCACTTTGATATCGTGCTTGAAAGCGATATTCCATAAAGGGACTCCACAAGGGATATATGGATTCTCCATAAGGGAACTATTCAAGTTACATTTTAATAAAATGGTTTTCTCTGCATCAAAATTGAAAGCTAATACAAACAAATAATTTTGTAACACATTTTAGCGGTTGGAATCTTAAAAAATACCATTTTTGCTTTCTGACTTTTTCCACAGCCCGGTTAAAGTATACTAGTGTGTTTTCAGAGACCCCTAGAGCGAGGGAGAAGAGGGATTGAAAGGTAGGAAATGGTAATTGGCCGCGCTAAAGGAGAAGTCAATAAATGCTCGCCACCCGTGAGCAACGATGGCATGAGCAGCGCACGAAAGAACAGCTAGAAACGCCGGTATGTTCTGTCATTTTCTATCTTTAGGTTGTGTCTTTTGCATTGAGAATAAGCCTTTGAGTGCTAAAATAAATACTCGCCACTCAGACGTAAAACGGGTATTTCAGCTGCTTATGTTTCTAAAGATTTATGAAAGATCTTTATAATAAAAATTTATGAAAGATCATCATAATATTAGTAATACATATTAAGGTCCTAAAGGTTTAATAGGTTACAGTGTGCATATATGAACTTTTGGACGATTCAGCGGGCGCTCATTTAGAAGCTTAAATATGTGCATCCAGACCTACATAATTTTGAACTAGTGTCACTATTCAGAAAATTACTCTCAATGAGCCTTATGCCTGTTTCCTTGTTCCAAAATCTACAATGGAATGCAAAAACTTTCAGGGGAAAAGTTTGTATTTGTTATGAAAAGTCTGCATTTAAAAAATCGTACATGTTTCCTGATGGGGCCGAATTCCAACTTCTCTTTTTTTTGATTTTCAATGGAATTAAATTTCATGGCTTAATAAATTTTAATTATATAGTCGAATATATACAAGAAAACAAAGACTATTCTCTATAAATTTTATTTTCAATAATTTGATTGTTTATGTAATTTTATTTCATATTTTGTGAACGGCTTGCTGTGAAAATTATAACAAAAAGTATGCCTGGCCGTGGAAATTTAAAAGAATTGATGATATAGAAAAATGCCCAATAGTATAGAAATTTCTGAAAAGATCTTATGTTTCGTTGTCATTTTTACTGAAAACAATAAAAAAATTAGCCACAGGAGTGGAGCAAGGAAAAAAAAAGGTTGTGAAATAATTTTACTCTTTTTAATAATTTGACAACATGAAAGTAAGGCAGGTCTATTCAGTTTAAAAAATTGAAAGTTGATTAATACTTTTTAATGCAAGTCAAATGTAAATTGTTTTAGGGAAATACATCTGTCTCTAAAACTTAAATTTACGTTTAGCAAAATTAGTATTGGAAAGTTATTCCTTTAATATGGGGAAAACTGTGTAGCAAAGAATTACAATTAATGAAAAAGTTATTTAAATATAAAAAATTCATAATGAAAGTGGACAAAAGCAGGTTCAGCCAAAAAATAGATACACTTTATTTTTAACTGGAGGAGCATCAACGAAAACACTTAATTTTTATTTATGGTAGCACTTAAGGCTTCAGTCGGATAGGGAACTGACATACAAAGAAGTTTAAAAATATTTTCAAACTTCCTCGATTCCCCCCCGCCATTATTATGTCGTGCGTTTCGTTGCAAAAGTTCTCTTGATATTCTTTTTAGTCCTTTTTTAAGTTTTGTTTTATTTATCATATTATAAGAAGAACCACTCTTTCGATGAATAGCTATATAAAGGAATAATACAGAACTACTTCAAATATATTTAATGTCTCGAAAGGAAACAATTAAGGTGAATGAAATGCAATGTGATTATATGCAATGTCATGAATATATGACTTTTAGTAATAAATTATTTCTGATTAATTACTGAATTATTATTAAATTCTTTCAAAACAGGAAGTGTCTTTTTTTAAATTCAAATGCTTTGTATTTAGGGACAATCAATAACTTTCATTAATTTTTACAATTATGTTAAAATTTATGAAGATTCGTGAGATAAAGTTAGGTTTAGGATATTTTAGATAAAAATTAGCTATATATGTATAGATATGTATATTTTTTCAAAGCATGCATAATTAGTTTGCTGTTAACAGTCACACTCTAGATCCCTAAATACCACACAAATTCAAAATTTCTCATTTTCTTATAACTTTTTCTAGATTTAACCCTTTCTTCAACAAGTATACATGCAATCCAGTAAAAATTCTTGTGGCGCCATCTATTTCTCGATACCTTAACTAACATCTCTTTTAAAATTTAAATTTGGGAAAGAGAAAAATGTGTTTTCAGTGACAAATCTAACTTTTCTTTCAATGACTCGTAGCGTAAGTAGGTGCTTGAACACATGCCTTCACATAGGTGTCCTAAAGGGGTGTTAAATGTTCTGCTTAACTAAATTTATAATTCAAATTTTAAAATAAAAAAGAAAATAGAAACTGATGTCAATTTTTGTTTCTGTAAAAAACATATATATAACTCAGGTGGTGGCTTTTGGAACTACGCAGAAGCCCTCCCCCCTCAAAAAAAGGAAGATAAGCCACTGGAATATGTATCCTCTGCATCCACACACACACACACAGAGGAGAGGAACAGTTGTTGTAGCTCCTGTTCTACAGGGCCAAGTGACGAAATTTAACTCCGTTTTTTATGTCTCGAGAGCACGACTTAGGATATATGTTAGCATTGTTCTAGTATGGGTATTTTGATACAAAATCAGACTTTTTCTGAAATGACATATCGATTTTTTACTAGATACTAAACTTCGTATCCACGCAGTTTACACGTCGTTAAGTTTTTTAAGGTCTCTTAAAACATTTGATTTCCAAATTTATTTTACAGAGCTAGACATCTTTAGAGGATTTGCTGACGATTTTTCTGCAGTATTTTTATTAGAAATAGCAATTAATTGCGAAGACTGAGTACTTGAATGTGTAGCAAGGTCACTGAAAGAACTGTAGCCACTACTTGGGCTTAAATTCTCATCTCTCAAGAAATTTCTTTTATGAGGAGAAAATGGTTCTCGAAGTAATACATCATTATATGAGTATTCTCGGTTCATTTCTTGCAACTCAGGTAAATTAAGTTATAATAAATCAGAAAATTTATTATTCTTTATATTCCTTAATTCTCGAATTTCAGGTTTAACATCTGCAAAATTTTGAATCAACCTTGACGTAATGGATGAAGGTAGTAAAGTGCAATCTTCTTTGCTGCTGCTTGAGGTTTTAGTCTATTTTCTTAAAGTTTATATCTCTCCTCGCCGCAACTCCAATTATTTAAGCTTTCGTTTCCACGAAAACATTTAAAATCTTTTTTGCTTCTTTTTTAAATTCAAACATGTGAAAAGTCGTCTGCTTTCTCTTTCGGTCATCGATTTTCTTTAGAAATGCATTCAGGATCATTTTACAGCAAGTAATTTCCATTTTTATTTATTATTTGTATGTCAAGCCTCGGACCATGCAATCAAGTTCTAGCGTCTGTTTTTGATCGAATAAGAGGATTTCTACAATTTTTAGTTTCTTTGAACATTTTTGTATCCAATGGAGGACTTCCATAGAATTGGTCAAAAAAATATGCCATAGAAAGTTTCGAATAGAAATCTTTTGAATGTGTTTAAATTATCTGCTTCTGGTCATAGTAGTCATTAACTCTAAACTTGGAACTGTCTGTTTTATTAATCAGTTATATTGCTACTTTGCCATTTCTGGCATTTCTGGTTTCTTTGGATCCCATTACAACGATGCAAATTAGTTAATGTATTTATGTGTAGAAATTTTGAATTCAAAAGAAAGGAATTTTAGCAGCTACCGTTGACTATCTCATTGCTATTTCTTGCAGAGTTTCAGTTACTTGAAACGGCTTTGTCAGCCATACTTGCTCGCGAAAGTTTGTGAGCTTGAGCCGAAGCATGTGGAAACCCTTTGTATTGTAAATTTCATTCTAAATTTTACTTTAACTTTTATGTTTTCTCATAATCTGGGGAAATTATATGCTCTGTTATTATGCAGATTGTGTAACTGTAAGGATGACGAATTATATTTGGTTTATAAAAAATGAAATCATTTTATACCTTCTTCCGCATTGGATACTTAGCATTTACTTAGAAGTTAAGATAAAACGATAACCATTTAATGAAGTAAGAATCCATACAAATCTATGTCATTTTAATCATTTACACCATGTTTTACTATCATTTCTCTTATTTTAAGTAGTGGTAGTAACAGAAATTCAAGCAAGAATTACTTACTATTAATGTCCACAAATGGGAGACCCATAGTTTTATTTTTAGTCCCATATAATCAAGAATATTATGATATCTAAAAAACACTTTCATATTTAAATCATTCATTTAATTATAACCACCTAATATAAAATGTTTTTTCTACATATTTTATTTTATAAGCTTTAAAATACGTTAAAGTAATATATATAGAAAAATGACTTAATTTGAGCCTCGAAAAAGACCTTTTCTAGTGAGGAGTAAGATTTCAATTTAAATTTCTTTTTTATTTAAAAAGCAATTCTCATTAGCCCATAAAACTATGAGGCTTTTAATGATGAAGGATTAAATATTTTTATTAAAAAATCCGTCATTCCTAACAATTTCTCGTTAGACAAGGAAAATCGAGCAATTTTTGAAAAATCAAAAAACATTTTGAAAATTCACCCAGACGTTCTGTAGTTAGAAAATTCAACAAGAAATTGCGAAAACCTTTTATGTGGATAACCTTTTATGTGGTAATTTTTTTTTATTTGTTTTCGGTCCAAACAAATAAAAAAAAATTACGAACCCAGTAAACAACGATATAGTAAGAAAATGAAACACTGAATAAACAAATATTTATTTGGGTTTCTAAAACAAAATTCCGCGGAATATTGTATTGTCATAACAAATACACATGTATGAAAAAAAAATCAAGAAAATCAGGTTGGCAGAAATGTGTAAAAAATTCATTTTAAAATTTGAAAGCCAAATAAACAGAGAAATCGAGTTATGAATAAATATAAAAATACCTTTTTATATTTTATTGAAGTACTTTTTTATTTCCTTATATATTTTATTATTATTATATTAGCTTTATAACATAAAAATAACTTTTTGTTATATATTCATAAAAACACCTTATTATTATTTATCATACTTACTAATATAAAAATACCTTTTTATTATATATTTTATATAACATAACTTTTTATGTTGTAAAGTTTGTAATAAAAATCCAAAAAGATATTTTTATAGTTAGGATAATATTCTTCATTAATTACGATTTAAATTAAAATTAATAGGTTAAAAAAATGCCGAATTTGAGTAAAAAATGTCAACGATAAATTTAAGTGATTTCAATGTAAACACTCTTATATATGTTATTTCTATACTATCACATCTATTGATCTTTCAAATTTTGTTGATTAAATTATTAATAAATAAGATTAAAAATATTATATGATTCATAATTTTTTCAAATTTGAAACACCGTGGTTTTATTATCACGTTTGATCAAAAGTATTGCGATATCTAAAAAAAAATATTTATATTTCTGCGCATTTGTTTAAAACCATACAATTTAATAAGGCTTTTTACATTTTTATTTTGTATTTTTAAAACCACAGAATTTTATGACTAACAATAAAGAAAGAAAATCAGTAGCTCTGAAAATGCACTGGTGGATAAAATCAAGAGATGGAAGACATGTTCCCGGATTTCCCCTAAGATAACACACAAAATTTGGACAGTTGGTTTCTATATAATGTCACCGTGGCACTTGTGTCACTGAGATGAGTTTACATATTCCTGTGGGCATCGATACGCTTGCAGGAGGCATAAAAGTGCGTGTCCAGCTATTCAGCTCATGCCACTCTGCAACACAGTAGGGATTTTTATTGTCTTTTTTGAATAATCTTTTTTTTGTTTTGTTTTTTAAGTAAAATGAGTATATATCATCCCTTAGGTGAAGGTATGAGATGCAGAATCGTGGGTAGGCTCGAAGCATGGCAGTCTCAAGCTCAGGTTGCAAAAGAACTGCATGTAACACCAAGTGTCATCTCTGTTTGTGGAATCAGTTTAAAAACAGCGCATCAGTGTTCAGAAGAACAGGACAAAGTCGCCCAAGAGCCATAATGACCAATGACGGCCGGTATTTAACCCTTTCAGTCAAGCACTATAGGACGTCTACAGACACAATTGTCTCGCGACCTCGCTACTGCCACAAAAACATCAATTTCAGGGAATACAGTTGCCAGGAAGCTCAGTGAGAAAGTGCTGTATGCTAGAAAGCCCGCTGTTTGCATCCTACTCACACCCTCCCACAAAAGAAAGCGTTTACAGTCATGCATACAACTCCAACACTGGACACAGCTTCAATAGGCTATTGTTCTGTTCACGAATGGGTCCAGATTCAGTCTACAACCTGATTCTCGGTGATTATTGATATTAAGGGAACCTGGGACCTCATACCATTCCAGCAACATCATGGAAAGGGATCAATATGCTGGTGGAGTAGTGATGGTCTGGGCAGGGATCATGCAAGATACCTACACACCGCTCTGCCGAGAGGTACAAGCAGAAGCTCCTACAGCCGTATGGGCGACTTTTCAGGAATGCTGTTGGCTCTGAGTTAATTTTTATGGACGAGAATGCACGATCACATAGAGCCCAGTTGGTTGAGGAAAACCACCAAACCTTAATTTGAAAGTTATTTCTCGACTATCACATCTTGTAAACATTAAAAGCTGTAATCAGTTCTACTATAAAAGAAAGATTTGCAAAAAAAAATACCTATACTAGATTTTAAAAATTGCTTGTGTAATATAGTACTGACATCACAAAAAAAGTTCGAGAAAATCAGGATGCTAGAATGAGATCAAAAATAAATTTCAAGCCCTTGACCTTCACAAACATACAAACCAATAAAACCAAGTTAAATAAAATAGTGTAAAAATGGTAGCCGTAGAAAAGTCGCTTCAATTTTTGCATCATTATCAAAGCTCTTAATATCTGTAAGAATGATACAAATGACAGCATGAAAATACTCTTAAACTGCTCGATGTAAATATGCAACGGTTAGATTTGTTTGATTATGGCAAAGCACTCGAGGGCTATCTGCCTAAGGGGAGGGCTGCCCTCGTGGAGGAGGTTTTAAGGGAAACTGGTTTGTACACACGTTACAAATGAAGAAAACTATGAAAACGCCCATGCTGGCAGCCGTTTCGTCGGCATTAGATTCCCGTACCGAGCTACCAGTGTTCAGAGACTTCCCCGCTTGGTCGCTGGTGGAACCTGTAAACATGTTATATCACACTGATGCAGTTTATCAGCAGTGTAATAATTATGCTTTATTATACTTTCAAAAATCTAAAGAAACTGATATTGTTCTGAAACATACGAGGCGTATTCGGAAACTAAGTACCGTTTTGAAAAAAAGAAATAGTAAAACAATTTTTTCGAATCCAATTTTATTTTTACATGAAAATACATGTCTTAAACTAGTTTTCAACATAGTTTCCGCCAATGATCAAACACTAGTCATAGCGGGTGACCAGTTTTTGTATACCATTGTCAAAGAAACTTCCCGCCAGTTTCGATAACCACGACTCTACAGCGTTTTTCGTGTCATCGTCAGATCCAAAGTGCTTGCCACCAAGCTCGCGCTTCATGTGCAGGAACAAGTGATAGTCGGACGGCGCCAAGTCCGGCCTGTACGGCGGGTGATCGAACTGCTCCCAATGAAACTGTCGAATTAACGATTGAGTGATACCAGCAGTATGGGGCCGGGCATTGTCATGGAGCAACAGAATTCCTTTACTGAGCATTCCTCTTCGTTTGTTTTGAATGGCACGCCTTAGTTTTGCTAAAGTCTCACAATATCGTGCCGCATTAATGGTTTCATCTCTGGGAAGAACAGTAAGCAAAACTCCTTTCCCATCCCAGAAGACAGTGCACATGATTTTTTGTGATGACATTGTAACTTTGAACTTTTGTTTTTTCGGCGAATGAGTGTGTTTCCACTTCATCGATTGTTGTTTTGATTGTGGTGTGAAATGACACACCCAAGTTTCATCACCTGTCACAATTTAGTTTAAAAAGTTTTCTCCCTCATCACTGTACCGCGTGAGAAATGTCAGGGCACTACCAAGTCGTTTTGTTTTGTGAATATCAGTGAGCATTTTTGGAACCCATCGGGAACACAGTTTGCGATAATTCAAGCGGTCAGACACAATTTCGAACAAAACAGTACGTAAAATTTGTGGAAATGCCTCTGAAAAAGTTGTCATTGTGAAGCGTCTGTTCTCATGAATTGCTTCATCAATTTTCCTTACCAAATCATCGGTGACAACAGAAGGCCGACCACTCCGAGCCTCGACGTCGACATTTGTTCGACCTGCATTAAATATTCTTACCCACTTTCTCACCATTCCATCACTTATCGCGTATTCACCGTAAACTTCTGTCACTTGACGATAAATTTCGGCCGGTTTAACATTCCTCGCGTCAAAAATTTAATCACGGCACGAATCTCACAGTCAGCGGGAGAACTAATCGTCTTAAACATTTTGAATGTACACAGCAAACTGAAAACACAACATAGAGCAACCAAAATGGCGACAATTGAAAGTCAGTGAACAAGAAAGACTAGTGCGCATGCGCGGGACGCCTACCACAGCGCTGCGACGGCGCTAGAATGAAACGGTACTTAGTTTCCGAATACGCTACGTAGCTGACGAAAATATGAATGAGATGTTTAGGCAAAGTATCATGTTTGGTTACCATAAATTAAGGAAAAATCACAAAAATAGCGATAACTCCTTCAAAAATAAGCCAAAACATGTAAAATTTGAATATGTTGTCACGTAAGAGTAGCTGAGTAAAACTACAGAAAGCAAATTAGTGGCGCTACACTCCGATTACGTCAAAGTCCATATTTGAGAGTAAGCCCACATATTTCACTGTGATAGTGACATCAGAAATCTGAAATAGCCGATTCGTAACAACGATCTCCAGGCATCATTTGCCTCCAGAACTAAGATGGAGAGCCATTGTGAGACTAGAGACAGGACATAGTCAAACAGAAGTCGCCAGATGGCTAAATGTGAGTCCTTTTGTGGTTCACAGACTTTGGAGGCAATTTCAAAGCACAGATCGGCATCTAGGAGGTTCAGGCAAGGACGGCCAACTGCTACGACGAGCGTCGATGACCGATATTTGACATTATGTGCACGCAGTAATAGAACCTCTGCTCCGACTCTTCTTAGAACCTCCCTTACTGCAGCCACCGGAAGGTTGGTGTCAACGTCAACTGTGAGTAGAAGGCTTCACGAAAACGGTCTGTATGCGAGGCGACCAGCCATTTGCGTGCCGCTCACGTCACGCCATAAGAGGGACCGTTTGCAGTGGGCACTACAACATGTCCACTGAACGCCTGATCAATGGAGGGCTGTTCTCTTTACGGATGAGTCCAGGTTTAGTCTAGAAAGCCATAGTAGGCGTTATTTGATATGAAGAGAACCTGGAAGCCGTTATCATCCGTGAAAGAGATGCATACCGAAGAGGCAGTCTATGTGTTTGGGGTGGCATCTCTTTGGGTAGACGCATAGACCTCCATGTCTTTCCAACGGAAGCCGTGAATGCTCAGGTTTATAGAGATGATATCTTTGATGCTTATGTGCGCCCATATGCCGGGGCAATAGGTGATGCTTTCCTGTTACAGGACGACAACGTAAGACCACGCAGGACTGGCATCGTATATGATTATCTTCAACAGGAAACAATTATGCGCATGGAGTGGCCAGCTCGATCCCCAGACTTGAATCCTATCGAACAGATTTGGGATGCTTTATGAAGACGTTTAGCTGCTCTCAATCCGCCCCCTCAGCCCCTTACCGTGCTTGCAGCAAGAACATTGGCTTTCGCTTCCTGTGGAACTGATAGACCACATAAATGAATGCAACACATTGAAGGTACTTTTCCTAAGCAAACTGACACTTTCGATTTGTTCATTTTATACATGGGCTAATTTCCATACTACCATAATTGTCTAGTAATATCTTTTTATATTATTTGTTACCTTACTATGTGTTATATATTGTGGGTAAGTTTCATAAAATTCTACATGTAACTTTTTTTGTAATCGTGATTTTTGTGAATTTTCCTTAATTTATGATAACCAGTGTAGATGGAGAGTATTTGAATGAAATAACCATGTTTTGTCCAAGCTAACATCGTAATCTCAATAAAGATCTGCTTGTCATATTTCACTGAGAAAATTTCAAACCATGTTATTTTCGGACAGCTTTGATAGTTAACATTTTTTTGTTTGGAGAAAGTTGATAACCACTGAAGATTAACTTATTCCAAGCTATAGTACAAAACTATCAAATTCTGAACCCCTACCTTTGAAGAATTCCTCAAACGTTAACTGCGTAAATCGGTTAAAATAAAACTCTAATAGTCGAATTTTTTCTTTTCCTCCAGTAATGAGAAATTTAACGTTCAAGTTTTCAGATACATAGCTTCTGGAACACTGGGATGAAAAGTAAACTGGAAAACAAGTGAGAAATCTTCGAATTAAATATAATCGTGTAAGAGCAAATAAATGTTGAAGCGGTTGAAACTTTCATGCATTGCCATATGCAATAAAGTAGCAACAACAAAAGAGAATAATTTACTAATTATTATTTTTCGATATATGTCTGATACTTCCTCTTTCTGACTTTCTTTTCTTTTCGCCATCGACGGAACAGCTGGCCCACTGGGTTAGGTGCTTTTCAGCCTGTTGGATCCCGCCGATGGAATTTAATGTATATAAAGAGCTTAGTAGTGTGTCCTCCTGCAATTGACCACGCTAAACGAGGAGCATTGAAATAAGGACCAGAACATGGAAAAAAGGTGCATGATGGGGACTGCTGAGACTAAGGGGAACACTTATTATGGGGCATGTTAGGCAGACATTTATACAGTTACGGTACATGTTGGGCATACACTATTATGGTACATGTTAGGCATACAGTTATATTAATGATAGCTATATAATCAGGTGCAGATGCAAAGATGAACAAATACATTGTACATGTTAGGCATACACTATTATGGTACTTGGTAGGCATGCAGTTATATTAAGGAAATGCTATATAATCAGGTACAGATGTAAAGATGAACAAATACATTACAGATTGTGGGATCCGTTAAAAGAGTGCTGGATTAATCATAAAATTAAACATAATTGGGAATAAAACAAGGAAAATAATAATAAGTAAGACATTAAGTAAATTAATATGTGTACAGAGCGGGCTGCTGACGGCACAGTGTCCAAGAAAAGAAGTCACTCCAGGCTGTCAGCAATGCTTTTAGCAACGGTAGTGCAGTCTCTAATGCGGCTGAGCGCATATTTGTTCTTAATTGTGTTCTTAAACCAAGCCGGCATATTGATTGCAGCTGGTCTTTTTAAATGAGAATTCGCTGTGTGAGGGCAATCAAACACATAGTGATCTGGATCACCAGTACTCCCACAAATACATTGGTCACTGTCTCTTAGGCGAAATCTGTGAAGATACGACATATATGGGCCATGCCCTGTCAGATACTGTGTAAGGTGCGAGGAGCTGCTATTTAAATTCTGGTTAACTTCTGATTGGAAATCATACAGTCTTCTGCCTGTGGTGCTTGTGTCCCAGTAGTTTTGCCACTGCTTCATTAGTTCACATTTGAGTGTAGTTTTCAGATATGAGTGCGGAAGGGGCACAACAATGCTACTCACATGGGGTTCATTGGCCGCGCCTTTTGCAATCATATCCGCTGCTTCATTTCCTTTAATCCCCGTATGGGCTGGAACCCATTGAACTTTAGTCCTCAGACTTGCAGGACTCGAAATTAATAGTTTTTTTATGTCTCTGACAATGGGATGCCTACTTCGACGGCCCTGGATGGCCTGTAAGCTTGACATTGAGTCTGTGTAAATTACTTTATACCCACCATTATTAGCAATAAAGTCCAGAGCTGCCTTTAGGGCTGTAAGTTCTGCCTGAAACACTGAGTTGTTGGGGTGAAGCTTCTTAGCGCACGAATGAATTATGTAGTCACCCTCCATTGCACATCAGGCACTGCCAGTCCCGAGTTCTCCTTTGGAGCCATCAGTATATACGGCTAAGGATTGTAATGCACTTGGAGGATTACAGTTTGCTTCTATATCGAAGTCTGCAGTGCTGTAAGGAGAGTGGGCAATGTGATTCTCGTAGTCCTAGGATACTCTTACTCCAAATAGTAATGTCTTGTTTTAGTCTGATCCCTCTCACCGCAGCACTCTCGCTCTGTACTATCAAGTGCAGCGGCGGTAGCCCAGCCAATACATTTAATGCAGTGGTAGGAGAGGTAAGGAATCCTCTGCACATGCCCAGAAGAAATGGTCTTTGCGCGGAGTTCAATACATGTTGCATTTTAATCGTGACATTGACGCCCCATATGGAAACGCCATGAAGAGCTATGCGCTCAACGACTGTGGCATACCATATTTTGAGCATCTGTGAGGAGACACCCCAGCTAGCAGCAACTGTTCTCCGCATTGTATTAGACAATTTATGCAGCCTTTCTTTAAGATCCTTGATGTGAGGGAGCCAGGAGAATCTATCATCTATAATCACACCCAAGTAGCGAAAATGTCTCACGAATTGTATGTTTCTGCCATGAAGGTTTACACACGGGGTACGCTCGTGTCTTTTTTCCGGGCTAATTAACATTCCTTTTGTTTTTGTTCTTGAAATTGTGAGCTTATGTTCACTGGCCCAGCGAACTATTTTGCCTAGCGCTTTTTGGGAATTTACCTAGTAGCTTTTATGGCTGTGACCGTTTGAAATCAGCAAGAAGTCGTCAGCATACGCTATTATTTCTGATGTTTCATCATCGTCAAAAAGGTTGAGCGCAGTGTCTGCTACCAGGTTCCACAGAAGTGGACCTGGGCAAGAGCCCTGCGGGCAGTCGTTCGTCACCTTTTGCATGTGGACGCCTCCGTCCGTTGTAGCTTGAATTCGTCTTTCACTCAGGTAGCTGTAGATCAAATCAAATAAAGTTTTGGGACAATTGATATCTTTGAGACATTTCAAAACATCATGCCACCACAACGAATCGAAGGCACCTTGAATGTTTATGCTGATGACAACAGTATGCAGTTTATTCTGCTTATTTCTAAGTACTGTGTTCTGTAGGTGATACAGTGCGTGATTCACTGACTTTTCTGCTATAAAGCCATATTGCCTAGTATTTATGAGTTTATTGGCATGAATGTAATAATTCAGTCTTTGAAGTATTATTCTTTCGAGGATTTTTCCCATGGCCGGGAGCAGGCAGATGGGCCTATAAGAAGCAGCCTCATTTGGATCTTTATTTCCCTTCAGGAAGAGAGCAACTTATGCTATTTTTGTGCCTTCTGGAAAGAGACGAATTCTCCAGCACGCCTGTAAATAGGAGAAAAGTATTGCCGGATGCGTGTTATGCATAGTTCTGAGAATACCATTATCAAGCCCATCCGGACCTGGAGCTTTACTCGGATTCAGCTTCTTGATTACGTCATTCAGTTCCTTACATGTTGGAACTGGCTCAGAATCAGCAATGGATGAAGTATAATATTGTTCAATACTAGTTCGTATTTCCTTCTGCGTTGTAGTGTCTTTATGGGGATCATCATGCTCGAAAATCGTTTCCAGTATATGTGTCACTATCTGGTAACTAGTGTTGGCATTCTGGCTGATTGACGTAGTTAGACTGGTAGGTTTAAAGATCTTATCATAAGCAACTTTGAATAGTCTACCAAATTTTTCTGTTGCGTTCGTACAATATTTCTGCCAACATTCCAGTTTAGCCTTTGAAATCATTCGTTTGTAGACTGCGCGGTTTTTTCTGAATATCAATCCCAATGCCTCTCTTTCATTTGGATCGCGGCATCCTTGGAAACGGCGCCTAAGGGCCCGAACTCGACTCCGTTCGGCCGTTAACATGGAATTCCACCACGGAGTTTTATTTGGAATAAAGTGACTTCGCCGTTTAAGTATTTGATCACAGACCGTCTGCAATGAATCTATTGTCATATTGTATGCCGTATCAAGCTCTTCTTTATTACTTGCATTTTCAAAGGCTGCTACTAAATGAGAAGCACGGGGTGCTAAAGTGCTGCCAAATTTTTGGGAATTTATATATTTTGTTTTCCATCTATTTTTAACAGCGTATTGGTGTTCTAAAGAAGCAGTAGAGGCCGATGGTGTAGTGAGTTAGGGTTAAGGCATTAGAGGTGTTAGAGACACCGTTTCGGTCGATAAGAGCGTGCGTCCTTCTGAGGCGGTGACGATACTGAGACTGAACAATCAAATCAAAATCAAATCGTTTGCTGGTACAACGGCATATAGTAGAAATACTACTTTAACCGCTACTTTTGGTAAATGTTTGCCCTTAGGCGTTGGAAATATAAAAAATAAAGGCGATACCGCCACGCCATCCACGGCGAAGCTAATGCAAATACACGTAGTATGTGAGGATGGTAGGAGGGGCATAGGAAAGCTGTTCGAGCTGTGATTGGTGGAGAGTAATCTCAGTTGAAACTGCTGTGATAAGCATCGTTTGGCATAATGACTGAACTGAAGGATAGCTGCACTGTTTGTAGTAGTCTGCGTCACGTGATGACAAGTGCGACATCTGATTGGATCGGAGGTAGCTGGAAACTGATAGGCTGAAGAGGGTCACATGCAAGCAGTGATTTTGCATATTATCTATCTAAGTTAAATTTTAAGTATAAAGAATTTATAATTTTTTATTTAAGGCTTAAAGTGAATTAAAGTTAAATTTTAGGGTTTGCGTTTCATGTAACTATGACAATGTCTTGGTGTATTAATCATGACTTAAGTTAAAAATACTAGATTCCTCACAAATATTAAATAGAATAAATAACTTCTCCATAGGAGTTTCAGATTTTTTTAATTGATCCATATTGGATCTTAACAATTTTAGGAATTAAGAAATTTTTCCGTTACCAAATATATTATAGATTTCTTTAATAGTGGCAAAAATATCATTGAAAACATTAATATTACTATTACTATAGGTATTAGTATTCTTCTGAGTACTCTGACTAGCTGCCTGCGCATAACGTTTTCCTTGCGTGGTGCTGGGCTAAGTGTGGATTGATGAATAGCAGTTGCTGATATCTTGCTTTGGCCAGATTTAGGTTTATTTTTTGGAAATTTTTCGCACCCACAGTATGAAGCTGGATGATTTTTGTGGCAATTTGCACAAACTGGGTTTTCAATAAAACCTTCTGATGGACAGTCGCTAGTTTTATGTTGCTGAGCACATTTTACACATCTTGGTAAGAAGAAACAGGTGTCCGAAGAATGGTGGAAACGCTAGCAGTTATGACACTGCGGCACTATACTTTTGTTTACATATTTCTCTATTAAGACTATGAAAAGGCCAAGATGTGTTTCGTTGTATATATTTTCAATATTTTCTGTAAGATTTAACTGGGCCTGAAATAATGGCATTAACTGCTTGGTTCTAAAACGGGTGAGCTGTACTACTTTGAATACTGAGTAGCCTAAGTTTGTAAGTTCCTGAATTATTTCCGATTTATCGGTGGTAATGGGGAAGCCTCGTATAACTACTTTGATAGGTCGTTTATGCCTGGGAGTTATGACATAATGCTCAATATTCTTATTAAGTCCTGGGTTAATAATCTATGATCATCAGGAGTACTCGGAAGTAATTTTAAAAATTCCCCGTTGAGGACTATTGTTTTCGTTTTGCGATTTTGCGTTGAATCACTCTGAATGTCCGTTTCACTTTTCAAATTGTTGCCACCAAATATTTTCATCCTGTATTATATTTGAAGAAATTAAATAATGAAGAATGTGCATAAATGAAGGTATGTTTCTGTACCTTGAGTTGTGATAAAACAACTGTACCTTGAGCTATCCAAATTTGAATGACGTAATCCTACTCCGAATATGGGCACCTGGAAGCCCAAATTTGAATTTTGGAATTTGTTTTGTTATCGATTTCATATTTTGTAAAACTTTAACGAATTTTTGATTAATAAACTCGAGGATTTCAAAGCGATCAATGGCAACGTTGCACAGAAAAAATATTTTTATCTCCAGCGCGTGGGATTCTGTATCGGAAATTCTAAAGATGTGCTCAATTTAAAACTATTTTGCGGTATTGCTCTTCAAATGAATTTTATGGTTTAAGTGAGAATATGATATTTAACAAATAAAGGTAACACAAAAAATGTTAAAAAAAACACTCCTTTGGACGTAATTTAAACTCTGAAAACTTTCATTCTTTTTTAAATCTAAAGGGGCTCTGTCCCTGAAGGACTATTGATTTCGTTTTGCGATTTTGCGTTAGAAACATTAAACGTCTGAATCACTTTTCAAACTGTTTCCACAAAATATTGCAGCCCTATATTACATTTAAAGAAATTAGATAATGAAGAATCTGCATAAATGTATATGTATTTCTCAAAATGTGATAAAACAACGGTACCTAGAGCCATCCAGTTTTGAATAACGTACGTTTCAAACTGAATATGCGCATCTTGGAAGCCCAAATTTAGAATTCGGAATTTGTTTTATTATCTATTTTATATTTTCTAAAACTTTAACGAATTTTTGATGAACAAATTCAAGCGATTTAAAAGCAAACAACTGCAACACTACGGGAAAAAAAAAGCTTTTTATCTAAAGCGCGTGGAACTGTGTATCAAAAATTCTAAAGATATACTCATTTTAAAATTATTTTGCAATATTGCTTTTGAACTGAATTTTATGGTTTAAGTGAGAAAAACGTGATATTTAATAAATAAAGGTAACACACAAAACTCACTAACACACACTCTTTGGACGTAATTTGAAATCTGAAACCTTTCAGATTTTTTTTTGGTAATAAATTGGTTTATAATCATCCATGTAATATGAAAATAAATCCCGCTTTATATCTTGATTTACTTTAATCCAGTTTCACTTAGGGTAAAGGAAACATAAAATTTAACTTTAATTTAAGCAGCATTAGTTTTTATAAAAGCAATACTGGGATATTGTCATTATATTTCAATAATGTCTAAGCAGCTACGGTAGCTCACATTTCTTTTCAGACACTTATAGTTTTGATGAATTATTATAAATTATGATGAACACGCATAGGCAGAAGCATTAGAACATGAGCCTTCCTCATGATCAATGACACAAACTTTTCTAAGTATAAAATAATTTATTCAAAAAGTGCTGAAAATTAGTTCACATCCTTATTCGATCAGACAAAGGTTTTGTTGAGATTATTGCTGATCTTTTGTTAATTTTGTGATTTTAAAGGAAAATGCAGTCGAAGAATTGTTGTCTACAAAATTTTAAACAGTTATATTTTAACGAAAAAAATCAGAAAAGGTTCAAATTTTAACAATCACCCAAAAGATTTTATTAAGTTTTTTTTTACACTCTTGCTGAGTTCGCAGTCTACTAATCTACTCCTGCTAACCTATTTCTTTTTGCATGTTTAGCTTTATTATTAAACATCATTTTCTTTGCAATTACGCCATATGCAGTTCAACAGCAAAACTACAAAAGTTTTAAAAGCAGCACATGTTCAGAATTCCCGATGCGGGGTTAAGTATTGGCAGACATTTTTCTAATTTTTTCAGTCTTTCTTGCTTTATCATAACAAAGTTAAATTTTTTTTCAGCAAGATGGCTTGCAAAAATTTCTTTTTACCTTTTTTTTTTAATTAACATTTTGTGCGTTAAATTTATTTCTTAAATATCATGTTCTTCGCACTTACGGAACATAATATTCAATTCACCAGCATAAACATAAATATTTAAAAACAGCATATCTTTAGAATTTCCTATATACAGTCTCGAGAGCTGGAGATAAAAATACTTTATTCCTTACAGTATTTCGAGTGCTTGCTTTTAAGTCATCGAGTTTGTTAATCAAAAATCCATTTAAGTTTTACAAATTGTGAAATATAAAATTCGAGTTTCAAAATTCTTGTTAATAAAAAATTTATTAAAGTTTTATAAAATATGAAATATAAAATTCGATATTCAAAATTCGGACTTCCAGGTGTACATGTTCGGGTGGAGGACTAACTTATTATTTGCTACAGATACCGTTGTTTTTTCACAATGCGGGGAACATACATACATACATACATGTAGATTCTTCATTATTTAAAATAACAATACAGGACGATAATATTTGGTGACAACAATTTGAAAAGTGATGCAGCAGTTTATGGTGGACTACTCAAAATCTCGTTTCTAGACTAATGACCCATTCGGGCTAATGCTCTTTTGGACAAATAGTACTGTATTTTAATGATGGCAAAACTATCTCAAGCAATGCAAGCAATCCATTTAATTTTTAACGTTAATTTAATGTTACATCTTTCAATTTAGTAACATTAGAAAGGGTCACTGACAGTTTACGTAATTTTGGGTCCATCTGCAAGCTGGGATCTGTGGCTTCTGCAAAGGGGTTCTTCTCCAAAATTGTACTTTGTAGAGATGATTTCTTCAGGTTGTCACATAATTTACTGCCACCAGTAATTTTATTTGGAAAACAAAAATTATAATCATTTATGTAATACATTTCGAATATTATACGCTGTTAAATCTGAAGATGCATCTTCTCATTCTTTTTCTCCATATTTATGGTTTCACTTAATTGTTTCTCTGAATATTTTCTCTCGGTAATTCATATTATATTTACAAGCTGTATGTCACTATCTTCTGTTCTTCTCTCTCTTTATTTTTTAAAATTAAAATTTTTTGCTAGCTTCGGAAATTTTGCTTACTTTATTTCCTGTCTCATTGCATTGTTACTCTCAACTTTGAACATCTGCTTGCCTACCATGATGCTTTCTTCAACGACTCCATTTTATACTTTCTCTTTAGGCTTTGAATGATAACAAAAACGCGATCTACATTGAATAAAGGCACTACGCGTACTAGAAATTCAAGGTGATAAAAATATTTATATGGTCACATGCATAATATATAGTTCTTCCTGTTCGGAATCCATTTTATGTATTGTAAAAGTCTTTTAATACGAAAGCATTGGTTTGCACATACAGCATAGTCATGAATTCACTTCTAAAATCTGTCTATAGAAAATATTTCTGAATCCCATTTTGATAATAAGGGATACTGTGTACTGTAGAAAGCATATCATTTGCTAAAGAATACAATTCCATCATTTCTACTAGTGATATTTTGGAAATAACGCAGTCTACGACTTACCACACAAGAGCATATGCAGGGGGCAGGCAACAATTTTTTTACACACTTACAGTATATCTTACACACTTATAAAAGTGTATAAAATACCGTATATTGCGGCATATAACGAGCACTTTTAATACGAAATTTAACAGGTGCACATTATACACGGGATATAAAAATGATACATTTAGAAATTAGGAAAAGCAGAGCATACAGAAATTAGATTTCTATATATACCTAAATGCTGTTTATTTAAAAGAAATGAAACACCATACGAAATTTAAAAGTTTTATTATCAGATAATTTCCTTTATATTAAGCATATTTATTATTCTACTTTCGTTCATTCAGACAAAATATTTAACTCCTAATTCGGCGAATTCAGTCGCGTCGGAAATGCATTCTTACCCAAAGTTATGCCACCTTTTTCTCGAAGACTACAATAATATTCTTGCGCCAACCCACACTGTTTGCAGAATTATTTACTCCCTCTAGCATTTTCCCCACACACATATTGTTTTCCTGATTGCTTGCCAATTCAGTATGCCATTGTTTAAAATTCTGGAGAAAATTTTGGAATGAATGACTTCAAAAGATAAGATCATTGCGCATGTATCTTTCAGGTTTTTTTTTTCTCGAAGAAAAGAGTGTGCGATATACTACGAATATGCTTAAAAACTAAAATATGCAGTTTGAAATTATAGGTGAGCATTAAACGCTGGAATGTATGGTAACATGCTTTGCCATAGACGAAGAATGATTTTAACATTTCAACTTATCACTTTCCAAAAAACCAAGCGATTCAAATACGCCTTTCTATTAAATTTTCGAATTTTCATTTGTTTATACAAATTTCGGAACCCGTATTAGTTGCTAGCTATTGTAGTTGGTAAGTGCTAATGATGTAACTAAAATAACAAAAGCTTTGCAGATGTCTTTCTATCCATTTCTTCTCTAGTTTACATAATTTTCGTGAAATGAATTTTAAACGAATATTCCTAGTTGATGAGATGCTACATTACAGCGAAATGTAACTACTAATTTTATTGAACTAGCATCAGGAGTTAAAAAAAATCTAATTATCAGATATATATATATATGCTACGACAAGGTTACCTTATTTTTTTTACTATCATTAGGAAAAAAATTAAATGGATGCTTGTTTTCGAACTTTTATCATTCTGTCTGGATTATCAGAATTTTATCTTTTTTATTATCTCTAAGAAAAACTCGCGTGTTTCAGCAAAATAATATAAAAGTAAACTTATCATTCAATTTTATCTGTTAAATGTAAATGAGCTAATGTACTTTGAGTTAAATTGCGGAGTAAGTACAATAGTGGAATTTCTCATGGCTCTAAAAAGTTATTCCCTATGACACCATCTGTAAAAGCCACTAGAATTTCTTACGCTACAGTTTAATGTAATGACATAATGTAACCGGTAATCATGTTCTGTAAAGCGATATCTCCAAAAGATCAAATTTATCTAGAATCGGGGGTGATCACCTTCGAGATAATAATATAACTAGATCATTATTGGATATCATACATATGAGACCTTTTCGTTTTCATTACATTTCATTACTTAAAAATTGTTCCTTTAATGTACAGCTACGTGCGAAGGGGTTCGTAATGGGTTGAATGCATACAGAGAACAATGATGCCTGTGATGAAATTTTTTTTCACAAAACAAATAATTAAAATTCTGTAACTTTCACAGAAATACAGGTCTTCTCAGTGTAACAGAGAACAATCAAAAGTTACCACTTCAAACTACCAAGAACGTTAAACACAAGACAATATAAAATGTCTTAATGTGTAAGCTTGCAGTAAGAGAGTGATCTCTCAATAGTCTAAATAATCTGAACTAAACTCTGAACTGAAATCTGCTCTCGCCGGTCTTATACGTCTTCTCCCCGTTCGCGGAGAAATTACCAGTACCTTCGATTTCTCCAAAATTGCTGGAAGTCATACACAGATACATAGGGATCTGACTACTTACAGATATACAGGATCGGAAAAAAATGTTGCCAAATGGTTCCCAAGCTTTAGGGCATTTGGCGATTTCGCGCCAAATTTGGCGATCCCAAAACCATCTCCAACTTGGCGTTATCCATTTACCTCAACGTTAAGTGGACTTGCTCATTACTTTTTCAGCAAAGAAATTTCGTTTCTTGAGGCCTTTCATGTTATGTTATACAAGAGATACCACAATTTACATATTATTTCACTAAAGGTATTTATATATATACAAAATTCCATAACATTGCCATTTTTCCAAAGACTGCACGTCCTATGCAGTACAAACCCTTGACGGAAAGCTATATTTACAACTAAAGAAAATCAATACAATACTAAAGTAATTATTTCGATAAATAATATACAACAAATTAAATACTATAAATAAATCCAGTAAGTAAATTATTTAGACTGTTTACTATCACCAGCTACTGGAGATGCAACGTTGCAGGTTCATGAAATAAAGCCCGAAGGCGCATGATGTAGCGAACTCTGGACGTGAAGATATCTCGGAAGAGAAATCGGAGGAAATGAGAAGAGAAAAAGAGGGGCCTAAAAGGACTAAGGTAAAAATCTGACAAAATCTCAAACCCTGAAGAGTGAAGAAAAAAATCATTCAAATTCAAAAAACGAGCATTCATGATATCAAAGTATAGCAAATAAACACCATATATAGATGCAAACTTTAAAATACAATACAGTGATGTTACAATGCAAAAACCAACAAAAGTCAAAACAGATTCAAAAGATAAAATGCCTAATACTACAAAACACAACCATAGTTGAGATCAGTTATAGTGAAAGTAAAGACAACCACCGACCGAGGAGCAAGAGAATAGAGTTCTGGTCTCCTCACAGATTGATGTGAGCAGCAAGTGGTCTGATGTGTATATCTTCAAAAAGAATCTCATAGTTAAAAACTTAAGTAATTAATATAATTACATTGGACGGCCTTTGTGAAAACGTTTTCATTAGTCCTTTTTATGTACTCTGAGTTTGTTTCAAGCTTTAAGTCCCTGTGCAAAAGTTCGTTTTTGATGAGATAATCAGCGTCGGTTATGATACACAAGTATTTATTTTGCACTATTTGCAGCTGATGGAGCTGATTCTTGGTGGCAGTTGGTGGTTGCTATGCTTGAGCAGCATAGCAAAGAATTGGACGGATGCACGTGGTGTATATATGTCTTTTAGTGCGCAAGTTAAGATTAGAAAATTTCCCAATGATTGGTAGAAATCTGCTCATAATTCCAATAGCTTTGCTCTTAACGCTTTTAATATGATTAGACCAGGTGAGTCTATCATTTAAAATTATACCTAAGTATTTTGCAATTGTTATTCGTGGAACTGGTTCTTGGAAAAGTAAGAGTTCTTTGAAGTTTATATGCGTCTTGGTCTTGCGGATGATAACAAGTTGCGATTTACTTGCGTTAATCGTGACTCTCCAGTTTGTACACCAGTCTTTAACAGAATACAGGTGATTTTGCATTTTGTTAATTGCTTGATTTGCCGTGATGGATTTAATAGCTATCGCCGTGTCATCTGCGTAGCAGCAAGCAATGAATGATTATCCATTCATGGATGTGGAAAGTCAGAGATATCAAATAGATAAAGTACAGGTCCTAGGATACTACCTTGAAGGGCACTTGATCTGACTGGTCTTGGAGCCGAAGTTTCATTGCCTTGTACAACGAAGAACGTACGATCAGGAGAATCAGTTCTCGTTGCAGACCCAGATTGATGAGCTTAAACATGAGCACCACATTTCAGACGCGGTCAAAGGCTTTTGCCACGTCCAGCATAAGAAGCGCAAGACTTTGCTTATTATGAAAGACAGATCCAATAAATGCAACGATTCTAACAAGCTGTCTTGTAATACTCAGATTTTTTCGAAAACCATATTGGTCGTTGGGCAGCGGTTGGAAGTACGGTTCTAATCTTTTAAGAATGAGTCGTTCATAAATCTTACCGAGGCTGGATAAGAGGCTGATCGGTCTGTATCCATCTGGTTTAGTAGAATCTTTAACGGGCTTGGGAACAAGAAAGATCTTTGCTTGTTTTCAAGAATCAGACAAATAATTCAAAGTTAAGCAGCATTAAGAATACTGGAAATTTTACAAATGACATTTCTAGGCAGATTTTTGCGCATTTTGTTGGTGATTTGATCTTTTCCAGGATCTTTTTTTGACGTTGAGATAACGAATAATGTTAGTGATTTCTAAAGGAGTAGTAAGCTTTGGAAGATTGTGAGCAGAAGGTGAGAGAAGCCATGAGTGAACATAACATTCCAAAACATCTTTGAACGTAGGATTCATTGGATCCATGTTGGGAGTAAATTGATTCTCCAGATACTCAGCAAAAATGTCAACTTTGTCTTTAAGTGAATAAGCAATTTTGGAGCCCGAATGAATGGGTCTATTATTGATATTATCCTTTTTGAGAGTTTGCAAGTATTTCTAGAGAGAGCCGTCATTGATGTTGACTTTTGAGGTAAAGTCTTCCTTAGTTTCCAACTTGAAGTCGAAAATAAATTTCTTAATTATTCTATTTAAGATGTTAATTTATCTTTTGAGAGCGAGATCCCAATTTCGATGTCACAATTTAAGCATTCTGTTGCGTTCTTGAATGATATCTCTGATGAGTCGTGGAAGTCGGATATTGTTTCTTGTGAGATGACTCGCGGTGGTAGCATCTCTAAAAGCTTTCAATGTACTGTTCGTAAGAATTTTAATGGCTTGGTCAATGTCCTGTTTGGGTTTGGTAGAGAGGAAGGAGAAATTGGGCGGATACTTGATTAAAATATTGTGGAAAGTAATCCAATCGGTGTTGTGCTTGATAATTGGAGGATCTTCTTTTGTGACACCGAGAGAAGCAATGACTGGTATGTGATCTGATGTAAGCTCAGCTTTGACTTCGAGAGCAATAGGAATAGAAGTATTAGATAACATAATGTCCAGTATATCAGAAAAGTTTGGGTGCGCAGGTCTGTACGTAGCTTCGACTTGTACATGTAGAGCAAATGGGTGGTTACAGATGAAATTATGCAGGATACGGCAGTTAGTGTTGGTCCGACGGCATCTCCAGTCAATATGTTTGGCATTAATGTCCCCTGCGAGGATGACCTAATAATCTTCAGGAAGAAGACCCTTGAGCATATCATCAGAAAGTCTGTGTTGAGGCGGATTGTAAATTGCTGTAATTTGAATAGTTCCATAGTTTGGTATCACTACTGCCATGGTCACACTTTCATATCCATCACAGTGGTTAGAAGATACAAGGCAACACTGGAGAGAATTTTTCACATAGATGGCAGCACCATCATAACGTTGTGTAAGCCTATCACCACGGTAAGTGCAATAGTTTGGCACATAAATTCTATCGGAGGGATGGTGTGCGTTTCAGAAACTCTGCCCATGTCTATGGCATATTCAGCAAGAAAGTTCGTAAGCTCATCAGTTTTGTTCTACTGACGCTCATGATAGCCTTCACCGGATTATGATCCGACGAGAGTTCATCAAGAACAGTAATATCCAGCTGATCATTAGCATTTTTTAACAGGAAAAAATCAATAATGCCCATGGAACCAGTAGCATACAGTTTTGGGGTTTTGCTATGCGTAATGTTTCTGAGATAACTAAGTCATAAATTAAGCGTCCAGTTGTGTTGGAATTGTAGCAGCTCCAAGCGTGGTGTCTAGCGTTTAAGACTACACCTATAATAACATGCTGTCAAAATGCGAGTAGAGTGTTGAGATCCGCTTTGACAGCTGAGGGGTCGCGTCAGGGTGGGATGTAGGTAGAGACAAAAATAAATGTTGTGAAAGTGTTTGTAGTGAGTGCTATAGCTGTGGCCTCTACGGCTAAAAGCTGTGGTATTGTTATAATATAGTGGTGGATGCAGCGTTTGACTAGAAGAGCTGTACCTCCGTGCCAGCCTTGTCCTGGAATATGTCTTCTGTCAGACTGGTAAACAAGGTAGTTTGGCGCATAAATTGGGTAATCGGGTCTAAGCTTGTGTTCCTGTAGGAAAAATAGTTCGAGTGCGTACTTATTTACAAAGTCTCTGAGTTCATAAATTTTTGTAGACAATCCA
Organism: Stegodyphus mimosarum; assembly: GCA_000611955.2. NCBI lineage: Eukaryota > Metazoa > Arthropoda > Arachnida > Araneae > Eresidae > Stegodyphus > Stegodyphus mimosarum. The sequence goes on along the minus strand of KK122591.1, from coordinate 524,402 downwards.
TTCGCGTTCCATGTAACAACGGTGATGTGATCATAAATTGTAACAGACATTATTTTACATTCTTTGAACTAAACACATCTTCGAAGATTTCAAAAAATATAAACAATTTGTTCATGGCATTGTCAGTGGCCTGCATCTCAGGCATTTTATCAGCATTTTTTTAAGAATATTCATTATTGACAGTCCATTAAACATATTCGCCAGTTCTTTGAAAAATTTAAATATATCACAAATTGCACTTAGATTGTTCTCCACCTGTTGCTTATTAGCATTATTAGGAGTACTTTTTTATGTTTTTAACAACATTTGCATACGAGTTAGTGGTGGTTACATTTACAACTTTTTCGTTTGTACCAGTATTATACAAATTAGTTTTTAATTTCATATCAGTATTATTATCCTTATTAGTAACAACAATTTTGTTAGAAGCAGAGAATTTCGGGCATCCACGGTAATTCGCTGTATGCCCTTGTTGCAAGCAGTTGCAGCATTTAACAATTTCAAGCCTTTTGGCTGAGCAATTTTCTGTACGATGCGAACCAGCGCATTTGACACAACGTGGTCCAAGAGAGCGACGCCAGCAGACGACCTATCCTCACCACGTCCAGTCCAGTCCACATATGTATTGCCGAAGAGCCGCTAGTAAATGCGGCGTTATCGGCTCCTGAATACTTTGCCGAAGGGCACATGACAGTGAGAAGTCCTAATAGATGAAAAGGAGGATTGAGATGGTAAAAAAGAAGAAGTTCCAGAGGCGACAGGTCGCATAGGGGCCCAAAACAAGCAGAAAATCATGACAAATACAGTAGATGCAAAACCAAAAGAGAGGTCCGTGAGGTGGCACCATCTATCGGAAACAGAAGTAACTAAAAGGAAAATTTTTAGTGAATCATAGTGCAGAAGGGTGAGCAATTTAAAAGTCCATCTTGATCATTTCTTCTACAATTCCCAGAGCAAGTAGAACTTTTTCTTGGGGAGATTGCAGCTTTTTGCATTTTTCCACAAATGCCATGAATTTGCGGATAATCTTCATGAGATTTTCATCTGGATTGAAATCATTTGCGCGGCAAGAGGCAGCATCAGAGTAGGATTTCCGTCCAGTAGGAAATTTATCAGTAGTTATCGGCTCTTTCGACGGGGGCTTGTCAGATAAATTAAAAACAGTCGACCGAGTACTCTTCTTTAACGGCATTTTCTTCCGAATCGTGGGTCGAAATTCGCAAGTTTTTGCAGACGCTACATGGTCCAATTTACAATTGACACAGGTAGGTTTTTCTTCTTTTTTCAAATTACACGTGTATGTAAGGTGACCCTTACCACATTTCAAACATCGAGGCTGGTTGTTGCAGAATAACTGCCCATGTCCGTAACGTTGACATCGGTAACACATCATTGTGTTCCTGTTACTTTTAAATTTTCTAAAAGACACCTTGAGGTCTAGTAGTTTCTTTTTATGGTAGATACTTCGTCCAATATCAGTTCTCTGAAGAGAGACAAAGAAAACGGGAAGTTTAATTTCATCTCCATCCTTTTTCCGCGTAAATTGAGACACTTTAATTACCGGGAAACCTTCTTTGCATAGTTCACTCTTGATTTCATCAGGGGAGGAATCTTCAGTAAGACCTCGAACAACAACTTTAAGTGGAGTGTCTTTCTTAGCACGGAATGTGCTAAACTGAATGTCGTGCTTCATCAGTATGGCAAGCGCTCGATCGCGATGTTCAGCAGAATCAAACAGGATGGTTATCTTCTGCCTGGTCAGTATACCAGTAAATCTCTGCACACCAAGTTTGGTAAACAGGCTTCTGATTTCACTCCATGAGACATCCGGCCGGGGGCAAATGATTGGCGGAACTCTTTCTTTTTTGATATCAGGCATGGAAACACAAGTGTTTGCAGGTGGATCATCTTTCTTCAAAATTTCAGAACTGGTATCCATAATTTCCTCAGTGGATAAGACATCAAATGAATTTTTAACAGAAACATCCGGAACCGAAGTTGGAGGATCTGCTTTGACGGGTGTAGTACTAGACTCAGAGATCCGAGCAGTAGGCAGCTTGGCAGTTTTTTGTGGTTGTGTCCATTCATTTTCATCTTTCCTGGAGGGTGAAGCATTAGAAGTCTGGGTCTCCGACTTTCTTTTTCTTCGTATATTTTGCCGGCGGACAAGTTCAATAGTGAATTTATCCCCTTTTCCGAACTGCTTTGCATGATTTGGGTCGTAGAACTGACTTCGTTCCATATCATAAGCATCCACAAGCGCGTAGAAAACTTTTTCGGCTCTTCTTAAGGCAGGTTTGCCTGATTTGCCTGCCGTCAGTTGCTGCTGAATTTCGTCAACTGTCCTGAGAGCATTAAACAGTTCTTTATCATCAGGTTCATTTTCTGAGAGTCCAAGGCAATTCAGAACAGCATAAGACTGATCTACAAGAACAGCGCGGTGTTCGTTAGGCATAACGGAGTACAGTGCACACAAGGCGATACGGCGAACAGTAATTACGTGACAAAAAGTCAAGCAAGAGCTGCAGGGACGTACAACCTCCACAGATGAAGGCAAACCTCCGAATCGATCCTCACCACGTTCTTTCCTCGAATGATATAAATAAAGAGAGTCAAGTCATGACGATCACTGATATAGATCGCTAAGCGCGACGTCACCAGTTCCTCAACAAGCATATAAATAAATGCAGGAATTAAAAACTTTATGTACGCTGAGATATTTGTAATCGCATTCTTATTGGTCAAAAAGAATTATAGCTTTCTGTCACGTCCGATGCATCCTCAAACTTAATCCTGTTTTATTTGTTTGTATTTTATTTATGTTATTTTTATTGGTTGTTTTCTGTGCCTTGTTTGTGATTCGCTAAACCATGATCTGCTGTAAAATTTCAGAGTAAAAGTGCGCTTTCACGCGCTGACACTCTTGTCTCATTCGAATCAAGTCAAGTCGCTCACTATTCTTGCGTATCATTACTGACGCTGATTATCTCAATAGAAAGGAGCTTCTACACAGGGACGTAAAGCTTGAAACAATCTCAGATTATATCAAAAGGACTAATGAAAACTTTTTCACAAAAGCCGTTCTATGTGACTTTGTTAATTATTCTCAAATTTTCAACTATGAGATTCTTTTTGAAGACAGAACCATCAAACCTCTTGCTGCTCACACCATCATGGGAGGCAGCTTTTTCTACCCTCCGATTTCTCTTCCGAGAGTCTCCACGTCCAGAATTCTGTATGTCATGTGCCTTTGTGCCTTCCTTCATGAACCGGCATCATTGCATCTTGCAATAGCCCGGTTATAATAAGCAGTCTAAGTCTTTTTCGCTCACTGTGTGTTTCTTCTTTTTGCTGTGTAATAAATATTTGTTTTTCGAACCACGGCGTTTCAAATGTTCAACAGCAGAGCGTGGTTCGTCAAAAGTTAGAATGCGCTGATCTTTTTTTTTCATCTAATTTTCTATGCCAGTGTCATATTTATCGTTCTTGAGATTTTGATTTTGTTTTGGTTGTTCGTGAATGATGGCGTTTTCAAGTGAAAAAGAAGTTTTTGGTGTTACGCCATTTGATGGCGTTAATAACTTTACTGTTTGATGTCGAAGGGTGCAAGCAGTATTTACTGCAAAGGAATTGGATACATTTTTAGAAACAGAAGCAAGTGCGGACATAACTGCAGATGTTTTGAAATCAAAAAAGGCTTCTGCCTTAATTTTTGCGCTTTTAAGTGATAATATTCTTGTTTCTCCTCAAAGTGAAGACACGGCATGTAAAATATGGAAGAAACTGGAAGCTATGTATAGTGAGTGCTAAAAGAGCAGTGACGTTTGGCTATCATAAGAAAATTTAAAGATGTGTCAATTAACAACATATCGACAACATAATGAACTTGGTTAGTAATGTAGGCGTCTCTGGATCTGAAGTAAGTGACTTTGATGTTATTATTTACATTTTAATGTCATTTCCAAGGGAATATGAAAATGTTAAGGCATCACTAGAAAATCAACCAAGTGAGAATTTGACTTTGGATTTTGTTACAAAAAGACATATTGATTCTGAATCACTTATGTTCGATTACAAAAGTGAAAATATGTATTTTAAACCAAATATGAACAACTTTGTTTTTATTAGTGCTCGTAAAGAACTGTTTTGTACTTATTGTAAAAGAAAAGAACATTCTGTTAAGTTCTGTAGGAAAAAAAAGAACTGCGTCTGTCATAGATGTGGGAAAAACTGGTCATTTCAAAAGTGAATGTTTTGATAATCCTAAAAAGCAGGCAAATTCAAATGGTAATAAGTATGTATCATCTGCAATATCTTTTATGGCTGGAAATCTTGTGCATGATCAATTTATTATTGACTCTGTCGCAACTACTCACATGTCTTCTCACAAGGAATAGTTTACCTCAATTAAGCCTAAGACTGGAAGTGCTAAATGCGCGTCAAAATGGGCGGTTTTAGAAGTGGAAGGCATTGGTGACATTTGCGGCAAAACTAAGAATGGTGTTGAAATAATGTTAAAAGATGTTCTTTACGTTCCGAAATTAAACGAACACTTAGTTTCAGTCAAAAATATTGCAGCAGCAGGTTTGAGTTAATTTTTAAATATGAAATAGTTTACATTGAAAACAAAAACAAACGTTTTAGATTTGGATATTTGGGCAAATGCGGACAATATTTTAGTGATTTTTCACCAAATTTATATACAGCTTTAGCAGTAAAGAATGATTATTTATGGCACAGAAGACTAACTAGGACACTGTTGTGATCAAAAATTAAAAGTAATGAATCTTCCTGCAAAAGAAACATTTTGTGAAGTATGCGTTCGTGCCAAACAAAGTCAGTTGCCTACAGGAAAGGGAAAGAAACAAAAGAATCCAAACTGTTTATAACTATACACACTAATATATGTGGTTCAACAGAACCTCAAACACTCCATGGGGAGTATTTCATGTATAAGTATTTCATGACTTTAATTAATGACTATTCGCGAGTTATGGAAATAAGACTGCTCAAAAGAAAAAGTGACATTGTTGATGAACTTAAACTATTCTTTAAATTGAATCCAACTGTCATAAAATGCGCTGTGACAGTGCCAAAGAATATGTCAGTGGAGAACTTTATGAAGTTGCTAAAGAAGCAGGCGTAAAAATATATCCTGCACCTCCCTATACACCTTTTAAATGGTGTTGCTGAAACAGCAAATAGAACTGTACTGGAAAAGCTACAGCAATGATACTTGAGGCAAATTTACCAAAATTCCTTTGGGGTGAAGCAATACTTACGGCTGCTTGCATAAATAATCGACTCCCAAATAGTTCAACTGACAATCGTGTTCCTTATTTTCTGAAGTACGGTGAAAATCCTTATTTGACAAACATGCATATATTTGGCTGTAATGCTTATACTCTTGAGCCACCATCCCAAAGAAAGAAATTAGGTGAAAATCGTCAGAATGATATTTGTAGGTTATTCCACGACGGGATATCGTTTAATGATTTCAGAAACAAGACGCATCATTGTTTCCAGAAATTTTAAATTTAATGAAGAAAAGAAGAAAGTAGAAAATCAAATATATATTTCCAATAGTTCCGATTTGAGTGAAAATGACAATGATGACATTAAAAATGAAGACAAATCAATATCAAACACTGATAACGGCAAATTAAATGCTCCAAATGAGAAGGAGGAACAAAGGAAATCATCAAGGGAAAAGACACAACCAGTTAGGTATTCTAATCCTGAGACTTACCAAGTGATGTTTGCACAACAAGAAACTCTGATATTTGATGACATTGTAAATCTACCAAAAGAAGAACGAGAACTATGAAAAAGAGCTATGGACAAGGAAATGAAATCAATGGAAGATAACGATGTCTGGGATTTACAACATTTACTCCCTGATAAAAGAGCCATTTCCTGCAATGGGTTCTACGTAAAAAAAGAAATGGAACTTATAAAGCCAGGCTTGTTGCTCTTTGCTTCATGCAAAAAGAAAACATAGACTATACAGACACGTGCTCTCCAGTAATTAGTATGTGCTCTTTACTTTTAATCCTGGTAATTATCAATAACGTAGGTTTACGAACTTTTACTTTAGATGCCAAGACAGCTTTCTTGAACTGTAAGTTAGTTGAAACCATCTACATGGACAAGCCCAAAAGGATATGATGATATGAGTGGTAAGAAAAAAAAAAGAGTTTATATGGTCTTAAACAGTCTCCTAGAGAATGGTATCAGAAATTTCTTAAGTTTGTTATTGAATTAAATGTTAAGCAATTGGACTCAGAACCATGCATTTGTATCAGAAATCTAAATTATAAGAAAGTAATTATGGCTCCTTATATGGATGACTTATTAATTGCAAGTTCGGATGTAAAAGAAACAAGTATTATAATATCATTGTTATGTAAGGAATTTCAAATGTCAAAAGCTGAAAATTTTAAGGCATTAGACTGAAGTTCCAGTCCATTTGTTTATATTTAGATCAGAAACCATATATTGAAAAATTACTTGATAAATTTAAAATGTCTGATTGTAAAACTGTCCGAATTTCCATTGAACCAAAATCTACAGCAGCTGGTTTTCAGGAAGGAAATGCATTTCATGGTCTATACAAAGAATTAATTGGATCTTTACTCTACTTAGCATATATTACAAGGCCACATACTGGTTACTTTATAATGCTTTCAAACAGTCCTATTATGTGGCTCTGTAACAAGCAAAACTGTATTGCACTTTTATCAACAGAAGCTGAAATAATTGCTTTATGCAAAGGTGTTCAAGATGTTTTATGGATAAAAAAATGTAGTAAATGAAATTTCCAGTGTTAAAAATGTTTTTATTTTTGAAGATAACCGTACAATCAAGTTTACAGATCGCAGATATGTTAACTAAGGCTCTGTCCAAAACAAAATTCTATGAACTGTTGTCACTGAGCTGTTTAAAAATTGTGTAATTTTTCTATCTTTTCTATAATGTGCGATTAAGAGGTAGTGTTGAGGTATTAGTAATAGCATTCTTATTAGTCAAAAAGAATTATAGCTTTCTGTCACGCCCGATGCATTCTGAAACTTAATCCTATTTTATTTGTTTATATATATTTTTTTTTAATTGGTTGTTTTCTGTGTCTTGTTTGTGATTCGCTAAGCCATGATCTGCTGTAAAATTATATATATAGCCTTTGAAAATGTTTTCGCTCGTGTCCCAATTGTAAAAAAGGCCAATTACCTAGGTGTGGTTTTTAATCACAAATTTACGTGGACTGATCACTTCAATCACATCCGAAACAAGACCGTAATTGTTATGAAAAGCCTTATGCCGCTTTTAGGAAAGTATTCGCAACTGGATTTGTTACGTAAGAAGCACCTTTATACGGCAATAGTGCGCCCTATTTTCTCTTATGCCTCCCCGGCCTGGGCAGCTTTTACATCACGCGACCTCTACAGAATACAAGTTATGCAAAACAAATTTTTACGGCTGATTACGAATGCCCATTACTTTGTGTCCAACGATATGTTACACAGAGATTTAAAGATTGAAACTGTCAAAGATTATCTTCTTCGAATTAATGACAAGTTCTTCAACAAGGCTCTCACTTGCCCACACCTGGAGATCTTCAACACCCTTGACTATGAAATTCTCATAGAGGACAGATATATCAGACCTTATGCCGCACATATATGTAATTTAAACTTTCCCGCGTAAAGCACTTGACACTTACTTTTGCTAGCTATTTGCTGGTCTGTACGTAATGTATATATTCTACTTATTCAACTTTATTTTCACTATTTTCGTATTTGTATTTTTATCATTGCATATTTGTATTTTTATCATTGCATATTTGTATTTCTTTATGTTTGTATTTTATATTTGTGTCTGTATTTAATTTCATATTATGCGTTTTATATTTCTTGCGCTCTAGGCCATTTGTCTGGTTTTGCGTTTTCTCTCTCCTTGTCGCTGCGCCGATTGTGATCATTTTTGGTTTTTCTAAACCTGGTGATGCATGGTCACCCCCCCTCCTTTTTCGTGTATGTATTTCACCTACCTGGACCAACCCATATCATGTGCCTTTTGGGCAAATTATCAGGAGCCGAACACAGCGTGCAATTGCTACGATATTCCGGCAATACTTGACTGGACTGGACTGTTTTCGCTCGTCACGTCGTCTTTCGAGCTTTCGGCTTGCTGAGAGCAGGTTGTACTTGGTGCAGCGCATCTGGACTTATCGTGAGTATATTTTTTTACTGTTTTCATGTTGGACTTGCCTTGCTTAGGGTACCGTTGAGGGACTTAAGATGGCAGGATACGATTTCTTTAGAGAAACTGAATTTATTAATAATTTAATAATTGCAACTTAATGCGCTTTATATGGAGAGTAATAAAATCTTAACTAATGAAGCTCAGGTTACCCCTGAAATGTATGCATTGTTAAATGATATCATAGCAAAGTTAAATGAAACCATAGCAAAAACACTAGCCAGTAATAAAGTTAAAGAAAAGCAAATAAGCCGAATCGATAAAGAAATTAAGGAAAAACTAGGAAAACGCCCGAAATAACGCCAGCCGGCAAAAAATTCTCAAAAAAAAAAGAAAAGAAAGAAAGAAAATTGGAAGCACCTCAAAAAAACTCACAAAAGGAATTTAAGCGACAGCAGCAATATCTCAGAAACCTCCGTCAGAAATAGATTTATCCATTTATCCGACGACAATGATATGAACACAAATAATGCAAATATCCAAATCATAAATTCGCACCCAAACCCAGAAGGAGGCTTTATTAAGCCTTATAAAACCGCGAAAAGAATACCGCTGATAATAATTTCAGAAATAACCGGTTGGAAACCAATGAGAGATGAGCTTAAAAAACTCGTTGAAAAATTCGAAAGTAATTGTAAAGGTGGTGATATTCACATTAAAGTCAAGGGTTCAGAAGATAACCGAAAAATTACCAAATTTCTAGATGAAAAAACCATACCGTACCCGACCTTCCCGCTACCCCATGAAAACCCCATAAGAGAGGTAATCAAAAAACTGCCCAGCCATACCAAAACTGAAAACATCTTCAAAGAACTAAAAGACCTAAACATCCCAGTACTTAGTGTTAGACAAATAACAAAGAAAGCGGAAACGGAAATAATCAAGCTTCCAACCTTCATAGTCGAAGTCGAACGTAGTGCACAAGGAAAGAAAATTTTTGATTTCACCCGCATTTTGGACTTAGGAATTCAAGTGTGCACATTTAAACCCACTCCAGGGAGCAAGCAGTGTCAGAAATGTCAGAGATACGGGCACAGCAAGACACACTGGAAACACAATTCCAGATGCCTGAAATGTGGCGAAAAACATTTTACGTATACCTGCAAAAAGGATAGGAACTTACCCTGAAAGTGCTGTTTGTGCGGTGAGCCGCCACGTATCATCTTATCGTGGGGGCGAGCGGTACCCTGATAATATCAAAAAGATAATTGAAGAACAATAATTGCAAAAATATATTCAGCAAACCCCTCCAGAGAATGCATGGGAAAAGAACTTGCCTCCTTTACCAAAAAATAAAAGTCCTCCTAATGTTAATAAGAAGATCAAAAACCGACCAATCAGGATGGCGCAAATGCTGAACCCAGCCTTGGCTCCGCCTTTGAATTCATTACATGGATTCAGTCAATATTCCAAAAAGGCAAATCATTACTTGAACGATTTGTCAGAACAAAAGCATACTGGAGAAACTCCAAGTAGGCTGGGAAGCTTTTCAGGTAATAATAAACTACAATTATACCTCTTAGGGCCGTCAATAATATCTCAAATACCCAGACGACTGCCCCGAGTAGTTTAAACGCTGCGTTCTTTAACGCCAATGGAGTTCAGTACACGAGCACCGAAATTCAATACTTTCTCAATCAACGTGACATTCATTTGTTTTTAATCAATAAAACGTACCTTCGACCTGCTAACAAATTCAGCATACAAGGCTATAGAACTTACCGAACGGACAGAAAGTACAACAGAGGAGGAGGTACTATGATACTTGTCAAAAATTACCTACAGCCTACAAGATTCGACATTAATAGCAATACAAATATTGAAAACACGGCTATCATGGCACACTCTCGCACAAGCGATCCAGTAATCTTCATATCTGTTTACAACCAACCCAGCAGTGTTATTACCAATAACGACTTAGATAGCCTAACTAGCTGCTCTTACCTACTCACCATAGGTGGGGATTTAAATTTCAAGCATCAGTCGTGGAACGCTCGAAGACCGAACCCTAATGGAAATTTTCTCTTCAATTACGCCTCAAATAACGATATAAAAATTTTCGGCCCAGAAGAACCAGCACACTATAACTATAATGGCTCCGCAGAAGTTTTAGATATTGTTCTTACTAAAAACACTCCTCAAATACCGTACCTGAATGTACTTCATGAGTTTAATTCTGATCACCTTCCCGTGAAATTTACATATCACGACTTTGAACGTAATACCGCTCAAACGAAACACTAGGGATGTGTTTAGCAACATATTAGAAAAACTACTGGCGCGGCCGACTATATCCGACGTGGTGGATAATGAGACTCAAATCAAAAAGATAAATACAAGCATAAATACAGCTCTCCTTCATTCTACTAAATTCGAAGATTATAAAAAGTCCAAACTGCCAAGTAACATTATCGAAAAAATTAAAGATAAAAACAGCTAAATTGTGGAGAAGAACAGCTGATCCTAGAATAAAAACTATACTTAACAGAAGAGCGAGGAAAATCAGCAAATTACTCAATGAATACAGAACTGAAAAATGGGAACTACTTTTAGATTCAATGGATTTCGACAACACCGCCGTATGGAAAATTGCTAAAAGCCTAAGTAATTCAAATAATCAAATCGGCCCCATCAATACTCCCAGAGGTTTAGCTTACTCCGAAAAAGATATGGCGGAAGCCTTAGCCCAACATCTCGAAAATACCTTTACCTCCCATAACTCCTATGACCCTGAGACAGATGAAGAGGTAAAAAATTTCGAAGTACATCTAAATGATAAAATTGGCGCAGATCACCTAAATCATACATCTCCCAACGAAATTAGCATGATGATCAAAAACTTAAAACCACGTAAAGAACCTGGCTAACAAAGCATTAAAAGCCTTAGCAAAAATTTCTAACAAAGCATTAAAAGCCTTACCAAAAATTTATATAGTACTAATAACCAATATAATAAATGCCTGTTTACGACTAAATTATTTCTCCGTACAGTGGAAGCAAGCTAATGCAATTACATTTGTCAAGCCGGATAAAAACTCAAAAGATTTAAATTTTTATAGACCAATCAGTCTGCTCCTTAGCTTAGGAAAAATTTATGAGAGAGTTCTACATCACATTTATAAGAGTCTTCTTCATCACATTGAAACCAAAGATATTATACAGAAAGAGCAGTTTGACTTCCGAAAAGGCCATAGTACAGTACATCAGCTACTCAACGACCCGGAATTTATAGCAGAAGCCTTCAGTAAAGAGAGCAGGCTGTTTCATAGACCTAGGAAAGGCATTCGACAAGGTACGGTATGAGTGTTTACTCTACGAGCTGTACCTTGCTCCTTTGCCTATAAATTTCATCAAATTTATGTTACTTAAAAAATCGGACTTTTCGAGTCAAGATTAATATCACCCTCTCCACTAAAAAACGAATCCAAAGTGCTGTAGCACAAGGCAGTGTGCTTGGGCCTTTCCTTCTTCACAAATAACATGCCAATTCCGATAGATACAAAGATCGTAAAATTTGCGGATGACACTGCAATTTTAACCAAATCCTTGAAGCCCCAACTGGTAATAGACAAACTGGAGGTAGCAGTTAATCAAATCACCCACTATTTCAATGCCTGAAAGCTCAAAATTAACCCAGCCTAATGTCAAATTCTCCTATTTAGAAGATATCGAAAGCGTACCCCAGTGGATATCAACATAAAAATTAACGATCACCCTCTGTCATTAGTAAACAGTGTAAAATACCTTAGAATCCATGTTGATACACAACTGCTCTTCAAAGGTCATGTTGAACACGTCATAAGAAAAGTAACTGCAGGCCAAAATTGCATTAAGAGCATTAATTAGTAGAAAATCAAAACTAAGTATTAACTTAAAAAGAAGAATTTATCTAACCCTCATCAGACGCATCCTGTTGTACGCTGTACCAGTCTGGGCTACTGTTTTTAAAACTTACCGAAAGAAAATGCAGACTTTCCAAAATAAAATCCTCAGAGACATAGCTGACTCCACCTGGTTTGTGCGAAACCTCCAAATACATAAAGATCTAAAAGTGCGACCAATAGCAGATGAAATACTCACCTCAAGCCATAATTTTTACTCAAGAATCAACAATTCCAGCTATGAACACATTAGAGATTTAATAAATTATGACCCAACAGTGGAAATAGCCTCAAAAAGACCCCGAAGTATATTCCATAATTCACGATGGTGAATCTGTGTATTTGTAAATAATTCCAATAGAGACTTTGTTTTCTTTAATTATGGACTTGATCTTTGGACCTAGATCTGACAAATCTCTAGAGGCTTCATCACTATTTCTTAATAATGATTATTCAGTCATCATATATTTAATTGTGCTTTTTGTGTGAACTTCACCATCAAGATTTGTGTGTGTAAATAGTTCTCAAACCGTTACTTAATGCGAGTAAAAATTGTGTTTTTTCAGTGTTAATTATCTTCTAAGATAGGACTTAGTGACTTTACTAAGAAAGGACTTAGTTTTATGCAATATGGCTGAAAGACTTTCTGTATAAAATTTACTAAACTTAAGCAGCAAACTGCAAGGGCAGTATAAGAAAGGGTAACTACCACGTGACTCCTAACCTCCAATATGATACAGCGTACTCCTAATAAATTATAAGTTTATAAAAATTTGACGTAAGACCTCATACGTGCCAAAATAATCGAAGTGCCAAGACTTTCCTGAACATTTTGATATGCCCACCCTTTTTAGTAGAGTTTTGCCATGCTTACCGGAAGTTCAAGTATCAAGTTTTCACGAAAACTTGATATTCGCGCTAACCAAGCAGCATACTTCGAGGACACTTTCTGGGTGGGTGACTACTCACGTGACTAGACTCAACCAACCAGATTGTCACAGCCCGAATGGCTCCCAGATGCTTTACCAATTTACATACATTTAGTACTTGTGTTGACGGCGCGGCGGTATCGCCTTACTCCACAAATTACCAACGCCTAAGGGCACTATCTCATTTACAGTAAAAGCAGCTTTCTGCTATACGCTGTAGTGACCAAGAAAAGATTCGATTTTTCGCTCGCTGTGTGTTTATTTTTTTTTTTTCTGTGTAATAAATGTTTGTTTTTCGAACCACGGCGTTTTAAATGTTCAACAATATACACGTAGGATCATGGTTTAGTATACTGTTTGCATTATATACACTACGGGAACTAAGTAGTATGACCATAGCAAACGGCTAGCCTATCGTCGTGATTGACTTTAGGCTTAGAATTCGATGACTTACGGATCCGAACTACGTCTTCGTTCAGAACGTTTAGCACCATGTAAGGACCATCCCTGGAGGACTGTAGTTTACGACATCCTTTCCATCGAATCGGAGACCATAACCACACCTTGTCACTGTCATTGAATTGATGCCCCGTAATCCTCATATCGTATCGGGTCTCAATGTTCTTCGCATCCAAGATGACTCACTCTCGAGCAAAACTGTGCATCACTTCAAACCGTGTCTGGAGATTTATCCAGAAGATGACTAAACAACAAGTCAGAGGCTAACGAAGGTCACGACATAGAGCACCTGGGACGGGGAAGTATTTCCGTAGACAACACAGCGATAGGCCAATAAGAACAGAGGTAACTTCTGGTTCCAATCCTGTTTCTTATCGACGCCGAGTACCGTACAGAGGTCTTTGATTACAACCAAGATAAAATTCCTTCCTTGATCAGATTGTATCTGAAGCGGCACTCCAAACCTGGGAATCCAGTTCTATACCATAACCTCTACTACAGTAACAGCCTCTTGATAAGGGCTAAGATATACCTCAGGCCGCTTTGTGAAACAACTAATGACACCGAGGATGTATTGTTGCTATCAGCAGATCATGGTAGAGTTCTCAGGATGTCCAAAGTAATACTTTCAAAATATGCTCCAACATTATACAGTTGCATCTTCCCTTGGGTGCGTTTGTTTGGTTCTTTTGACCAGTACAGGCATGGCACAAGTTGCGCAACTTTTCCAAGTCAGCCCTTCCTTTACCTCTGTAGACTGCACTCTTGAACTCTGTGCAAAGTCTTCATTGCTCCAAAGTCCTGCAGTGGCACTGCTATGAAGTAAGGATGTTCGGAATCTGGGATTTTGAAAGTAACAACTGCCATCGGAATACCTTTCCATCAGCCGATTCGAGCATCCGGCACAAAATGCCGTTCCGAATATGGACTGAGTCCCTGAGAGCGTAATATTGTTTTCTAGTACGACCATATATTGAAAAGTCCTGACAGGTAGGTTTTCTAGTTGAAGATTCCCTAATGTCAATTATGGGTTTAAAGTCACCGTCTTATAAATTGGTTTTTCTGACTTTGCTTTCATATTACCTCTTCTCTTCAACGTGCATCCTATTTGAAAGTACTTGATTTAAAAATAATGGCGAAGTATTTCTCAGTACTGTTGGAGAACAACATTCAGTAGAAGGTAAAAGTATACTTGTATAAGTGAGATTGTATAGGGAAGAAAAACCTTCCCCCGCAAAATGATTCAATTTTATGATACAGGTGCATAATATATATAAGTAATCTAAGCATGGATTTTATAGTTTTATACATGTGTTTTGCAAATACCATACCACCTAAACTGGATAAGGGTTAGTGACCCTGATTGCCGTACTGAAGGGCTCGGATTCGAATCTCGGAGAAGGCATGGATGTTTGTAGATGTATAGTGTCTGCGCGGCTTATGCAACTAGCTGAAAATCCTTTCAAGGAGTTAATGATAGGGGAACAGAGGTGGAGACTTTTGGACTCATCTCTCCGCGGTGCTCGACCTCAAAATTAGGAGTGGAACTGAGCTAAAGAGTCGGACTGTCACCTATATGGTGCTGAAGACTCTTGCCAACCCCAGGCGCATTTGATTCCTTGCTAAGAGGAATGCCATTGGCTTGTGCTAACCATTGTCAGACAAGTGAGATTGGTAACATACAATGATAATAATCTCTATATATAAAAAAGAATGTCTGTTTGTGCACTTGTTTGTTTGTTCGCTGTAGACTCAGTCACTACTATAGCTGTCGTCACCAAACTTTCTACACTTCTTTTCTGGGTCCTGAAAAAGATCGATGTCCACTTTTTTCCACAAAAAAAAAATCAATATACATTACGCGAATTTAACGAACTTCTGATTAAAAACTCAGTGATCTGAAAGCTTTGCGTTTTCACTCTGCAGAAACATAAGATAGATATATATGTTTCCAATTTAATCGGAATACTCGGCGACGTAACAAAATTGTGTCTCCACCCGGGAAAATGTAATTATATTAATTTGTCCCGAATTTAATAAAAAAAACTCGGCTATTTAAGAGAAATGTGTTGCATTGCCAAAATTAAAATATTTCATAGTGTGTTATCATTCAGCAAAGCGTAAAATATTTAATTTTTCACGCAATACCACGCACGCATCAACATGCGTGTCATTGCATCGCACATATTTTCTTTGCTTTTGAAAGTGAATTCGTAATAGTCGTCACAAAACGTTACCTTTGCTGTGAAATCAATTTTGCGACTAGAGCGAAAATCGGTTGCTCGATTTCCACCTTGAAGATGAAAAAAAGAAAAGGGCATCACAAGCTTTAGAAACAAACAAGCAAACAGAAGCAAAATTGGAAAATATCGGAATACACGCTGCTCGATCTAGAAGAACACTGCACGCTGATTTAAATCTTAGTGAATTCCATTAAGACGCTAATTATGAATATAGAGTTCATCCCAGTGTGGGCGTTTGAAAGATGGATACATTATAATGTATTGCAGAAACTTCAAATTTAAGAATGAAGAACCAGGAATGTTGCTATGTGAGTCGAAAAGTGAAATTGTCCTCATCAGATGAAAAAAAAATATTGTGTATCGAAAACCATTCCAATAAGCAGAATTAAAACACAAACACTTTATTTACTTTAAGTAGCACTACAGCGCATGCCCGGTAACAGCTAGTAGAAAAATAAGGAAAATAAAGGTGTTTAGAAATTTCTTTATGTGGTAAAGAAAATTTTGTAATTCTTAATTTTACGAAAACAAACTTATATTTGTATGAGTTTCGCAAATTTCATATTTCATTTGTGCATATTTATACAATATATAAAATTATAAAATATTATATGTATATTATAAAATTATTATACATTGCAAAATATAATTTATAAAATAATTTGTTGCATACTATGAAATAATTTCTTAAAATTCTATAGATTATTTGAGCGGGTTTCAGATACTTTTATTTCATAAAATAACAATCTCACGTATTCTATTTTCAGAGCTTTCATAACAGGAGAGTTATAGATTTCATTTAACATGAATGAAACATTTATTTATTGGTTGATTTTTTTGTGAATTTCAGCTGACATTATAATGGGGAATATTGCTGCCATTTCTTATTCTTCCCATGCAATTCAATGAATTTTAAAATAATTATTCGTTTGAAAAAGGAAACTTATAGCCTAAATTGAATTTGGCATTTCTATTTTAGACTCATACATATTTCTCAATAAAAAGGTTAAAAACAATTATCACTTTTTATTAAAGATTTTAATTATTAACTCAGTAAAAAAATGTTACATAGACAATTCTACTTATTTCTTCTAATAATGTTATGCGTTTTCGTAAATTCTAGAATTGAATAGACATTCATTCATCCAACTAGCATAGTTATAGCAAAATTACACACTTCAGAAAAAAAAAGCTTGCTAGTATGTATTCTGAATTTTATTCTTATTAAACGAACTTGCTCCACAGATGTGTCTGCACAGCTTTTTATATTTATGTAATGTTAAATTTTTTGTTTAATTTTTTCCCCCTTTTTGTTGTATTTTACCTATAAGTGTTAAAACGAAGCTTCAAAAGTATCAAAATAAAATTTTTTTGAAACTGACATCAGTGTTCGCATAATATGAAAAAAAATAGTAATTCATTTATTTTTAACTAGGTATTACTAATTGCGTACTTTTATTCTGAATGATTAATCTGCGTTCAGCATTAAGCGTTATATATCATGTATTTTCTTTAATGAAAACAATTCTTTGTTAACCTAATCACTATTTTTTTACTTCCTTTTTTGAAATGATTTTTTTACAGAATTATCATAACAATTAAAAGCAGGAGGAAGATTCAATAAGCTATTCGAATAGTATACATCGATGCTCAAAAAAAAAATCGAGTTCGGAAGAATGATGTTTACATGAGGGCCCGTGTGTTCCGCATGACTTCGAAAAAGTTCAAATAGTCTCAGTAAAGCAGCCATTTTATTAAAATTTTATCAACTTTTACGTATTAAAATTTTATTTCACGAATTAGGTAAGCGCCTTCTAAAGGGCTGCCTTGAACTGGCTGCTTATCCTTTCGATAACCTTTGGTGTATCCTGAAATTCTATTCACTGCCAAACACGACTATAATTTTTTTCAGAAATTTATTATTAACATATGAAAAATATTTATATAATATTTACAGGTTAATCAATGAAAGCATTATGGTTCAAATATATACAGACGGTCTATCGTTTCGACTAGTTTTAGACGCGTCACCCGTTCAACTAACTACATTTCGTCTCTTCCGCCAGAGAGCGTGTCCTTGGGAGCTGAATTATTAGTAAAAAACGCCACACTCCCGCCTTGAGGTCTAGTATCAGCAGATGATGGACATCAAGTAACCTACAAGTTCAAGTCTTTTGAGATTTCGTCATTTGTCGAGATCTGTACCGCACTTTCATATCCGACTCAGGTGTAAAGTTGAGTTTAAGAGGTATGCGGTTTTTAGTGGGTCCTGCAATTTCCCTTTGTGCAGTTTTCAGTTACACTAATCTAATATATCTGTCGTGAGATAAAAAATTTCTAGGATTCTAGCTAAGGGCCAGTTTATCCTTTTTTTTCCATTGTTGGACAAGATAACAAAATCACCAACTTTTACAGACGATGATTCACTGATGAATTTTGAGCTTTGTTTCAGTCACCCTAAATACTCTCTCTGCTCGAAATCACTTTTATAAGTCTTTTCTCAGTTTCGCTCTGTAAAGGTGTATCTTACTGATGGATTTAGAATCCAAAAGGTCTAGTTCAGGAACTCCAGTCTCTAGAATTTCTGTTAAACATTGTTGGGGTGACAGTTCTCAAGTCTTTTATATCTTGTGACAAATACGTGACAAGACGGTTGTTCCTAATGCTCTCGCAATAGCAAATAATTGCCAACACCTCTTCGGAATTCAGAGATGATTCTTCTAGTACCTTTCAAAGAATTCGCTCTACTAAACTCTGATTAACCCATCCCACTATGCCGAGAAAGGGGGGGTTAATTTCGATTCAATTTTCTTAACTGTTGTATTATAAGATAAAATTCCAATCCATGGTCCAAATTACTTGATCCAACAAAATTGGTTCCATTGTCCGAGTATACAGTCACTGGTCTACCCCTTCGAGCGATGAACCGCCTGAAGGCTTGCAGGAAATTTTCGGTTGAGAGAGATGAGACCAGCTCTAAGTGAATTGTTCTATATATCGCGCAAATAAAAATGACGATTCATGTTTTCTGACCTCCTTTTAAAACTAAGGGGCCCGTCAGATAAACACCAATGATTCCAAAAATTAAGGCATGTCTTATTCTGTCTTCAGGTAGTGGCGCTTGACGAGTCTTATATGAATCAGAGTCGAATCTTCGACATCGCATACATTTTTGGATAACTTTACCTACACCTTATAATCCTACACCTTATAATCCAATATTTTTCACGTAAAGCGCACATAACGAATTGTACTGCAGCGTGACGTAGCGTTTCATGTTCAGATTTGAACAATTTTAATACTAACGGATGATCTGAGGGAAGCAAAATTGGGTAACGAAAGTCAGCATCATCGCCTTTCTGAAAGATACGTGTCTTCACTTTTATAAGGCCATTGGAATCCATGGTAGGTTGTAGTGCACGTGTTCCCTTATCTTTCAATCCTTCAAAAGATTCTTGTTCGGATCAGTAAGAAAATCATAGTTTCAGCTCTTTTTATTTCATCAACTAAATTTCTGCAATGAGTTCTTTCAGATGATTATGTAGTTACATTTTTAATTAATCTAAAGATCCAAGTAACGACTTTTATGATCTTTTCAAAACTCGAAATTTTGACAAAAAGCTTAAATTTACAAATTTACCTTTTTTTTAAATTTTACTTGTGACAAAAAGCTAAAATTTAGCTTAACTAGTTTTATTGCTCTCTGAAACAGTAGTTCGTTTTCTCTCTCCATTTACTTTTCGTAAGTCAAGATGTTTTCCATCTGCAAGAGGCCGCTCTTTTAGAGATTCAGCTGGTTCTTTCCATCACTCAGATTTTCTGAATTCCTTAGCAGGGCAACCTCGCGATGTCAAATCCGCAAGATTGAAATTTCCAGGAACATGATATCAGTGATCTAGATTACTCAATTTCCGAATCTCATTCACTCGACTGGCTACAAAAGTGGACCAATTTTCTTTCTGTTTTATCCAAAGAAGACATTTGTGTAATCCCTCCAGTAAAATCCGGAATCTCTTTTAGTTTCAAGTCTTCTCTTATTGTATGAGCAATTCTGGCTCCAATGGTGCAAGCGAGTATCTCTAGTCGAGGTAGGTGACTGCTTTTAGGGGAGCAACTCTAGCTCCAGATTGTATCAGTTGACAAGCGACTCTACCCTCATTAATGTATTTACGAAAAATGAAAGTTGCATAATCGTCCTTGCTTGCTTCCGAAAATACATGCATAGTGGTACTTGCGTCTATTCTGGGCAGTAGTATAGGAATTTTGATCTCTTTCAAATATTTTAACCGAGATAACCATGCAAAACATTTCTTTCTAGATCATTCAGCAGATTCGTATCCCAGTAATTTTCTGTTTCTAGCAGTCCTGCAGAATTAGTTTAGGCATGACAGTAACTGGTCTAGTAAACCCAACTGGATCAAAGATTTTACTTAATTCGGAAAGCACAGATCTTTTGTTCAATACGGGGTTTTCTTCATCTTTTTTGTGACAATACAAAGTATCGTCAAACAGGTCCCATTTCATGCCCAGTACTGAGACAACTTCTTTATAAACTTCACCAGAAAAATTTAGAACTGAAGTTATATTTTTATGTCTGTTACGTTTTCAACCTCTTAGCTCAAATGTTGCAGTTGCCATTATATCTCTAGATCCCTCGATAACTGAGTTCAATTCTTCAATTGATTCTACGCTCGCTACACCGTTATCCACATACATGGCTTTCTTTAGCTTTGAAGCTGTTTCCTGATGCTGTTCTGGCACAATTTTCAAATGGTAGTTAATCATGGCAGCGAGTAAAAAGGGGCTGGCGTTTACGCCAAATACAACCCTTCGGTACCGATATGTACTCTATTTTTCAGGCTGCCCTTTCTCCCATCATAGGAACCGGAGAAACTCTCTATCAGCTGGATTCACGCCTATTTGCAAAAAGGCTCTTTTTACATCGGAAATTACCGCATACTTTCTTTCTCGAACTTTTGTCAAAATTTTTGGGATTAATTCAAGATAATTAGGACCCTTTTCCAGGCAGTCGTTCAGAGATACCGGGCTTTTCTACTTTGCAGATGCGTCGAATACTGGTCGAATTTCGGTCATCGAATTTTTCTGAAAAACTGTTCTATGCGGTAGATAATGACCTTTGACCTTTTCTACCCTGTAAGATATCGGCAGGTTCAGTGATTCCCTCTTGTACCCAATCCTTTAAAACAGTTTCATAGGCTTCTAAGGAATTATTGGTCTGAAAGATTCTCACGCAAGACTTCAAACGCTGTCCTGTAAGGACCATTATCTGGCAACTCAGGATAAATTTGAATAAGTGACAAATGATATCTTCCCGTGTCATCTTTTTCTAAAAGTACGGATAAAGCAATTTTCTATAGCTTTTCCAGTTTCTTGTTTTGTTTGGGAAAGAGCTGGTTCAGTTATTCCGATAGAATCAAGAGAGCACAAGCCAAAAATTTTTCTCTCACTAATGTATAGGGATAAAAAATCTTCATTAAATTCTTTCCCTTTACCCTCGTTCTCCTTAATATTGTCCAACCAAGGTGAGTATTCATTGTTACTAAACTCTCCGTTATGTGTTTTATTTCCCCTGAAAAGAGTTTTGAGGCATAACTGTTCCTACAAGCATGTCTATTTCGTTAGAGTTTTTTTTTTTTTTTCAAATAAATCAAATTCTCATTAACAGTTACATCACTGTTAATGGAAAACAATTTGTTACCTTCGAGTTTCTTTATGCAGTCCCGATCCTCCAATTTTCGAATATGCGAAAATATGATTTTTTTATTCTTAACTTCCATTTCGCATGTGAATCCCGTTTCTGGATTACTTAATTTAATTACATATGTCTTATGATTTTCCCTTTTTTTTCCTCCCTTCAAAAAGCCCATTCGTCACACTTTCCTGACCTAAAGATTTTGTAATTTCTCTGCAAGAAATGCACTGATGCATGGTCTGCTACTTCCGGTATCTAGAATTATTCGTATAAAATTGCTTTCACCATTTCCGTAAGCAATAGCAATTAAAGTTTGCAAGATCGCACTTTCATAAGATGACTTATTAGTTAAAGCTTTATTTCCAATTTGTTCTTTCTTAATTTACCCTTTTTCTTCTTTAAATCACATTATAGTGGGATGTTGTTGTTTATATAATTCGCATCTTATTCTAGAAGTACAACTAATGCTATTAATATGCAAATAAATAAAATGTTAGTATACTAAACGTAGTACTGTTGTCAAATACTAATAAGAAATTTTAGACTTGATTTTATTTTAATCACATAAGTAAAGAAGTATTTGACATAGGATGCATTTGCCTTTTTTTATCATATAAATTTTGCAGCGAAAAAGTTTTACGTTAAGCTGGAAATAAAGTTTATGTATACTGCAGTAAAGATTTACATTCATTCATACAATGATTTATGTGTACTGAAAATTGTTTTTTCATTTTATGGAAAATTCCTGCAGCGAAAGTGAAATTTAGAAATTTTCTGCAGTTTTCGTCCTTCTGCAGAGACTGGTGTATAAGCGAGGCACATTTTGTCGAATGTCAAATTGCAAAGCACTGGCGTACAACAGTTGTACGTTTATTTAAATGGCGTTCCCATCATGAACTTTAACTTTTGCTAACTCTTTTTACGATCCTAACCTGTTTACAAATTCAAACGTTTAATGTGCTACTACGTAAATTATATCCTTATATATTACATGAAGTTAATTAAAATGAATACAAACTCAATAAAAATACCGGGTGGCCGTAATTAAACTGACAGTGCTCACAGTGCTCTGTAGCGCGATCTATTTGCGAAAATGACGCCACATTTTGTAGGAAGATTAAACAAGACGGGGGACGAAGGATTCCGCGAAAAAATAAATTAGTTCCAAAAGTCACCGCTAGGGGAATATTTGTGTAATAGAAAATAGAGTGTTAACAAATGCAAATCAATACGGAAATTACCTTTTATTTTGCATTCAAATGAGGTTAAATGTGGCTCCCGTTGTTGTGGACCACATATTGCATTCTGTGCACAGTATGCACAACAGCAGAAAGTAATGTGTCTGCAGGAATCTCCCGTACAGTCCGTGATATGTTATCCTTCAACGTAGCCAGGTCCTGGACCACTCCTTGATAGACCTTGAACTTAAGGTAACCCCATAGCCAGAAGTCGCATGGGGTAAGATCAGGCGACCGAGGTGGCTATGCAGTTGGAAAGTAGCGGCTAATGACTCTTTCTGCTGTGAATTTCTGTCGTAGCATATGTTGCACCCGTACAGCAACGTGTGGAGGGGGTCCATCTTGCATGAAAATCATTTCCCCCAGGCCTTGTCTTTGCTGAAGTGCCGGAATGACACAGCTGTTCAACATGTGGCGATATTTCTCTCCGGTAACAGAACAGGTTTCCGGTCCTGTCGGGGTAATGTTCTCATAGAAGAACGGACCTACGATTGTAAGGTTTTAGTTAAACTAACAAAGTTTTATTTTAATTTAAATCTTTCTATCTCTTCTCTGTTTCAACTTCCCGTCAGAAGAAGCGCGCGTTTTCAGCTTATGCTAATTTGAAGTACAGCCAAGTACTATTTAAACCAGAGGTAGAAACCTCTCAGTGTGAGAGAGCTTTTAGTCTCAGATCACGGTCATTCTGTTCGACGTTCGCCTGACCAGCTAGCAGCTAAAATTATAAGCCATAGTGCTTACTACGTGATTGCATATTGAAATAAATTGAAGTGCGCTAGTATTAGTATTTCTTGCTACGCACCATTTAGTTAGAGGCCAATTCCGCGATTTAGCTCTGTGAGCAAGGATTTAATTAAATTTATATTTAGCTTAGTTTAAATTTATCTGATTGTTAAGTTAGGTCCAAGTGTGGTCTTTTACTTTCTGTATCCCTCCCGAGTTGGGAAGTGTGTAAATAATATTGATTTAATAAAAGAGGATTTTAAATCCCTTTCACGTGCAGTTATTCTTCAGCACAGAATCTACACCAGAACAAAGCTCATTTCAGCTCCCTGTTCCAGATCAGGACTTAAGTAAGTTACTTCACAATGTTTGCAAAACATATGCACAGAACACTCAGTCCTGACACGATAAATTCCGCTGTGAACCCACACCAAACAGTTACCTTTGGTGAATGTAAGGGAACTGCTGTGACTGTATGTGGTGATTTGTCATCCCAAATTCGGCAGTTCTGGGTATTCACAGTTCCATTCAGGTAAAAGTGGGCCTCGTCTCCCCATAAGATTTTCCACGGCCAAGCAGCATCCACCTCCATTCTGGCAAGAAAGGTGAGAGCAAAAGTCAATCGCTTATCATGGTCGAGGTACAGTAACTCCTGTACACGGCTGATCTTGTACGGATAGAATTTGATGATCTTTCGTAAGATTTTCCATACCGTACTGTAAGGCATATCCATATTCCGAGCTACTCCACGAGGGCCAGAGGTGGCAGCAATATTGTCTGGTCCTCTGTCGACAATTGCCGTGGCAACTGCTTCGATTGTATCCTGTGGTACAGGTTTTCGTCCTCTGCCTGACTGAACCTTCAGAGAACCTGTTTTCCCAAACATCACAACCATTGCTTTTAGCCCATTAACTGACACAGGACCGTTATATTTACGCATTTTTTGTGCGTGCTAAAAGCACGAAGAGCGGCTGACGCTTTGCACTGGTTGAGGTAAAAGAATTTATGCACGCTCGACTAAAGAAGGAGTCATTGCACATAAGCTTTCAATCCGATTGATTCAAAATTCGCTCGGTTGCTAGTGGTCGAAGGTCATCAAAATCATTCTCTGAATTGCAGAGTTATCGGTCTATGTTTTATTACATGATTATTCATGCTCAAATTTTTGGAGACAAAGGATAAATTAAAAATTGAAATTTCGAATAAGGAAGTAAAATTATTACCTTCATTTGATTTTCCGCTCTGATACGATTTAGCTCCTGAATACGAAAAGCTCCATGTATGATTTATTTGGTGCGTAACTCAGAGATTGAAACGAATAAGTTTCTTTGATTTTGTTTGGTTTACTTGATTATTGCAAAGCGCACGAAAGCTATTTACCTAAGAGAAGGGCTGTCTTCTTGGAGGCTAATGAAAAGTGGCTAGTAACCACATTATATGCTGGAAAAACCATGAAAACGCTCATGCAGTCAGCCGCTTTGCTAGGAATTGAACCCAGGTCTAACTACCAGCATTTAGCGACTTAACGGCACGGCTGCTCATAAGTTTCCTTAAGCTTTAGACCTTATTGTAATGAATGTAACTACTGTGAGTAAAATACTTTTTAAGATATCCATCCACGTTTCTTGCTGATTTTGGTAGTCTCTTGAGGTGATCATCTTAGAGAGTTGATGTTCAATGCAAGTGTTTGTTTATACTTTTAGAAATGCTAGTCACTTTTGGAAGTGATCGTCTTAGGGAGGTGGTCGCCAACTGTGGATGGGCTACTAGATGATCCGGGTCTGGGTGGATCTCGCACTGGTGTATTGTAAAATATATTAAATCCTCTCTAAGACGATCATTCACCTTTCTAATTATTTTGGTCTTCGGTGGGGGTGGTCGCCTTAGAGAAATAATGCTCAGTACAAGTTTTTATTTCTAGTCTGGGAAATACTGGTCATTTTTACAAGAAGTCACCACAGGAGGGTTCATTATCAAATTACGTGGCTATAGGACCCCTTTTAGTTAGATTTTAAAATTTTAATATAATTTAAAATTTTAATGTAATTGAAAATAAATCTCTTAATTTTTTATAACTGTAATTTTCCTGTTTTCTTAGTCAGCCTTAAATGCAAAATTAAACAATTGTTTCCTGTGCAAATACGCTACTTTTAATTAAAATCAAATGAGAAAAAAAATTATGTAGCAGTTAATTTGCTAAAAATTGAATAACATGCCTATCGCAAACCGTGACTTTAAATTTCATCTACAACGGTTTGTTATAATACTGCTTTTAAACCAACGTTCTGATGAATTCTTATTCAATTATGCCACAATGTTTCATTACCGAACCACAGCTTAAGGCTATAACTAGATGGGACAGAAAGGGGAGCAATTTTGCTGATGACCTGATAATGACTCGCTGGACACCCCTATAATTTTACTAACGGATAAGCAGGCAGCTCGCGTAGCTTCCTCCAATCATTGTCAGAAGTTTCCGCTAGTCCGAAGTTAGGGATCTTGTGATAAAACTTGTTCCTCCCATCTTAGCGATATTTCTAAACATGCCTTATTTCTCCAATTGCAAAATAATGGTGACTTATTTTCGGGTGCCCTTCTTTCCGTTCCTTTTTTTTTTTTTTTTTTCTTGATGACTTTTGTTTCCTACAACCTTAAAAATGTGTCATCTTCATTTCGAAAGCGGTGGTAAAAGTAATGCAGAATAACACAAATTTATTGCATGAAGTTCAGTACCGCTTAAACAAACAACATTCTGTTTCTGTTCAAAAGCTGCGTTAAAAGTACTGTGTGGCTGAAAGTATTCTGTCCTTTAAATTTATATTTGATTTTACTTTATGAATACATTATTACGTCATACTGACATTGGAAAAATTGTATTGAATATTAGATATTTGGATATTTAAATAAAGAATCATTAACATTGGGAAATTTGGGTATTTAAGCAAAGTTGTAATCCAGACTTTTTGAAAATGATTTTTTTTTTGTCGAGTTTGAATTATCTAGCTGACATCAGGCATCATAGAGGACTTAGTTTTTAGAAAATTAGCAGTACTTGCAACAATTTTACAATAATATTATACGATTAGACATAATTAATCTAAGAACATGAACATATTACATGAAAGTAGCATTCTTTCTTAAGAGAGCATTACGCCGAATTCTCGATGATTTGTGCGCGAAATATGCGTTTCGCAAATTATTTGGTCATTGTTCTTCAAAAAGCTCTCAGATTATTAACAAAGACAAAAAGTTTACGAATTTTTTAGAAAATACTCACAGGCTTGAAGCACTGAAATGTAGCCTAATATGTATTTCAAAGATTATCATTCAAGGCTGGAAAAACTGAATCTTGAAACTGTAATCGGGGTTTTTTTAGATGAAGGAAACAGTATCGCGAATCTTCGAAACTGCTTGTGGTCCTGAAGATCTGAAAATATAAATGAAGAAAACGCAAAAATGTGGATAGAGGGAAAAGAAAAAATAAGTATACAGGTTTATTTCAGACAAGACTGGTGTTGCAGCGACTTGGAACAAAATATTCGCGAATACTGAACTTTACTTGATAAATTCTAGTAGAAACTTTTCTGGGTTCTCGTTTTAAACTTCATGCTAGCTGTAGAACATAAAAATACTATTTAGCCAAGAGATGAAATGCTATTTCTGTTTGTTAGAGTCATAATTACATGGCATATCTTCTGCACTGTTCGGAATCAGCAGTCTCTTGTTAACCGAATAGCCACGAAAATGATTGTTTTAAGAAAGAACAAGAAATAAATCAACTTTTTCTCACATAAAGGAATCAAAAAATTAAATGTTTCCTATAGGACATAAATAGACCTAAATGTGAAAGCTAAGCACAGTCAACCCTCTCTAAGGTGACCATTTGCGGTTCGAAGTGATTTTCTCTTCTTTTATGAAGCTGGTCGTCTTAGAACGATGAGATTAAATGCCAAAGTTTCAAAACTATACTTGTCAATTATAGAGGGGTCATAGATAATTAAGAAAGTTGTTCTCCGTATGTTATAAAAGTTCAGTCAGTAACTAAAAAAATCTTCGAATAAAATATATCCTTAAAATTAAATAACACTTTTAAAGTACTTTTAAAGTAAAGAAATCTCTAAATGTAAAGTTAAAATACAGAATCCTCTTTAAAGCGACCACTCGAGATACCATATCTTTCCAATCTTACGTAATGATTAAAACCTACGTTTATTTCTGTTTCCAGAAGCACTAGTCGTCTTAAGGAAATAATTCAACTTTTTTCACACACTCACACAAAAAAAAAAGAAAGAAAGGGTCACTGCAATTATATATTATTTAAAAAAATGGTAAAATTTTCTGGGTAAAATTTTTAATTTTAATCTTAAAATGACTGACGTAAAAAGAACTGGCTTCCATTAATATTCCCCTGCTGAAGTGGCACCAGTATCCAAGCGATAGAGGGGCTGAACAATAGTATTTCCACACGGCCAAGGAGTTGATTGCATGAGATTCTCGGGATTTTCCTAATGCATAACGTGCATATGAAGCAGTTTCTGAGAAATTGCTTCACAATGGCGTTCCTTCCATTAAGCAGATAGTCTTAGTGGGCTTTTGTATAATTCAATAAATCCAAATCCCCAGCTGAAATATTATATAGCTGAATTTCACCATAACTAACAAACTGACATCCAAATAACTGACGCCACGCTTTAAAAATAAACTGAACCAAAAGATATAAATTTCAGTAGAAGAATATCAGATTAACAAATGTGAAAGAAAATAATTTGACAATTAATAAAACAAATTTTACAGAGGTAATCTCATGCACTTACAGATCTTCTTTTTTCTAAACCTTTTTAGAATCCGTTTTTCATGAAAAATTCCCCATAAAACTTCATTTAAAAAAAGGTTAATTTATTTATGACCTTTATTAATTAACAATGTAAGTTTAAAATGTCTGTTAAGTGCTATAAGCTGCATTAATTTTCTACTCATTTTCAGTTTTTAAATGCTCAAGTTTCCCTATCACTTTTCCAGCAAAAATTTATTATTTAACTCAAAATTATGAATTATAAAAATAAATATATTTCTCTTTCCTTCTTGCACTTACAAGTCATTATGCGAATATGCATTTGCAATTTTTAAAGCTTGAAAAACGCATGTCTGCCATGTTATCGTCAGGCAATGATTTGTAGGAGCTTTATTTTTTACCACGTTATTTTCGATGACGATGTTCTTAAATTGCGAAATTATTGAGCCGCTTATTTTTCGACGACGATATTTTGAACCACGATGTTTTCTGTTTGGTTTCTTTCCTCCCACGATATTTTGTACCAGACGTTTTCTCCTTGCGTTGTTTTCTCCTCGATGTTTTCGCCGGACATAATTTGGGAGACATTTTTCGTTATCATGTAAATGTTTTTGGGGAATTTGATGTTTCTTAATGCTTCTGAGATACCTGGCCACCAGAACGATCTAATACGTTCTTCAAGTCCATGCACATGACCGCTGAATGCTGGTTGGACATTTTGTGGTGAATAATGTTTTCAAGATTGGAGATCGCGCATCATGAGCTGCCAAATATTTGTCTCTGGATAAAGTTCCGAGATCTTTAATACAGTTCGCGATTGGTGAGCTAAGAGTATACCTGAACTGGGCAGGTGTAACAAAACATGGTACGCAAGAGGATTTTGTGTATGAGTAAATTGTTATCAGTAGATAAACGCTGTTCCGATAAATTAAGGGGTAGAGTTTCGCTTTACGTGCCCGGAATTTCCGGATAATAGAGTGTTTGTGTGGGGAACATGAAAGATTACGATCAAGGATCATTGCGAAATAAGTGACTTGCCTAGCCCATGGCTATATGTTTTCATACATGCTAAGACTGCCAGTGATTTTTTTTCTTCAAGAAGATAACTGTTTTGTCCACATTAATTTCAGTTTTCCAGCTTGCACGCCAGGTCACTAATATAGGGTATGATTTTGCAATGCTTATAATGCTGGAGGAATGAAAGCATTTTGTGAGAGGATCGCAGTATCATCAGCAATACTAAGTGTTTTGGGTGTTTGTGGAATATCATTCACATATAAACTCAACAGCGAAGGTCTCAGTAACGAGCTCTGTAGCAAGTCGGATAAAATAGTACAGCGGGAGAAGTAAGTATTTGAAATACGAATGAGTGAGAATAGTAGTTGAATCACTCCAGTAGTAACATTTTGATCCTTCCAATTCAATGCTTCAGCTACCGAATTTGTCAGTCCTGCACTCACTAAGACATCTAAAGCTTCCATACATGCTATTGTTCCTACTTTTAAAGCAGCTACTCCAGATTTAGTAGCAAACAGTGAGAGATTAAACGGGCTTTCCTTTTCTAATATAAAAAACACCATACCAACTGTCACGATCCTTGACCAATTCATCTCTTCGGGTTCGTTTTCATCCACTTATGAATGTTATTCGTCGACTCTATTCGCAGAAATAAAATTCGCACACTTATGCAGGTTTGACGATAACATGAACTATATTTTATAGTAGTATATATATATTCTTTTCACAAAGTATTTTTTTCACAATTACATTAAAAACGCACAACTATTACATTTAACCTTTCAGTTTTTAATAATCATCACAAAATCAACCTTTTTCTTTGGAATACCAAAAATAATTCAAAAATGTTTCCCACGAGCCACCGTCTTTCTCACATCAAGCCCGTTTTCTTCTTCTCGTAGCCAGATTTTGCTTTCTCTCCGCTTTTCAGATAGACAGTTTTTTTTCACACGAGCAGGCCGTTGGCTTAACTGTTCTTTCATCAGGGCTTGGTTGGTAGCTTCCTCTTACCGAGCATGTGCATGACACCAACATAGGCATCTTTGGTATCACCAGAGAAAGTGCGAGTTGTGCACTGCTATTTATTCTAAAACTTGAATGAATTCACCATGTTAATAATTTATAACAGGTGGGACTAAACCATGATATCTTGAAGTTGGCTCACATTATAACAATCAGCAGTTTTATTTTTGAAAATATAATTTGAAATTGAAATCATGTTTTTTAACAAAATTTTATTTTTTTTAATATGTTATGAGCATACTAATTTTAAACAGTTTTAAAGTGAGTGTCGTGGGCTAATCGACAAAATAAGGAACGAAAAGGTAAATTATTTTTCTGCAATTTTTTTAGCATCGTGGTGCTTGTTTAAAAACAGAATGACTTTCTTCAGAGTAGAATATGCTATCGAAATTGTAGAAAAACCAAATACATCGTAAAACCACTGTACTCATGATGCACCTCAAATCTTA
The DNA here is from genome assembly GCA_000611955.2 of Stegodyphus mimosarum. Classification (NCBI taxonomy): domain Eukaryota; kingdom Metazoa; phylum Arthropoda; class Arachnida; order Araneae; family Eresidae; genus Stegodyphus; species Stegodyphus mimosarum. The sequence goes on along the minus strand of KK122591.1, from coordinate 493,676 downwards.
ATGAATGGCAATATGAGTGTGGATAATTGAAATTTTACTGTAGGAAAACAAGCCACATCCGATGACGCGTTATTAGCAAACGTATTACGTAACTGAATGATTGAAATTGAATTCTGATATCTGTATCTCTTCACATTTGATTTGAAAAATTTTGAATTATTGTATTTATACAAAAGGTTTGATAAGTTGGCAGTTTAGTTAAAAATAATATAAGCAGCTTGAATTACAATCTTTCCTTGAATTGCAACTCTATTCATTTACTCTTGTGTTACTCTATTCAAAGAAAAGCCGTTAGTACCTTTTTCGAATTATTGCATCATTCTTTATTTCAATGAAAAGCGTTATACATTAGTGTGAAAGCCTTCATAATTTCTCTCACTTTCAATTTGTTCCTAATGAAATCAGTTCAGAGTTATAATCCGGTGGGGGGCTAAAGAAAAAGGAAAGGCTTGATTTTCTATCTGATGGGAGGGGAAGAAAGAAGAACGCTTATTGAATCAAACGCACACACAAATTATATTTTTAAAGCGTATGAACATACTTTACTGAACGGAAAGAAAGACCGATAAGATATTTTATAATAAACAATGATAATTAGAAACCGACTAATTACAAAATGCATAAACTTTGCAAATTTACTCAAACACTTTTTACGGTTCAAAAACTATTTTGATACTTTTAAAAAACTATAAAAATGTAGCTGTAGCTGCTAGAGAATCTAGTTGTGGTTCTAAAATATTTTAAAATTCCATCACGCTGCTGCAACTGGTGTAAAGTTTAGCCACGCTTGTTATATAAGCTTATAAGAAGCAGATAGTCTGCATGTTTCTTACCATAATATAACTAACAAATTTTTAAAATGTTGAATTTTTTCTGTGAAATGTTTTTTAAGTCAGAAGAATATAAATCCATACTTACGGTTTCATATGGGCATAAATGAAAAAATAATTTTCAAATACTTCCATTGGAATGTTTATTTATTTAAAGTTATCTATGTATAAATAGCTAACGAAGAAAATTCTAAAAGTTGAAATTGATGGGAAATTACTTGAGATCAATGCATGTATAGTGTCAGAAGAAAGTTTTATTGATCTCTCAGTAGTATCAATGGAATATGGTATTATAAACTTGAACTAGAAAAGATGTGATTAAACACATTATAGTAGCTGGAACTAGAAAATTAAAAGTATAATGAATAGCAGGCCATGTAAATTAGTCCGAAATGTTTTGCAATTATTTTTTAGGTAGTTGAGAAAAATTGTTTGTTTAAATAACGCTTTTTATGTACGTATACCTCTAAAGTAACACAAATGATTGAAGTATTGCTTAACTTTTAAGCTTCCATAAGGAAGAGCTTCCCGGGGGGCGGTGGATTCGAAACCGACCTCTTTCCTAGAGTTAGTGTCACTAATAACGATTCCTTCTGGGCGGCAACTGTATACATAGTAACATCTATTGAATATGGTAAACAAATAGAAGTTTCTCAAAATAATTACATTTTAATTTTCAAATTTTTATAGTTTATGGAGCCGCTGAAATACAGCCTTCCACAAGAAAGCTTAGTACCCACGGGGCGGCCCTGGGTATATTGCATATTGAATATTATGAAGAAAATTTTGAGGAGTGGATGAGGAAAAACCATTTCTTTAAAAGAGGTTGATGTAAGAAAAAGGTTCGGGATCTCTGTACTAGAGCTTCAAAAGCTGAATTCTGATTTCACGTTTGCGCTACAAGGTTGACTAACAAGCTTTCCTTTCAAAGATGTCTGCATGAGCGCTAAAGAGAGCTGAGAACTTTTTCTACTTTATTTTATTTTTTATTTGATAAATATTTATATGCCTTGAAGTTAATATAAATGCTCCAGTTTAGTTTATTTTTGTACGTTTTACTTTGAGAAAAGACCAGAATAATCTATTTATAGTATTGCTTCTTACTGAAACTATGAATCAAATATGAGTTTTATATACATATTTGCATTAAATGTTCACATGTTTAAAATCCACATCATGTTTTAAGTATCTTTTGCGCACATTTTATCTTAGATGTATGTTGATATCTTTGAGGGTAGTCTGTCTTTCGTTTTCTATTTCAGATTCATACTGCAGGGAAAACACCATAAATCAACTATAATCGGGATACCGTTCCTCCTAATAGCCATTTAATCATTTAATATAAATCTTTGCGTCATATATCTCTATCTTTCTTAATTTTTAATCGAAATTTGTTGTATTAAACCATGTGATATCTAAATTATCATATTCCGTAATAGCCTTTAACTCACTTAATAACATTGACGTGGATGACTGTAATTTGGTAGACATCCTCTTTATAATAAACTAAGTAGGGAAAAGTCCTTATAGTGAGAGGGGTGTAGAATAAGTACCGCAGGGTCTCTCAGTTGGGGGGAGAGGATTTCATAGTTTCAGAGGCGGAATGAGGTCATCTATTTATTTAGCTGTTAAGTATTTAGCTTAAGTTTATGATAATAAAAAGCTACTTCGATTCTACTTTTTGTATTTATCAATAATTTCTATACATTTTATCATTTAATTTATAAAACATTTAAAAAATAATTTAAATATAAATAAATTTACGCATATATTTTTAGAGTTTTGAAAAGGGAAAATAATCTAGAAACGGTGAAAGGGCTGCATAAAGCAAAATAAGTCGAGAACCACTGCCTTGCACAAGATGTAATGGCATAAAGGTGACATTGCTAAGATCAACAGTGACACACAGTTTCACTGCATAGGATCGACATCAGTATAGGACCGATACTTCTTATAATCGACTCCAGCTCCGGATCGAGATCGGTAGACAATCGACATGGCAATGTCATAAACAATGCTTATTAGCAGTTACTCTTGATCAAGTGGGAAAGAACATGATTAAATTGCGTAATGTTGTTGTTATTATTTAGGTTGTCAAGATAAGAACTGGCACTACATAGAATCGAAACTGCAATAGTATCGAAACCAGTTCCTGAGTTGCCTTGTTGTTCGTGTGCCAGCAGAGAGTCATCCGATTCTATGCAGAGCCAATTCCGTGCCTCATTCCATTCAGCAAACAGTTTCATTCTAATCCCTGCATTACATGAATATTTTAATGCCGCTATTGGAAAATTTGGGTGTTTTATTTTCACTGAGAAAGAAAATTTTAACCACAACGAAAGATGAAATTTAGTTTTCTACTTATTGTTTCAATTCTGAATTTTCCTGGTTCTTCCAGCCGTCATCATGAATAGATGGCAACAACTACCCCAACAGCCCGACGACGTTGCTGTGACATTGCAAGCGTGTTGCACTGCAACGATCTGAGTGTCACAATGACGTTGTAGACTTGGCTTAATGTCCGCTTTTTGTGACATCACATTATAACTTTTATGTGACTCCACACTGCGACACTTATGTCACGTCATATAGTGACATTAAAGTGAAGTCACCTTGTGACGTTAATGCGATGTCACATTGTGACACTGATGTGAAGTAACACTGTGACGTTGATGAGTAGTCACACTGCGTCGTTGTTGTGAAGTTATTCTGCAAAGTTGTTGGAAGGTTATGCTGGGATATTCATGTAAAGTCACATTGCCAATTAACGTAGTAGCTGTAACATAGTAGAGTGACATGAACGTAACATAATAAAATGGCATGAATGCAATGTAACTATACATGTGAATGGATGTCACGCAACACTGTATTAATTTTAAAATGACTGGTGTGATGTCGCAGTACTGTTATTTTAGAGAATTGCTTCGACTAAACCACAGCAATGTTTTATTAATTCAATAAGAATTTATACTCTTCGAGAATGCAAAATATTTCAGCAGTATTCGAAATTGTTAAAATTATTGAAAATATTCAATGTAATCATGCTAAATTTTCTCATCGTACTGTAAGGTTGTATACTACTAAGGTTACATAACTGCGATCCATTTAGGATTTATTACATATCTGTATGAAACACAGTGAAACTGCAAATGCAGAACGTATTATATATGATCCGAAAGTAATTATATGATCATTTTCTAAGTATATCACATTACAAATATTTTTCAGTACTACATGTCCAGAAACTACATAATTTTACTTTCTTTCTTTAGAATTTAATATTTAAATATACTTCTTATTTTGCCCAAATTTCGGAATTATGTTAAAAATCTGAGTTTTTATTATAGCTTGTTAAAAACGTAACTATATTTCTTAATTTAACAATTTTTTTCCTCTTTCTAAATAGAAATAATTTTTTAAAAAATTCTATTTGGTCTGAAATATTTTTTAATTGTTTGGCTTTTAATATAATTATAATATTATTGTTTGACTTTTATAATTGTGTGGCATTTTGTTTCTTCTTAATTTCCCTCTTCCTTAATGGGTTATTCTTCCAGAAAAAAAGCTAAATTATTATATTTAATAATCAGATGAAAGAATGACAGTTTTAGTACTACATTTATAGGATTCTTACCAATTTGAATATTTTCTGGTATGATGAAATGTTTCGTTTTGAATAAAAAGCTACTGCAAACCACCAAAATCTTAGGCTTCAGATTAGCGATTTCTTGCTCATCCGGTAATACTAAAGGAATAGTTATGGGTACAAAGACCAGTGGATCGAAAACAGACTCTGGAAACTAAATTACAGTTTGTATTTACTGCATTTTCTTTCACCATTATTTCTCCATAGACAAATTACAGTTTAATGCAATTTTTAAGCTATAAACTTAAAGTGACTTTTTTACACTGTAGAACTTCAATATATTTAAATAATTGTGTTGAGTAAAAAGGTCGTATAATTTGCTTCATTAGTTGATTAATGTGAAACACTTATTTTAAATATTTCTACATTCACTAAAGGCTTTCTCCTGCTCTTTTAAAAGTTAACGTTGAAATGTAATACAGTTTTACACATCTCCTCATGCAAAAGCATAATAAATTTGCATGAACTAATAATTCCAGTTCATAAAATAATTATTGTAACCGAAACTGAATTACGGGCACTCTATATTACTCGCTTCTGAGAATATGCGCTGTACTATAATCTTCATAGCAGTGCTTAAGTACTATTAGTAGCTCATATGATAAACTGAATGAAACTCAGCTATTTATGTGGCAAACTTCTTAAGTTTCATATTGTACGGTATTGCATACGTACGGATTCGTAATAGATTGAATACAAGTCCGATAAAAGGTTAATAAAATTTATTCTTATCAAAATTGAGGAAGTTTGGAACATAGGAAACTTTAAACATCGTTCTGACTCCAATTTGGAGTTAGAACGACGTTTAAAGTTTCCTATGTTCCAAACTTCCACACTTCATAAGTTGAATTGGATCACGTCCGGGTCACCACTCTGGTGAAAAGAAAAACGCATGAGAGAAATTTCGCTGATGGCGCATCATCAACGCGAATGATGTCGCCACAGGGCAGTTAGCATTTTAGCTAGGTGGCCCTGTTGATGGAACTGTCTATACTTAAAAATTCCCATGCTTGAAACACCCCAAGGCTGTCTTTGGTGAAGGCACATGTAAACTGATGCATTTCAGTTCTTTTCAAAGTTCACTGGTTAGCATGAGTGCTCGGTGAGTGAATGTTTTTGCAATGGATGAAAGGTGCAGTGCAGGTGCGGAGAACATACAATACGAAGTCTGAAACCCTAGTATCTAGTATCTAGAATTATTAATACCTGGACTTCTGGACCACCAGCAAAATTTACTTTTCATTAAAACGTCTAGGAATGTAGACTACACTGGTGTGCAAAAATTAAGGACGAAGTCGAAAAATTAGCATATCAGCTGAACGAAGAGGCAGAGCGGACAGAAAGACCAATCAGGAGATTAAGTAAGGTGATGTACGGTAGCACATGCGCAGATATGCAGGTAGACGTAATGGGGGAGTGTCTGAGTAGTATAAAGCATGTTGTCGGTGTAAGATCAGTATTTCTGGCAAAGAGATTGCACGCCGTATAGCAGTTAAAATCACACCGAGTTGCTGCCTCAGCAAGAAATGGCGAATAATCAATCTGTTAGACGACATCTGGATGCTTTTACCCGAGGTCGAATCATTGGGAAGTTGGAGGAAGGCCGCAGTGTGACAAGTGTGGCTG
>KK122591.1:463409-478501 GCA_000611955.2 Stegodyphus mimosarum | reverse complement strand
GGCTACTGCACGATACGACAATCCAGCTTCACGAAGGCCGATGATTCTCCCTCGTTCAAACTCTGTAAGTTGTTCAAATCTCGCTCTCTTTCGTCGACGAGGCATAAGTACAGATTGAGTTAACGTTTACCACTAGCAGATAACCACCGATAACCATACACGCCTCGCTACAGCCGTCTATTTATTCGGATCCATCAGCCGTTCAGAGGGCGCTGCTCAGCATACGCATGCGCTACGGATTTGCAATTCTAATCATTTGCATATCATGCGCTACTTTGCATTTCCTGAAAATTTCAGCTCACTCGCGTAAGTCCTTCATGGTGTTGCAATTTTCACAAACGTGAGTGTATTTTGTGCAGCACCAGATCATGAACAAAGCCTTCAAAATATTATTCCAATTCATAATTAACTTCTACTTCTTAGCTGAGAAATGTTCGAAATTCAGCTGGTTGGCTGGCTTTTACGATTTTGTGACATCATGCGCCAGCTATTGATAGCGCATGAGTAGAGGTTTTACATTTGGGTGTTCTAGTAAACTGTGCTGAAATAAGAGCCGTAGGGGTCTAGTTACTATATATTATAACTATATGTGTCAGTCACGTTCTTGAATTTAATAGATGGTGAAAAAACTCTTCTCCTAACATGGCTAAACAAGAACAAGTCTTGATTTTAGAACCTTCTTCTGAGCTTCATTTTACTGGCAAGTTAAAATATTTATTACTGTTCTATTAGAAGCCATATTGAATTTAATTTGAAATAAGCGACATTATTTAAGAGGTTTTTTAAAATTCCTTCTGATACTTTATCGAATTTAATACTATATAGATCGATTTGAAATTTTACAAACCTGGGGTGTTTGGTAATAGCTGTCAGACCTGAACTGGCGATCTCGATTTCTCATCACGTGTACAAAATATGTTTTACTTTCTGAGATATATGTAAATATTTATATCGTTTGTTTTATTTATTAAAAGGTATAATCTGATTCAAAATGAAGCTTATAATTCGCATTTGGCCGAAAATAAAAGCGATTTCCCTTCGAGTCAAAACTTTATACTATTAAATTTTGTCTTAAATTATAGTTTAATTAATGTGTTGAATGAATAATTAACACTATCTCTTTAATTTTAGGTCCGTTTACGGATGTAGTCACATCATACATCAAATTGACGAATCCGTTAGATTGCCGCGTTGGTTTCAAAGTGAAAACTACAGCTCCCAAAAAATACTGTGTTCGACCTAATGGTGGTATTCTACAACCTAAACAAGTAGTCAATGTCCAAGGTGTGTAAAGTTTATCCGTTTTATTACGATTATAATGAATATTGCACTTTGTGCAAAATGTGCTTATCTAACTAGAGTAGTTTTTAGAATACTTTTATATAAAGTACATTTTAAGATAGCCCCTGAATATTGACACAGATTTCATATTTCTATCAGACACAATTCTATCCTTTTCAATTTTGTGTGTATAAAATTAAGTACTTGAAAATTTATTAATGTAAAATAAAGTCGTCGAATAATATGCTTGGTAGTTTCATGGTAATCAGTGCATATTGATTTTTTCTATTTATGCATATTTTTTATAGTCGTACATTTATGAATGAAGTTAGATGTTTACTATAAAAAAATACATCTTTAAGCAGTTAAATATATATTTACCTAATTATTGTGTAATGTGAAAAGGGAAATAATGCATATGTTTGGTACTTGCATTTAATTTAACGTGAAAGATACATGTACAGTGAACAGAAGTAACTAAACATTTAATACTTTTAAAAAATTATTGTATTTTATGGCTGAATGTCATTATTCAATTGAATTAAAAAGTAATAATTCAAATTTTCACTTACTGTAGGGGGGAAAAATAAATTAAATATGTTCGTTTCTCTTCTTCCCACAAAACGTATTTTTTTCAAAGTGTCAAAGTAAACTGTGCCAGAATCATATCACTGCTTCTTTCATGTATATATTCTAAATTGCTTTTTGAATTTCCTGTTTATGCTGTGAAAGAGAAGAAGCATAGTTCTTTTATTATAAACGACAATTTTTGATTCAAACCCAATGAAGCGGGTAAAAAATTCACACCCATTCTTGATCTTAATACTTTTTACACTTTTCTAATATATTTGAAGAGAGAAAGAATAGCTACAGACAGAAAGTTAGTTTGATTGAGAAACTGAGAAGAAATGCATGCTTTCCAAATGGGAGTTTAATTAAGAATGAATCAGTTTTGATTTGTCTGTATTCCCATTGATTAATATGAGTTTCAGTTCGTTAATTTTAATGTTATGATTTTCTAAACCAGTTAAGTAACCAATCATTAGGGCTATGCAAAAATCATAAGATCAGGACCAATTTGGACACAGTTTTACATACAATGTTAATGGATACAGGTTTGTAAGCAAAGGCCAGATTTTGATGACATATGCATTTTTTGAGTATTTTTCTCAATTTATATTTAAAGTTTTTCAAATATTTTTTGTGAATTTTGAACCATACCCTAGTAATCAAACTAAAAAAGAAAGTTCCACTGAAATAACACTATCTTAACTCCTATTTATGTATTTTTATTCAGCAGTTGTGTTCCATCCACAGAAAACTGATTATGTATTCTGTTAGTTCTATCTATCATGGCAAGCTTGTATTACAAGGTATGAGTGTCACTTCAAAGATTTTTTCCTGTCTTTGCATGTAATCCTGCAGAACTGAGGAAGCTGTCTACAGACACATTTTTAGAATTACCCACAACCGTATGAAGTGTATTTTCTTCCTCAATACATTCCATCTAGTTTTAGCTTAGCTGATACAGTTCATCAATGGGAAGTTGGTTAATGATCTTGTGTCTTTCAATTTTTAAAAATGGTTTATGTATCAAGTATAAGTTAAATAAACCTTCCTAAGGTTTCTCACAAAAGTTTATACACATATATGTAAAATTTTTTCACTATATTCAAACCTTTTTTGACTAAAAACTGTGTGGAAAATATCTCTCCTCTTACCAGGTGAAACAGTGTTTAGAAACTGAAGAATAGCTAAAGTTAATAGTATTTTTTAAGTAGGTTCCAGTAGGTATTGAAAGAAGCTTTTCATATAAAATCTTGTGTACTGACGACAGATGATCTTTCGCTCTCAAACATCAAGAAGCTCTTAATAAGTCATTGCAATTGTAATACAGGCTCTAGTGTAGAATTGGGTGCCCTTTCAATTGGCGAAACATTTTGTTCAGTTTTGGTGATAAAATCCCATTTCTGGTTACCATGAGAGTTTTAACTTGGTTTTAGCGTCTTGATTTAAGTGAAAATAAATCAATGTGCACATGGATAATATCAAAGTAGTGTGCAATTCTCTGATTTTTTTTAAATGAAAATAGGTCGATGTGCACATGGACACGGAGTATGTGAAATTCTTCGACTTCTTATTTTGGTTTTTTGTAACGGCCATCTTGAAATTGTGCCTTCTTGGCGTCAAAAAACAAGGGGCACCCAATTGTAAACTTTTACCGTAATACATTTGTATAAGGTTTAAATTCGGAAGAAAAAATAAAATTTGAGTAACAGGTGTGTGTATGATTGTTTGGGTTTTAATCCATTTCTTAATATTTGTCAACTGTGTGATTTTCCATTATTTTTTATTTTTGGATAGCGTTTTTTCCCATTATATGTGCATTTCAGTGACTTTCTAGGTCATCAAAATCCAGGCCCTGATTATAAGGATATTACTGTATTTAGGTAGGAGGAGGAAATAATCAAATTAATAAAAGACTCAAGGGGTTATTGCAAATTAAAATTTTGTTTCTTATTTTATATCATATACACATGCACGTATATTTTTTACTTGCACAACACGTTTAATTCTTTTAAATATAATAAGGTATAACTTCTACATTCATTTACAGATTCTTATGTACACATATATTTCAGTTTTGATATATATGTAAATATGTAAAAATGAAAAGTTATGAATAAAACCTGAAACTAAATTCATATAAATCCTGAAACTAAATTTATATAAACCCTGGAACTAAACTGAACGTGGTATAAAAAATGTATCTCAATTTTTTTTTCCTTCTCAACTGTAGAGTGTTTTGTACTCTTATATTTATTTTGCTTTACTATGTCTTCAAGTTTTACTCTTGGGAAAATGAATGTAGGTAAGGATAGAATTTTTACAGTTTTCTCTGTTTTGTTTTCTTATTATATATCATATATGCATGCACGTATCTATATATATATAAAGGTAATGCTTCATTTTAAAAAAACGCATATGGCCCCAAATGAAGAAACAATATTTACACATCTCAGAAAGGTAATTAGTTTAAAAGTTTTATGTTAAAACCATAAAAGTAATAGCTACGAGTAAAGTAATTTAATAGCTAATGCTCATAGTCAATAATTTAAAGGAAAGCATGATTCACCCAAGCCTTTTCTCAAAGGGATAGACTTGTCTAAATTAATTTTATAGACTATTTCTCTTAGACTGTGCCTAGATGAATTTAAAACCATAATTTGGTAAACAGAAATATAATTAAACTTTAAATCATGAGATGTTACCTAATAATTGTTGTTAGTGGTATTTGCGTAAAAAAACCCGTCGATCATTTTTGCCTATTAAAGAAAAATGCCAAACTATGCGATTTTTCGCCAAAAATGGAAAAGTCTTCAAACACCCTGGGTTTGATGTAACCTTGATTGCAGGTGCTAGTTATTATTCTTGAGTAAAGACTCCTTTTTTTTTCCCTCTGTATCACGCATTTTCGAAAAAAAGAAAATTAAAATTTGGGACCTGCCCACTACAGAAGAGCATGCTGTTGAATATTTCCAAAGTTATGGAATCTTACTGGCCTAAAAAAAAGGGTTAATGGCGACAATATGGCAATATTATGGGGAAAAGAATGGAAATTTTTAATGAAAAATTAAGTATAAATAAATGATAATGTAATAAATTTGAAAGAAAAATAAGACTAGAACATTTTTTCTTTGATTTAGTGAATGGTTTTTTTTTTTTGGTTTGGTGTAATTGGGATTTTCCGCAAGTACTGTTGCTAGCAAATGCGAACCAAAGTAGTTAGGCAAATGCTTTTTAGAACCATTACTTGTTTGTTGTATATAAATGTTTGAATATTAAGTTCTGATTTTATTGGTTTGGTTTATTTTGTTTATGGCAGAGCACACAAGGTTATCTGTCTTGGGGAAAGGTCTGCCTGATAGAAAACTTTCTAAATTTGATTTTATTGAATTGTATGTGTTAAACTCTGTTTTATTGAATTTGATTTTTTAAAGTCTCAATTGATTTATTGCCCTGATTAATCACTCAGTAAATTTAAGAATTTTCAAAATTGTAACTGTTTATTATATATATATCATTTATAGAATTTTTTGGTTTTAAAGGAATTTATCCATTTCTATAAAATAATGAGGGTGCACTTTTAGTTCTTAAAAACTATTTATAATTATAGAATGTATTATATTAGAGAGAACTGCAATACCAGCATAGTTCTATTTTTATATATATCCCAAAGTGTTGCAATTACAAGTTAGTAAATAATAAATGTTACCTGCTACGGAGTTCAGCGTGCAGGCTGACGTCATGAACAGCAGTGCCTCGCGCCAGTTATTACTTCAGCTCATTTCATAGCATTACCATTTACAAATTATTAAATATTAACTGTTACATCTTTCGTTTTTTAAAAGATTTTAAGTTTGTTTTTAGTTAAAATTAGTTCAAATACCTGGCCGGCTTTCTAATCACTCTCCCACTTCTAGTTCTTTGCTTACAGTTCCTTGTTTCTAAGTTAGCAGAATTTGGTAGTTGATCTTCTATACTTTGCCCTTGAGAATATCTGGGATGATATCCTTTTTACATCTGTTTTCTGCACATTAACTCCTTGTTCTGTTTCTCTGATATTTTCTTCAACAGCTTATCTGTTTTCTCTAGTGTTTCTAATGTCTTTTCTATTTATTCTAAACATTGATCCTCCTGATTTTAGTATATATGATCTAGGCATCTTATATACTTCTTCTACAAAAGCTGGTTTTCGGCGATTATCTTGATATACCCTAACACAATCTCCTTTGCTTAACGATGGTATGTTTTTGTATGACGGTCATAATATGTCTTCTGCTTAGTTCTTTCTTGGTTGATTTTTTCTTTTATGTTTTTCACAACTTGAGGTTTTAGTAATTCTTCAGATGTATAGGAAGAATCGTTCTTGTTCTACTCATAAGTCGCTGAGCTGGTGATCCTAACATCTCATTAATTGGAGTGTTCTTATGAGTTAACAGTGCTAAATAAGGATCAGCATGATCTGCTTGAGCTTTCTTTAACAATTTCTTTGCCGTTTGTACTGAACACTTTGCTTATCTGTTTGACTGCGGATAGTATGGCCTGTTCGTTATGTGTTTAATTTGGTATTTCTTTGCAAATTCTTTATTTGCAAACTGAGGTCCTTTATCAGATATCACTTTCAATGATATACCATATCTTGCAAAATGATATTTCATGTAACTGATCACTATCTGCCTTCGAGTATTTGGTAATTTGGAGATTTAAAAAAGTTGGAATTGTAATCTACAGTTAATAAGTATACATCTTAATCTCAAAGAAATTTGTTCCAACTTTATACCAAGGTAAATTGGGAACTTCATGTGATATCATAGGCTCTCTTATGTTTTTCTTCTGGTATTCATTACATATAGGACATTTTGAAATTTTATCTTCTATCTGCTTGTTCATAAGTGGCCATAACAAAACATCTCTCTTTTCTTACATTTTTCTATCCCAAAATGACCCTCGTGAATTAAATTTAACATCTCTTTTTGAATAGATAAAGAAATAATTACCCTTCCTCCTTTGAAAAATAAGTCATTTTACATTGTCAACTCATCTCTATAGTCCCAAAGTACTTGAGATTCCACCTGATGTTTCCTTTCTGAATTACCTCTCAAAATATATTTCTTTAAGTACTGTAGTGTAGTATCACATTCACTTTCTTCAGTTCATAAATTTTGTCATCAGATGCTGGAATCAGCTTACAAATTTCTGTATCTTCATCATTATCTTCTGTTGTGTGTTCTACTTAAAGTGTCTGCTATTAATAAGCCTTTCCCATTTTTGTATTGTACATCTAGATCATATTTTTGCCAATTTAACAGCATTCTTGCAATCGCTGTGGTGCTTTAAAAAGAAGTTTCTTAGTTATGCTGTCTAATGATTGATGATAAGTTTCAACTGTAATACATTTGCCATATATATATTGATGAAATTTAGAACATCCAAATGTAGTAGCTAAAAGCTCTTTTTCTATCTCAGCATAATTTTTCAGACTTTTTGTTACAGCTCTGCAAGCATAAGCAATTGCTTCATTTTCTTGCAGTAAAACAGCACCTAGTCCTTCAGAACTTACATCTACTGAAAGAGTTACATCCTTATTAACATCGTAGAATTTTAATATGGGGGCTTTTACAACCAATTCTTTAAGTGTTTCGAAAGCTTTTTGATGTTTTTCAGTCCAGTGCCAGTAAACATTTCTCTCAAGTAACTGTCTTAATGGTGAACTAGTAGTAGTTAAGTTAGGAATAAATTTGGCTAACTAATTAATCATTCCTAAAAATCTTTATAGAGAAGGTATGTTTGTAGGTTCTGGCATTTTAACAATTGCTTCCACTTTAGAGAAATCAGGTTTTAATCAATTTTCACTTAACTCATGCCCTTTAGAATTCACACGATTAACTTTTATTTTACACATAGCCTTATTGAACTTTAGATTATTTTCTCGTGTTCTCTGGAGTACTTTTTTAAGTTGTAGCTCATGTTCCTTTTCATTAGATCCCTATATTAAGATATCATCTATTATGCATTCAATGACTCCTAGGCCTTCTATTATTTGGCAAATTTCTTGAGCTGAACGTATGCCAAATGGTAACCATTCAAATTTATATCTGCTAAAAGGTGTATTGAATGTACACAAATTACTACTTTCTTTGTCAATTTGGATTTGCCAAAAAGCACTATTAGCATTGAAAAAAGAAAATATTTTTATGTTTGGCAGTCGAGTGATAGCTTTGTCACTGGTTAACATAGGATAATATTCTCGTTTTATAGCTTTATTTAAATCCCTAAAATCTAAACATATTTTTATTTTGTTAGGTTTGACAACTGTGACATTGAATTTACCCATTCAGTTGGTTCTCTTACTTTCTGTATAACATTTAAATTTTCCATTCTTTGTAATTCTTTCTTCCCTTTATCTCGTATAGCTATGGGTACTTTTCTTGGAGGATGAATTACTCGTGTTGCACTTTAACTGTATTTTATATTCTTTATTCAAACAGCCAAAGCCTTCAAATACCTCTTTGTATTCCTCCAAAAGTCTTCAGTGTAAACAGACATTACTTTTTGAATCAAACCTAGTTGCAGACATGGTTTTAATCCTAATATAGAAGGTACTTCTTTGTCAGTAACTTGGAGCTTGACAACATAATTATTTTTCCCATATTGGCAGTTAAGTACTGCTTTTCCTATAGTATTCATTTTATTACCAGAGAATGGAACTATTCTTTTAATTTCAGACTTCTGTATCGGAACATCCAGCAAGTTCACTTTGCTTTTAGAAATAACTTTGCACATTGCTCCAGTATCTAACTTCAAATTTAGTCTACTTTTATTTACATTGATGTCAACAGTCTATTTCTCTTCTTTGTCATCTGATCTAAGGTTTAATGTACCTACATAAAATTCTAGCTCTTCCTCAGAGTCATGATTTATTAATTTTTTTTTTTTTTTATTATTTGCCTCAAATACGGAATTCGAAAATTGGCCAAAACAAATTGGGGAAGAATCTGCTTGGTATTCTCTCTTACTACACGTATCCTCCGGGACAAAAACCAACTTTCTTCAATAATTCGTCTGGCAAAAATAATGACACGAATTTTGCCCATTCTGCACGTTCTTTCTCTTATATCTTACTTCGTCTTATTTCTTACTTCTCTTATATCTTACTGCGTCGGAGAGCTGCAGATTTAAATATTTTAGTAAAACGTCTGGAGAAGTTGGGGAATTTCATACTGCGCTCCCTAAAAAAGCGATTTTCGCACCAAGATTGGAAGCGAAAACTTTCTTGGCGAATCATGTACCAAGTGAGCATCATTTGGACAACTGGCGTAGAACCAATTTTCGCAGCACCAGTCAGATTGTCTTTTAGAAAGGCAAAGCAAGTTTCCAGCATCTTTGATCTCCAGTAACCTTGAGAATCCAAAGATTCGCATGTACATATGCAGTGCATGTTAAACAAAAGTAAATTTTCCCCATTCTTGTATAAAATAAAATCTTTTCTTTCTTAAATGCCTTTGCAGTAAAATGATGAAAATAATAATCAGTCATTAAGGCTAGCCATTTAATATATCTATATTTGCTGAAATACTGTCGATTTTTGTAATTCAGTTCTTAATCCTTAAATAATTAACTTTATTTTAATGTTATTCGTATCATTTAATGTGTTTTCTTCCTTGTAAATTTATTTAGTATTAGTTAATAATACTCTCCAATTTCAGGCAATTTTCTCTGGCATACTTGTGAAACTAATTCTAGCAGTAATATGACATACCATCATGAAATTTAATGTATATATTTCTTACTTATGTATGCTGCTACATAAATATAAAATACTTATAATTATTTTAATATATCATTAGATTTCTCTCTTCCTTTAGCTGCAAAATGTCTTCACAAAAGACTTTTTTAAATCCAGATTTTAATCTCAATCCTCAATGGAGAAAACAACTCCTATTGTAGTTATAAAAGTAATGCTTTGAGGATTATATATATGAAGTCATATGTAATTGTCAAATTTTTGTGTTTTCAAGTAGTACCATAATTAATTTACCCTCAGCAAGCCAATGCGCACTAAGCATATAGCCTAAAATTTTCTTGAAACACACCCAAAAGTTTTTATAAGCATTTTGAAATCTTAATTTGCAAACTGATACTTCAATTGTGGTAGCATCTAGAAAATGCTGCTGAAGATTATTTAGTTATTTGTTTAGTTTGATAATGCAAATTTTCTAGTAATTCTATTCTCAATTTGTTAAGAAACTATTGTATTTTTAAATTATGTCATCTTAAATTCCCTAATATATTTTCAATGAAATTTCTAGTCAAAAGTTAATTTGAGATTTTTCTTAAAGTGTGCATATATTAATTCTTTAGGTGCTTTCAGTTTATCTTCTTTAATCATATTATGTTCATTATTTGCAGAATATTATGTAACTATAATATTCTGAAGTAAGCATGACATTGTTTAGAGCATAACTTTTCAGATGTCTCACCTTCTTTTATTTGAGGTAATAAATTTTCTGATGTTACTTTAAGCTATTATTTATTAAGAACTAGTTTAACAACGGTAAGAGGGATATTTAAATCAAGGGGGAAAGGTTAACTTCTGAAAAATTGACTTAAAAGAAGTCATTAAAGAAAGATGTGGAATCCAGAAGAGGATAAATACCAGAACATGAAATCAAATGAAAACAAATGTAACAAAAATAATATAAAGGATAAAGTTTCAAAGAAACTGAAACAACGTGGATATTTGAAAACTAAATGCTGCATTAGATTGAGTTAACACCAGAGGTAAAATAATGCTTGTAAATCTGGTTTGAAAGATGAGTTTCTGTATGCAACATTTTTCTTGGGGTTTCAAAATGTTGCTTCAAATTATGTTGTCATAAATCAGCAGTCTTGATTGAGGAAAGGGATCATAACAATTTAAGTTTGTGCTTGACATCCGAGTCAAGATACCTGTTAAAAGGTGGTAACATAGTTACAAAAATAAATTCTTGGAAATATAATGGAATTATGGAAAAATTTTGCGTCTTATAACTGCATCAAAAACAAACAAACATTTAGAGAAGAAACTGCAGAACAGCACAATGAAAGAAAAATCTGGGAAATAAAGTAGAAAGGAATGCTATGCATGAGTATGACCATTAGTTATGGATACTAAGTCATCTAGAACTCCATGGAAGGGGCGAACCTAATGAAGTAAGGTTTGGTGGTTCTATTGTGTTAGAGCAGTCGCAGTTCTCGATCGTTGTGCTACAACATTGATGAGTGCCATTCAGGAAAACATTGTGGATGGCAGCATTATATTTTCAGACTGCTGGAAAGGATATGAGAGAAATTAAGAAATGCTGGGTATGAACATTTCACTGTGAATCATAGTTATAATTTTGTGAATCTCGAAACTGGATGCCATGCCTAAACTGTGGAGCAGTGCTAAATGGAGAAATTAATGTTAGCAGGCCACTGCTCACCACCATTTTGATTCACATTTGATAGAATTTATGTGGCATTGGTTATATTCAAAAACTGAAATTTTTTTCTGCAATTTTGAATGATATTATTTGTAATTTTATGCCACCTGTTTAGATTGAATTTCGTTTTCGTTTATTGTATATATGTAGAATACTGTAGATTAAAAAATTAAAAAGAAAACTGTACTTTCTTTTAAGAATTTAGAAATTTTAAAAAATTTACTTTTTACAGAAATAATTCTTTTAGTCTTTTCAATTCTATTATTATTTCATAATTTTATACTTGGCAACAACTGGTGGTAAGTGGGAGAAAAGGTGCATTTTAACTGATGCCGCTCTAACGGAATATTACTGGTTTGGTTATCAATTAAAATGAATAATTTTTCTTAAAGAGAATTGTCAGTGTGGAAGTTGTAGTGAGGAGCCAAATAATCGTAATTTTAAATTAGTATTAATGTGCTATGTATTGTTCTTAATGTTAATATTGAAAGTATTTATCTATTTTTAGTTCCATAAGAGTTTTATTTTGATGCAAGTCTTTTTACCTGTTTAAAAATTCATTTATTTTTCAGTTATGTTACAACCATTCGACTATAATCCAAATGAAAAAAACAAGCATAAGTTTATGGTCCAATCGCTTATTATCCCAGAAGGAGATGTTAATTTTGATACTGTAGTAAGTGTATTTATGGTTCAATTTAAATTGTCAAATTTTTCTTCCTTAAAATATTGTAGTAAGTATATTTACAGTTTGTGATATGACTTTATTTTACTTATAAAATGTTTTCTGAGCTGAGATATATCACCTGATTGCTATAAAAATATAGTAGTACTATTCTAACCTCAAATCATAAATTATTTATTAAAATATTATTATTAGTAGTGTAAAATATCATATGTCTAAGCGTTTTTATTCTAAAAGCTACATAAGAAATTTGTGCCTAAATGCTAGTTAATTGAGTCTTAACATTTTTATTTTAAAATTCTGCTGCTATGCTGTCAGTTATCAAGAACACATTATCCTTTTTGTTACTTAAATATCAAGTAATTGTGGGAACTTTGGTTAGGACCAAATTGCAGTAAATTGCTGCTTCCCTGTTATAACCATATCCTCAGTTTTTTGATATCTTCTAACACATGCTATCTTATTATGTTAACTTTGACATGTTACATATTTGCTCTTTCATATGGAACTCCTGTGCTTTTCCTGTGGAACTATTTACCAAGTAATGAAATGGAATTTGTAAGCTTTTCTCAGAATTGTGGGTTATTATTGAAAGTGAAGAATAGAAAATTGGTTTGAAGGAGTCCAGAATCTATGTATAGGAACTGTGTGTTATTTTTACAATTGTTGTAAAAAGCTAATATCAGTAAAATTTTATAATATTCTGATCTAAAAGTAAATGAATAAATAAATAAAATTATCTTAGGGTGGATCAGTTATCTAATGAATTATTGAAATTGAGGAGAAACAAAATTCTCGATTGTACTGAAGTCTACAGTATAATCTAGTAAATCGCTATCAGAATTATCTTGGTGCTAGTCAAAATTTATTGGATCACTGAGTATATAAGCAGCTCATTTTTTATGAGATATTTTTGTATCGTTATGTGCATATTCACATAACAGCACATATTTTACGGAAGCAACACACGTCACATAGTAATGCACATTGCCAGGAAAAAAGAGGTGAATTAAATAGCTTTTGATCCTGTGCATCTTATTCATTGAGACTGAAAGTTTACATTAAAAAAAAAAAAAATCTGGTCGTTTTAATTTGGTGCAGCATATTATTAAAAGATAACATACCCCATACAACTTGATGTGGTAAATAGTAATTATAATGCACAGACATTATTCACTCCTATTTCAGCATTTCATGGAACATTTTTGATACCTAGTCCAACTATATCATATTTGTTTTTCAAGTTTTCAGGAGTGTAGAATTTAATTTTCCAATATAATATAAAATTTTGCACAAGAATAGATAATTTTATTGTTACATCATATGTTTTTATTTTTTCCAAATATTTATGTAGTTTCTTAGATTTTAAATACT
The DNA here is from genome assembly GCA_000611955.2 of Stegodyphus mimosarum. Classification (NCBI taxonomy): domain Eukaryota; kingdom Metazoa; phylum Arthropoda; class Arachnida; order Araneae; family Eresidae; genus Stegodyphus; species Stegodyphus mimosarum. Next base: position 465,133 of record KK122591.1, on the reverse strand, counting down.
ACTAAATTCTCTATTGTAATTCATTAATTCATTTCATTAATTAAGGAAATGGATTAATGCTATTTCAGTAATTTTTTTCTAACCTTCGTTTACTGTCAAAAATTCATTAACCTAAATGTTTATATAAATATTTTAATTCTATCTAATTTAATTAGTTTCATTTATTTCTATAAGAATAGGCAAATCCTTTATTTTTTAAGTTAAAATAATTTTTGATTACATATTTCTTATAGGTCACTCATATCTCCCTACACATATTACGCAAATATGTGTAGAGAGGAGGGAGAGAAAATAATATCATTTTATATAATAGTAGGCAACTTTCTGTCTCTCTACCTTTTATTATTATTATTATTCCAAAGGGGCTTTTCCCTAAAGACTATTGTTTTCGTTTTGTGATTTTGCGTTGGAAACATTAAGAGTCTAAATCACTTTTCAAACTGTTGCTACCAAATATTGCAGCCCTGTATTATATTTAAAGAAATTAAATAATGAAGAATCTGCATAAATTTATGTATAATTCTCCAAATGTGCTGAAACAACGGTACCTAGAGCCATCCAGTTTTGAATAACGTGTGTTTCCACCCGAATGTGTGCATCTGGAAGTCCAAATTTGGAATTTGTTTTATTATCTATTTCATATTTTGTAAAACCTTAATGAATTTTTGACGAACAAACTTGACGATTTAAAAGCGAGCAATGCCAACAATATATTGGGGTGAGAAACTCCTTTTTATCTCCAGTGTGCGAAACTGTGTATCAGAAATTCTGAAGATATGTTCATATTAAAATTATTTTGTGATATTGCTGTTGAACTGAATTTTATGGTTTAAGTGCGAAGAACATGATATTTAATAAATAAAGGTAACACACAAAACATTAAAAAACGTCCCTTTAGGCATAATTTAAAATCTGAAACCTTTTTATTTTTATTATTATTATTTAATCCCAAAGGCGCAATTTGCCTAGAAGAGCTATTTATTTCACTTTGTCCTTTTTGCATTGGTTCACTATAAACAGCGTTTCACTTTTCAAATTGTTGCCATCAGATATTATAGTCTTGCATATTTAAAAGAAATTAAGTGTTATTTAAATTGTGGATTACATTAATTAAATTGTGAACCCATATACATGGAACATTACCTTTTTATGCGATTTGAGAATTGTTTGTTTCTGAAGAACTCGTAATGTATTATGTATTTAAATATTTGTGAAAAAATAATAAAACTTACCTAGATTTTTAAAATGCAAAAATGGCTAGGATTGACTAAGCGGAAAAGTGATGATTCACAGGTGATGGATCCAGGACAATCTACTAGCACTAAGAATACTGAAAAGGAAAGAAAAATTCTTTTTAGAAAATATAATGAAAGATATTTATCATTTGATTTCACTTGGAATGGAGATGAAATGGAACCTCAACCCTAATGTATTGTGTGCAGTGAACTATTATCCAATAAAAGTATGAATTGTTACTTAAAGGTTACTTACATCGTTACTTAAAAGACATCTTAAATCTAAGCATGCCAATTTAAAGGATAAAGCTGAAGAATATTTTAAGACGAAATTATCGCAGTTCAAAAGTAGTAAACCTGTAATGAATGTTTTGTTACATGAAGTGAAAAAGCTTTGGAAGCTGGTTACCTGGTAAGCTTAAGACTTGGCCAATACTGGGTAGGATCACACTTTTGGAGAAAACTTTATATTACCAACAAAAGATCTTG
>KK122591.1:420285-454148 GCA_000611955.2 Stegodyphus mimosarum | reverse complement strand
TCATTTATCTCCATCTTAATTATTTATTTGTGTTTTTATAGAAACATGTTTTTTGATTTGTTTGCAGCTATTTATTTTAACTAATCTAGAGTGAATGTTTTGCTGTATGTCATAATTTGGAATGATATTTTTTTAAACATTGTAATTTATATTTTATATGATACATTTTTAAGAATTTTACTTTCTAGCCTGAAGGCTGTGCCACAAGTACAATTGTTAGGTTACATGAAACTTCTACAATAGTTTGAAATAAAATAATCAATAATAGAACTTATTAGGTAACATAAGTGATTGTTACTTGATGACACATTTTAAGAGTATATTTCTCGTAATAGCAGATTTTTAGCCACTTTACAGTTAAACATTTTCTGAGTTCTGATGCTACTTAAAAATAATAGAGGCAAATCTTGATTAACTATGTCTTTAAAAGAAGTCTGCTGAAAAAAGTTAAATGTAAAACAATTGTCTATAGAAAGTATAAAATGGGGAGATTTGAGGCATAGCAGATTTGGAAGTTCTTTTTATTCTCAAAATTTAATGGTAAGTAATCCATAATTTATAGTCATTGTTAAATCATTCTGTAAAAGTAAATTACTATATCATAACAATTCACATGTACAGGCATTAATCTGTTCTTAACGATGCCTATCAAAATACAAGAGATATAAACAAAAATGTTTCCTTCCCTTTTTGTTTTGAATTCTGATTTAATTTATACATCTAAATGAACTTATTCTCCGTATTAAATTGTTGAAAATGCTGGTAAATTGTTAATAATATTTTTTAATGGGTTATTCCTATTTTTTTGCTCTATTTGCTCTCAGATTCTCTGTGATTTTGGGTTAACCATGATTGTTGTCCAGTGTATTACCGTGGTAAATCGTTCCATAGTTGACTATTTCTTTGTATGAAAGGAACAGATGCATACATCATAATTGAAAGCCATAGATAAACTTCGAATTTATTGCTCTGACCTTCATGTCCTGTGTTAATTTAAATAAGGAAATAGATCTATATAGATCCTTTTTTTTTATAAACTGAAATATGCTGCAATTGCTTTCTAATTTTTATTTTCCTTCAGTGATTGGCATATAATGAACTTTCAAAGAAACTAGAAACTGTCTACATTGTTTTCTAACACAATATCTTTATCAGTAGTGAAAAACTAGCACTAAATTTTACATATGTGCTGATTGATTCTCTTGTTAAATGTGAAATCTTTTTTTCTTTGTGTAGTTTTACTTAAATTCAGAGGATACATTTTAATTTAGCATTTCGGTTGTCTCTTTTTTTTTTGTGTGTGTGTGTGTGTGCAATGGATTTTCATAATTATTGCATGGAAAGAAAAGTAGAGGTGGTGCTTTTGATTTTAAAATTCACTTTTGAGCAGTTTATAAATTTAGTAGTAATTTGGTTAAAGCATTGAAAATTTACTACCTTGGATTTTCATATATATTTAACTCATATATAACATGTATATTAACATTATTTTCATAAAAATTGGATTGAATTCAGATTGCTTGATCAAGGCAAAACGCATGAGGGTTATCTGCCTAAGAAAAGGATGCTTTTATGGAAGGCATTTTAAGGGAAATGATTGGTATTCATTGTACAATTGGGAAAATCACTGAAAATGCTTCTGCAGCCACTTGGATTCTAATCTGGGTCAAACTGTCAGTGTTCAGTGGTCTTAAAAAATGAATATATAATATGAAGGATGGTTTTTCACTTGATCACCCTCCATATAATATGTATCAATCACCAGTAAGCCAGTATATTGCTGTTAAGGAATGTGTTATTGAAGAACATGCATGAAACATATATGAAGTTATTATGATATGGTATATTATGTTAGAATTTTGGGAAAGTAGGATGAATGATGCTATCAGTGCTTCTCAAGCAGAAATTGTAAAACTAAATCCAAATTTGTAGGATGCAACTTTTAATTGAGATTCATTTGCATATAGCTATTCCATAAAAATTAGCATAACATAACCCCAAATTAAGATTCTAAAATGTCTCCTAAAGCAAAACTTTTCTGAAGACTATACCATCATTTGTGGTAATCTTATCAATGTATCTAGAAAAGAACCAGCATTTCTATAACGTACTTTTAATGTAATAAAAATGCTTTTGTCTAATTTGTTGATGCAGTGCCAATTAGTATTTTTTAACACTGTCCTATAAATAACAGTATTATTTTAAAAGCCAGAAGCTTATAAAGAAGTTAAATCAAATGAGTGAACAATGGGGGAATATTAGCAATTTGCTATTTGTCCAAAGTTACCAGCCAGGATTGTTTTGTGAGTTAGTATTTTTCAGAATAATTTTTTTGTCATATGTTTTCTCTTTTTTACAAGTACCCAAAATGTGTGCTATGTGTTCAAAAACCAATGAACATGTGCTTCTGATATTTTTCATATGCCATAACTGTTGGTGGAAGGCATGTTTCCTGTAGTAAGATGTCTTAGAATTCTACTCGTAAGTTGGAATATTAACTTTTGAAGAAGTCTGGCTAATATTCAGATCAGGAATGCTATGATTCTATGCTCCTATAACAGTACTTTTCTTAATTAGAGTCACAGTGTTGAGGATTGGTTTAGATTATTTAAATTATGGCAAAGCACTCAAGGGCTATCTGCCTGCAATTTATGTACCTAATTTTGAGACAGCAAACTTCCGTTCCATAGTTGTTTGATCATATTTGACCTCCAACATTAATATAAAAGCTCTAAATTGAGTATATTAATTACAGATTTGTTATGCAGTAATGCGAAAACATAGCATGAGTCATTTTGACAGTCAAGCTAAAGCTTGAAAGTTAGACTGTAATAAATACAAATGCTACACTGACATATTATTATTTTATTACCATTGCAGACAACAAAACAAAGTTTAGGTAAAAGGCAAGATATTAAAAAAAAATTAAAATAATAAAACTTAAGGGGGGAAAATAAAATTTTTTCTGCAAAATTACAAAACTAAGTAAGGGAGTAAGTTTATGAGGAGGTAAGAAATTATGCAATTTTACAAATTGTCTGCAGCAATGCAAAAATTGCTGCCAACTTCACAGTTCTGGTAACAAAGAAAATTAATATAGAAGATAATGCTGTATTCAACATTTTTTTCAAAAGTTTTGGACTAACACAAAATACCATGTTTGAGCATCTTACTCAAAATGCTTTGGGACAAGCTGTGAAAAATTTCTGATACACAATGATGTGGAAGTGTTTTAAGAATGTGTAATTTTTATGATTTTTTTATCATGTTTTTGTGTTTAAAAGCAGAGAATAAAAAACAGTGTATCAGTTGTCATTAATTTCAGTGCTATACTAACCAGGAGGGGTTAAATCTGACTCATTAGCTTAAGACCCATTAGTATAATTATATTGTGGTTGAAGTTGTGTTATTGAATTTAAAGTTTTGTTTGCATGCTTTGTTATTTGAATAATAAACTTATCTAATCACTGAAGTTAAATAAAGACAAAATTTCAAGCATGAGCTAATACAGCCTTTTACAAACATGTCAGAAGCTTCACTAACACAGTGTTCCACATACTTATAGCTGTAGTAAAATTATGTCTCCATTCGGGTGAGGGGAAATTCTTTGTAAAGATTAATATTGACTTCAAGCAGTTGCCACCAGCAGGCTTTACCTTGATATATCTGTTCATGAAATTATTAGAATTTTGTAACAAAATTTTGTCATTATTTATATGAATCAGATAATTATTTAATTAAAAATAATAAGTACTTTAATTTTGAATTTAAATTTTAGCTTATATTGAGATTAGCACTGTAAGCAGGAACAATATCTATTTTGAAATACATAAGCTTTATTTTTCACCATAGACCTTTCCAGAACATTTTGTAAAATTTTAACATCTGTAATAAAACTAAATTTCTATTCATTACAATTCAGATTGCCCATGCTTAAGTGTTAAAAATTAATTATTACTACTAAAAAGACTGCAGAGTGATAAGCATGTGTTTGCTTTGTTTCGTGTGCATGCTTGATGCTTGATTTTCTTTTCCTTCCTTTCCATGATGACTTATTTAACTCACCTGTCCTCTCAATGTGGCTTGTGTTATTCCCTGTGTTTCAGAATAATTTAGATACAAATGCAGTTCAGCGAGAGGAAAAAACAGCTGCTAGTAAAGTTGTTGCTGAATCTGCTGTCAGATCATCTCCAAAGGTAACATTTTCACCCTTATGGATTTTGAAGACTTTAAACTAATAAACTGGGTGTGTTTTTGTTATTCTTGAGTGTTTCTTGTGCTTTTTATTGTGCTTGTGTAAAAGGGATACATGTCTTGTCCATAATTCAACAATATTCTTTTCTTTGCTTAAATTGGAAAGAGTCACTCCCTAATTTAACAAAATCTTACTGAATTTTTAATTTAATGCAAAGTTTAAGAATGTGTGGTTTTATAAGACATCTACATATAAAAGATGTAACTCCATCATTTACACTACTGATACAATTGATCAGTAGTACTAGCCATACCTTGTAATCAAGTGTCACTTGCTGCCATCATTATCATTGCCTTATTATATTTGAATATATGACATTTTTATCATCTGTTTAGGTATTTTATTGCACATTTTGAAGCCTATTTTAAACATTTGCTTGTGTATTTAAGCTAAAAAAAGAGAAAGATGGATATATTTTTTATAATTAACTATATTTCATTTCAATAAAGATCAGTTCATTGCAACCGGGGGTGCAAAAGCATATCACATTTAAATGTGGATGATTTATGTAAAATTTTACTTGCATATATAACACCAGGTAATGTAATCCGTATACTAAATAATAATCTTAAGTACCTGGTGCTTTATATGCAAGTAATAGGGGAAGTGATTACATTTTATGTTGGGAAATATTGTTGAATTTCAGTGACCTGAAACAGGAAGGAGGAATCAGAAGGAATAAAATAAAATTAAAGTTGGGGTTTTGACAAGTTATACCTAAAAATTATTTAGTATTCTGCTTTAGATGTTCATATGAATGCAGTGAAATCTCCGTAAGTCACAATTTCAAATGATTTTATTCATCTCTAGATTGGCCCCTTTAGAGAAGTGCTTTTCAAATTATTTATATTCTCGGAAATATTCAACTCTGAGAGAAGGGTGTTGTGTGAGATACCACTGTACGTTTAATAAAATAGGAGAAAAGATATTCTGTACATCAGTGATGAAAATAGTTTTGATTTCAAAGAAATGTAAAAATGGTTGAGGGATCCAGTTTTTAATTATAAATATGTATTATAAAAATATAGCAATAGTGGTATAAAAGGGATAGTCCGAATAAGATAGAGTAAGTAACGGTTCCATGAGGTGATGCGTAAAATGACTATAGTATAAAGTTAATAAAAATTAATTATTTCATTTAGTAGTTTTTCTTTACAGAAATATTAACAGAAAGATGGTAATGTAATCTGTGTAACCCCTTCCAAATAATCTAAAGAATTTTTTAAGAGAAATATGTTAAATATTTTAAAATGTTATCAAAATATAAAAAGTGCACATTGCTTCTTAATTTGAGATAAAATGTGCAATTTGCATGCAATAGTACTTCAAAATGAATAGAAAATTCTTTTAAGTATTTCAGTGCATACAAAAACAAGAATGTGATTGGCTAAAGGTTGACACTAAAGACTTGGAAAACAAGTTCAAATTATTGTGTAAGGTTTCTGTGAAGGAGGCTTTTACCAACCAATGAAACAGCAGCTGATCAATTGTAAAAAATGTAGCTAATTAATTGTCCACCAAGTAGATGAAAATATTGATTGATGTAATTTACTGTTTCAAAATATAGCTCATATAAACATTATTCAGTATGAAGTTGGATTACTTTTGATGTCATACTGTAATTTGAAATATTGAAAGAGAAGCGAGAGTAAAAGGTTTTGGACTTGACCATCAAATTTTGGAGTTTGATTATGACTTACAAAGAAAAATGCGAAGAAAATATTTTCAGTACCATTAAAATAAATAGTAAAGGAATGTGACTTAAATGAAAAGTTAATTATTGTGAAGATATATGATTAACATAGTAGGTACAAGATATACTAACTAGGTTTCTATTTTGTTTTATTTTAGTAATTGAGCCAAAATAAATTTATATTTATTGTAATATTAATCTGTGTTAAAAAATGCATCAAAATTCTCATTAAACTTCTAAGAAATCTCTGAGGCAAGAATGCAGCATTTTAGCTAAACTGTGATACCTCTCATAACTGTAAAAAGAATTCACTATAAGGAAATAATTTTTCTATTAATTATTATTAACTGTGTTGACCTTTATTTTAGAAAACGTTATGTATATTGTTTGTATAAGAAAGGCTTTAGAAACTATTTTCAGGTATTTTAAGTAATAGTTATTTTTAAGTTAATTTTTTATTTATTCTGAAAGTATTATGAAATATTTTTATTTTACAAATGCTAAACATTAGTGCTTAAGCTATTAGTTCATGGGCTGTCCAGTACTTTTTAACAATGTCATCATACCGAGAAAGTGCAAAACAATTATTTAAATGTTAAAAAATCATAGGCTGATTGGCGGCATACAAAGTACAGTGTGGGGAATCCACCACTCCAATTCTGTAGAGGTGGTCTCTCAAACAGTCATGGCCGTTCAGACGTCTAAATAGAGCTCCCACTGTCTTTTTTGGAAAAGTGGGAATGAAAGTTGTTTCTTCCCCCAGAATTCTCCAACTCTTATCCATAGCATGCTGAATCATATCCTGCTTAATTTTGGTAAGAGTTGGGTTAACAAACAATTTAGTCGTATGAAAAGGAAGCAGTCGATTAATGTGTTGCAAAGTTGCTTTCTTAGCCAGTATATCAGTTTTTTTCATTTCCCATAATTCCACCGTGGGCTGGAATCTATTGGAAAGAAATTCTGTGTGCCATTGCCTTAAGCAAAGGCTTACAGTCTAAAATCTGTGGGAAATATTTTGATTATTCAGAAGAGCTTAAAGTGCACTTTTGGAATATGACAATATGACTGCCTTTACAGAGTGGCTACTAATTGACAGTTAAATAGCCACAGCAATAGCTTCAATTTCATCATCAAAGGCAGTAAGTAGTAAGAGGGCCCATTGGTAAATAGAAGCTAAATAGCTCGCTATGGATGCCTGCTCCGGCACTGCATGTTCTCACTAACATAAAGCCGTCAGTGTAGATATGCAACCACTCATTTTGAGGATAGCGAACCCCATTAGTTTCCATTGCAATAGATCTTAATTGTGAATAGCTCTTTTCATTTTTAACAACTCTTTGGATAAGATCAAGATTTATATTCAAATTAAAAAAGTCCAAGAGACAATAGGGACGAGGTAAAATTAGATAATCTCAGTTCAATTCCAAAGCATCAGATTCTCTCTAAGCAGCCTGGATAAAGTCAATTTGAGTTTTAAAATTTTTAGAAATTTCATTATTTTAGTTACTTCAAAAAGAGTTGTCTGGCAAATGACCAGCTTCTGGTATATTAGGATAGCATTTCTCTTAATACAATCATGAACAGGTTCCAAACTGGTTAAAACCTGCATTGCAAGAATAGGAGTAAATCACAAGGCCCCAGTAATTATGCGTAACGCTTGGTTTTAGAAGACTTCGAGAATCTGGACTACATTCTCTGCAGCAGTAATGAGGCTCTCTCTACAATGACCAATAATTGGTTGAATATATAATTTGTAAGTAGTCGTCAGTGTCTCTCTGTTGCAGCCCCACCATGAGCCAGCCAGACATTTTAAGACACGGAATCTTTTCTGTCTTAAGACAGAGAGTCTTCAAATGTTCAGCATGTTTCCTCCAATTTAAGCGCGAATTGAGGATGCAACTCAAATATTTTGTCAAATCATTATGTTGAGCATCTACACCCATATATCAACTTCGGGGTAAAAGGCTGTCTGTTAAGATTGAGGAACTGGCACATGCTCTTATCCTGATTACTCTCATACCGTTTTTTAGATATATTATGAAAAAAAAAAAAAAGAAGTGGTATTATGAAATATGACATCATGAGTTTTAAATTCTCTATATGTTATCTCATATTTCAGGCTGCATTTCTATTCATGTATTATAGCAGTTAAAAAAATTGGCATAATAAATTTTTATCTTTTTAAAGAGTAAAATACTATGTATTGTACCCTTATAATTCTTGCCATTTATAGAGAATAAAAAAACTTCAAAATAAATAGCATACTTAAATAATAGAAATTAGTAAGCCCTTGATTCCCTAACGAATCAAATAATACTTTAAATTCAAGTGTCCAACCAACATATGTCTTATCTTCAACCCTTTTTTTCAGTCTCCAGTGATCTGTTTTGAATATTTTTTTTTATTTTTAATGTCTTAGTTTTGATGTTAATCATATATCTTCCAGTGCATGAGAGAACTAACTTCTAGTTAATTAATTAACTGCTCAGTGATCTTTCCCATATTGTTTTTGATTACTTTCATTTTTGAAAACATTTCTAGTAAACAGACATTAATCAGTTGAATGTGTGCATGCTGCACAATTTTTTTTCTCTTTGCCTTTATGAATCATATTAACAAGATGCTGATATCACTGTTAAAGCTAGATATAATAGCTAAAATATGTAACTTATGCCTTAAAACTAACATCAAAACAGGTTGAAAAATGCAAATCAGAATTAGATCATGATAATAAGGCTTATAACATTCTATTGGATTATATTATTGGAGTCATAAAATTCACAATTTTAAATATGTAAAAATAACATCTTGTTCCCCAAAATAAAAAAATTTTAAAATTTAGGATTCCATTTTAAATTGCTTTACAAATCATTGCCATCCAAAAGCTTAAAAACAAAGAATAATTATATTAAATGTTTCAATATTTTCAAGTACCGAGTTAGTATATTTATGCGTTACCAGCTCATATAAATTTTGTAAATAAACATACCGAAAGAGAAGTGGGATAAATTAAAGAAAAATTTGTAACTTTTTTGCAATTCCAAGCAGTAACAATTTTTACAGGCTAAGATGTCAGTAGCAAATCCAGATATTTTTGTCATCTGGATGTTTTCATCAGTGTTCATTTTCCAAATGTAAATAGTGTAGTGAATATATAAAAAAAAAGGTGTGGCCAAACTTAACACTCTGTAAATATGAGCATCGATCAGCTAAGGCACACACATTTTTTTGTGTTCGCCTGTCCTAATATATCTTAAGGATTTAACTGAAGTACATGTTTTTACTTTTCCTGTGTGATGCGAATAGTTATTCAATGTAAAAATGAGATTATTATGGAATATGAAGTTCAGTCACTAATCTTTCTTAGGAGGAAAATATAGGTCTTATTTCTGTGATATTTTATTTTAGTTTTTGTATTGCTCTGTTTTAAATTCCCCCCCTCCCTGAAGTATAAGGAAACTGTTATCTCTATATGAAATTGACTTCTTATTTTAATTCTGTGTGTTTAAAATTAATTGTATCTGAAGTGGAGGATTATGGTCTGGTTCATCCACTGTGAAGCGAGCTTAAATTAATTTGTTTTCTGTTAAATTGTTCCCTAATGCCTATTTCTTATAAAAGGGAAAAGGACACTTTAAAAAGTGGAATGATTAATACAATATTTATGGTGAAAATTTTGAATTGTTGGAATTTTTTTAATAATTGAAAGAATTAGCTTTTTGTAAAAATGTAACATGCTTTTAATTTTGATTTGCGAGATGAAATATGTTACTGAAAGTGTAATCCTTGTGTTCAATTTCAATAAATCATTGAAATTGAATGATGAAAATAATTTTTTTTATTCTGTACAATATGCTGTAAGAATTGTATATAATTATAAGTTAATTGAACTGTATATCAATAAGTAATTGATTAAATTTTGCAATAATACTTAACTTTGATATATAACATACAAAGTCTGAGATCCAAAATCTTTGGACCTTACACAGTTCTGGATTTTAGATCATCACTCATCATAAATCTAGTAAAGTTGACCGATAAGCATGGCAACACTGGGATTTTGGTCTTTATTTAGGTCAGATAGAAGAACGCTACCCCCCCCCAACACGCTCACACACAACAACAGAATCGGAGCATTCGCACTGGGCAGCATAATTTAGGAGAGCACCAAGTAGCAAAAATTAGGGATGGCAAAATTTTTTGAATTTAGGAGAGAAACCGTGTAAGTAGAATTGAGGGACTGCAGAATTTTTAGAATTTAGGGAGTACCGGGCAGCAGAATATAGGACTGGCAAAGATTGCACTGAGAATCAAAATTTGTAGCACTGGTCTTGCTTCTCCCCACAACAACTCAAGTCAAAAGCGTAATCTCGGCCAGCATGAATACATCGTCCGTTAATGTATTCTTACTAGCTACAAAAGTGAATCTCCAACCAGCAGGTGTTTGAAAGTGATGTGCAGGAAACTCAGTCAGGGAGTTTATTGCACATCTACTTCCCCCTCTTTTTATTATTATTATTAATAATTAATTATTTTTAGGCTGGTAGTCCAGATATCCAGATTTTGGACTTTGTACTGTAGAGTTTATTTAACATAAGACTAATGACCTTTTCTTTTTATATCTAATTATTATTTGTAGATTATAAAGTTTTCAAAATATTTTAGGGAATAACACACTCTTGTATGGTAACAATCATTATTATGTAGCATAATGTAATAACCTCATACAATATATTATCAAATTTTATTCACATACATATGCAGTGAAATCTCTGGTGGTAGTCATTTCCCATCAGTAATCACCTATGAAAGGCATAGTATTTCAGAGAACACAAATAAACCTTGGTATTGGTAACTATTTATTCTAAGATAGCTACTTCCTACTCCTTTTGAGATTTATAAATATTTATTAAGACAAGCACAGAAATAACTTAATTTTGATATGAAACTCAAATATTTTATGCAATTAACAAATTAAGAAATCATTAAACACATTTTCATTTTTATGGTTATAACAAAATTACTTGTATCAAAATGAGTAAGTAATGGACATTTCTGAGTCATTAGTTATTTTTTACCATGGAGTAATTTATTATGCAGGCCTATTACGGAGTTCTAATATAATATTTTATAAATGATTAATTATTCTTATGTTTATTCCTTATGTTAAAATTGGAGTAGCAAAAAATTGTGTTTGATGAGATATTTATCGACTTAGTTAGTTGTCCAGTGTGAAAGCAATCTATACTATTCACCTTTTCAGAAGCCCAGAATCATCAACAAGTATAGCTTGTCATCTTAGAAAAATTTAATTGCTTGTATATTAAATAGACATTAGTTTAATTGCTCTTACAATAAGTAGACATATAATTCTTAACCTGTTTGTCTGAGGAGTATTTTAAAATATGTAGGTTTTTTGCTGCTTAATTAATGAATGTTTTATATTAGGCTACTAATGTGGAAGCTGAAGTCAAAAAGCTTGCAGAAGAAAACAAAAGGCTCAAAGAAGAAATTCAGCAAATGAAACAAGAAAATGCACAATTGAGAGTATGTATATCTTTAGAAATTAGTGGGAAATTTTTGTTTTGTATTTCTGGTAATCTTTTCCAACTTTCTTTTCATCACATTTAATCATATAACAGAAGGTAAAAAAAAATAATAATTTTTTTGGCTTTTAAATAAGAAAAAAAAAATTATCTGAAAAGTATTTTTGGTGTTACTTATTTAAATTTGCAAAGGGGGGGAGGAAGCCTTATTTGATTGGTTCTATAGCCACATATGTATTGTCTTTTTCTCATTGCTTCTACTGAGTTAATCAATAAATGCCTTTGTAAACCTGGTGAAATTATGCATAGGTCATTCCATACTGCCTCTTCATATTCTGATTAACATTTTGCTGATGTTTTCCAGATGTTGAAGTGGTATGATGACATTTTACGCTTTCCAAATTAAATAAATGCTTGCAACTTCTCTTAGCACATGTTTTTGAAATAGACATCTGTCTTAATTGATTGCTAACATAATATATCCCATCAGGTCTGTAAGTCTGTGTCTGCTGATTCTTGAAATTGGTGTGTATTACATATCTATAGTGCAACATCTATTGTATGGTTTTTAATTTTTTATCATCATTTATCAAGGCTATTTAATATATTACTTCTGTCTTTTTACACATATTTAATATCTGATTGTTTGATCTTATAGGGGTTATCCAGAATAATTTGATCTTTATAGGGGTTATCCAGAATAATGGAAAATAGGATCTTTAAAAAAAAATTTTTATTTTTGTCTGTTACACAATAACCCATAAATACAGCCATGTTTTGTGTGATTATTTCATATACATTTTCAATATGGTGTAAAATTGCAAATTGTAACTGTAGTTTGTAAAGCTTAGTGAAAGAAAAATAAGTAGCTTGACTGAGTTCTAAAGTAGTTAAGTTGTTGGTTTCCAGCTCTTTTTTTCAACTGTAAAATTATTGGGGATATCGAAAAGTACTGTGTCTAAAACTATGACAGCATATCATGTTCTCAAGCAAAAGCACGATTGTGAAAGAAAAAGGGAAACATACTAATAAAGCCAGAAAGATGTTGGAAGAAAATTATTATTTCAGAAAGAAACACTGCTGTGAAATAGGTGAACTTACTGAGCCTGATATGTATCCACAGCAGCTATCTCAAAACCTCCCTCCCCCCCTTTTTTTTTCAGAAATAAATGCAGAATAGAGACTAAAGGGAGCAAGGACCATAAAATGTGAAATATTGACCAATGGAAGCAAGTACTGTTTTCAGTGAATCAAATTTCATACTATTTTTCTGCATCAGAATGAATAGGAGTTTATAATCTAGACTCTCTGCTTCCTACAGTAAAACATTGGTGTTGTTTCAGTTATTATTTCAGCAGTTATATTGTGGTTTGTAGCAGTCTTATGATCATCTTGAAAAGAAAGAATAAATATTGTTGAGTGTATAACCATTTTAAGCGATCATGTTCTGTAGCACAGACATATTTCATGCAGGTAACTGCATTTTTAAAATGATAAAGCTAAATTCAACGAAGTTCGATCATATATTGGGGCCACTATCATCTTTGCTGGAAAATTCTGTCTGGAATATTAGAGAGAGAAAAGCAAGTGATCTCATTTTTCTTTCCCTGGTACAGTTTCGTAGAAAGGAATGGTATACCTATTACCATCATTCGAAACATTGAGCTTCCATTCCAAAATTATTTCAAGCCACATTAGTTCCACAGTCTTCATATTTTTAAGTGTTAGCATTATTTTAAACAATTGCTTTATATTTAGCTTTGTTGTGTTTAGAAACATTAGGGAAAATCTTAATGAATGGTGGTGAAAGCATGTTATTAGGTCATCCAGGTAATAAGTAAGTCAACTCTACTGATGAGGTCAATTTTTTATCCCGACTTGTTTTATTTCTGTGTAATTGTATTGGTTATTAAGAGCTTTTGAAGGAGCTCAGCTTGCATTCCAGTTATGCACTGCAACATGCACAAACTACAGAGCTCACATTACAGATCTATGACTGGTACATATCACATGTGTTTGGGAAAAAAGACTTGCTTAATCTTACAACTACCAAAGGGTTAAACCATTTTTGAAATAAATATTGATTCCAGAAATCAAACATCAGTCTTAAGCCCCCCCATTAGTGTGATATATATTATTCCTTCACATAAGTACTGTAAAATATATTTTAATTCTTATGGAAATTTTTTGTTCATATTTTTTTTTTTAACCATATATTTGCATGTCTAAGCCAAAAATTTTTGGAACTTTTTCTAAAGCTAAGTTAAGGGAGTTGGCTCATACATGGATTATCTTTATAAAAAAAAAAAAAAAAAAGTTCTTTTCTGTCAGCATGGTGCCAATGGTAAATCGCCGTGTGTATTTCTTAAATTTATGAAAAATAATTTTAAATCGAATGAATTAGTTCCTTTGTAAAATTTTCAAAATTGTTTACTCTGCTGGTTTGTTGCATCGTTGTGAAAATGCAAAATCTGAAATTTGTGCCCAGCTAATGGAAAATGACTATGTATTACCTTTTTGGATTTGGGTGTGGTTTATTTGATTACGGCAAAGGACATGAGGGTATCTGCCTAAAGGAAAGTATGCGTTCGAGGAGGGCTTTCTATGGGAAACTAGCCAAATCCATGTTACACATGGCATAAACCACAAAAATGCCCATGCAGCCAGCCCGTTCTCTGGGATTTGAACACAGATTGAATCAGGGTTAAACAGAAGGGCTAGCTCATTCCTTTGTGTGACCCTTCACTGATGAGATCCTCTTGAGGGGGGTTAACAGTAAGTAGTCTTGACGTCACTATGTTGCATCTGCTCTGCCTGTGTGAAACCAGGAATATGAATATCCCAAATTAGTTTTAATCACATATGTTGTTTTCTAGTAAAGCAAGTTAGATTGGAGGCCTACGAGCCACATTTGGCCATCATCGTAATTTTTTGCTGCCTGCAAGTACATTTCCCGTAAATTAATTAGCATTGTTATGACAAGAATTTGAAGAAAAATTTTAAGATTTTAATGGTTTGGAGCCCAGTTTTACATTATATTCAGCACCAAAAATGAACATAACTTCAGAAAATCTAAAAATAGAGCTAATTAATTGACACTGTGATATAAATCTTGTATAAGATACAAATTTGATTAACTTTTATTAGTAGTGTTTGTCAAAAGAAATATCTTAAGTTACGAATTTTTGCAAAGAGCATACTCGCTTTGTTTCTGAGTACATTACACAAGTTTTTTTTTTTTTTTTTTTAAGTCTACGAAAAGAACCAGACTGCCGATGAGTATCTACAATTTGTGATGATACTTTTTAGTAATTTCCTCCAAGATTACAAACTTCATGAAAATCAAAACATCATGAGCTAGTATAGCTAAAAGTTGTAGTAAAAAACAAAAATATTTAGAATAATTTACATGCAAATATTTTTCTGCTTTGAATCATAAAAAAACCCCTCATAAAAAGAAGAAAAAGAATATATTGCCATTATATATTCTCAAGTTTTGTCTCTGTTGGAAAACTTTCATATATTTGTTTTTTTTTTTTTTAGTTTAAATTAAGAGTAAGTAAGTAGTTTAATATATGGCATATATATTTGAAACTATGCCAAACTAAGGTTTTCTCCCGCCACTAACTTTAAGAAGCTGTTATTATAGTAATCTTAGAAAGAGTAATAGAATTTTCTCTGTATGTAGATGAAGAATAATGAATGCCATAGTACTCTTCTTCATGATTTAATAATAAATGCACAAGGGGAGGTAGTGTATTTTATTAACTTGTCAAACATCATAAATTCGTACAGTAATAACATCTCTTCGAAACTAAAGCTATTTTTTCACACACAGTTTTCCAAGGCTTCCCCCCCCCCCAAATTTAAAATGTTTATTTCTTTGCTACGAATTGTAGTCAGTGTCAACATGTCATCACTCCTCACTTCCTGTTTCAGGGAGAAAAGCTCTATGAACTAGCCATTCTTTTTTAAGTCTTCAGACTGAATGTTCAGTGACATTATCGTTCAGCCACTGGTGGACGATCATGTACAAGAGAACGAATGAATGGGGAAAATGTGCTAACTTCAGATAGGGTTACCACATTTAAAACTACCATTATTGATGTTTGAACGTTGCATTTTCTCCCCCCCCCATTCTAGCTTATGTATGGGTTCTGAATTTTGGGTAAACTTTTGCAGATGAAATACATTCTCGGCTTTTATTCAGAAATATATGATATTTAAATATTTTGCTGGTTTGTATTTAAAAAAATACCTATTCTTAGAACTCTATGTGACATTCGAGTTGAAAGAATGGATCGTTTTCAATATGAAACATAGTCACTCAAGATAGTTAGTCTTTTTTTTTTTGGAGGAGAGGGGGTCCGTTGAATGAGGTTTTTGATTTTATGTTACTAATTAGCAGAGAATAGTTAATTCCTAATTATACATTTATTTATTTTTGTAACAATTTTTAACTATTTTTTGTTTGTTTTAGGCTGAAGGACTAAGGTTAAGATCCCGTGGTAACCCTACGAGTGATGCAGGTTCACAACTCAGTAGCAGTAACCTAGGGAGCTCAAAAGATATGCATCCTAAACCTCAATTTGATGACAGGCTTCAAGAACAGCCACAGTCTCCAATGTTGTACTTGGCAGTTATTCTCACTATCGGTTTGGTGGGGATCTTCATTGGAAAATTTGTTGTTTAGACCCATCTTTTTGCACCTTCCCGTATTTTTTCAAGCTACTGGTTTGTTTGAGAAGTAGAAGTTGCCTGAAGAAAAAAAATGCAATCAATAACAACATTGGATGTAGCGCCAGGATAAAAATAGAAATTAAATGTGGCAACTACCAACTATATATTGCTTTTCATTTTGTACTAGGGATTTTTTGCCACCGCGTGTCTTTTGAGAATAATTTTGTCTGCAAACTGTGTTTTTTACAACTCCAAAAACTTCATCGAAAAGATACTTTAAAGTTCCAAGTTCTGATGCCTTTCAAAAGCAGTTTTACCATGTATGTGCTTCTTGTTTTTGAATGCCATCTGTAGAGATAAGTAAATACATAAAAACATCATTACATTATTTTATGATAAATCAATTTTTTTTGTTTGTTTGTTTCAATAGTCTCAAGTTTTTGTCAGTATTTTATTGCCATTTGAGGCAAATGATTTTGTAATTGCTTTGAAAATACATGGTAATCTAAATCTCAGGCTTATAGCTCATTAAATTCACTGCAACATTTTGAAGTTTCATTGATGAAAGTAAGTTGATGGCTAATTAAAATATAATTTAGTTCAATCAGATGTGCTACATACAAAGTTCTTTTGCTGAATGTTCGAAATGTTCCTGATGGAATCCTCATTTATCTAAAAATATATATATAACAATCCAAATGACAACTTTTGATGTTGTACTTTCATCTGATTAATTCTCCTGAGTATGTCAGTGTTGAGACTCCAAGTAATAAATTTGTTATGGAATACTGAGCTTATTGTTTTAACTTTATTGATTAAGTTGCTAGCTTTTTACAATGTCTGTCATAAATTTTGATCTATAGATTTGCATTAATATGTAAATATGCTTAAAACAAGTGCTTATTTAAATAGAAGAATATTAGTAATTTTCATTCAATGAATACAACTTATAGATAACGTATGACATGTATCTTTGTATTTTTTATATTTGTTAAGAGGAAATTGTCTATTATATATTACCATTAATTTTAACACACAACTTAGTCCTTATTTTTAGGTACAAAAAATTATGCATTTAATGCTGTTTTTGTGTAATTCAAAATTTTCACAGAAGCGATATTAACCTTGATTGAACAATCAAAATTAATAATAAACACTTAATTGTCTAATTAATGTTTTAAAAGAATGTCTGTGAACTTGTTAATTTTTTGTTCCAAGACTTTGAAAGTAGCATTCTATACCAATTGTTTTAGAATTTTTATTTTTATACATCTCAAGCTATATAGTTTAAGATACTTAAGAACTAAGTTACCTATATCCACTACTACTATTATACCATAGGTAAAATAGTTTATTTTGTATAATTAGCTTTATGTGTATGTACATCCAGTTTGAAAATCAGGACTTATATATTTTATTCTTACTTGGAACTATGTATAAGGATTTATAATTTTGTACTGAAAAAATATCGATTATTTTAAATTTTGACATAAATTCATAAGTGAATTCTGGATTATATATATATATTAACATTTAATTCTTAGTATTTATTTTTAGAAAAGAATGCTAGTCCGGCAATTATTTTAAAGTTCTCTACGATATTTAAATAATGAGTCATTGTAAAATATACATAAACTAGGGAGAATTCACTGTGGTTATTTTTCAACATAAATAAGAACTTTTTTTGTACAAATTATATGAACTCAACTTCTATATAAATTTATTTTTAGAGCCAGTCTTTGAACAGATATTAAATCATATAGCAAGTTCAGTATTGTATAAGAGGAACTAGTATTATGAAAGAGCCTAACAATTTTTAATGCCATCAATTTTGTTTTTGAACGGAAGAAGGTCTGTTTGATGAATGGTGTAAATGTTTCATAAAAGAGCTGTGATTTGCATAATTTAGGCTTGTTGAAGGGTAGTCATGATTGTCAAAAATATCTAATATATAAAATATAATACATAATCAGTTTCTAGAGAATGTCAATTAAAACAATCAGGTCTTGAAATATAGAAGTGATATTTGATATTCTCATAATATAGATGTATTTATGTATACTTGACCATAGCAATGGAAATACCTTCCTTATTAAATATTTACTTTTAATTGTTATTGTTTTTCTAAAGTTATCTTTTCGATTGTTCATTAAAATTTGGAAACTATGCTTATCTATAGATTTCAACTGAAATCTGATTTCTGCGTAGAATTGTAACAATAGTATGCGTGAAATCATTTGATTGGGTGACTGTAAATTGGTGATTATCTATTATTATTATCTTTAATTATCTGTATCAACTCATGCCCACATGTGTGATAAAAGCAAAATTATCTACTGCCAGTATAATCATCTAATTCTTTTATATTGCTCAGCAACATAAGAGTTCATCAATTTCTTCCCACCTGTATTTTGAAGTTCAAAAGTTTCACATTGCTCAAATCATCATCTGAACATATCGAGTATTCTTATTCTTCAGAATCTTAAAAATCATTTGAAAAGTTGAATAGTATTTAGTGCATTCATTTTGCAAAAATATTTTTTCTTCTTGTTTTCAATTATCGCAGGCTTCACAATAGCTTATTAAATAATTTACTGAAATTAGAAGTTGGAAAGTCTGGTACATAAATGACGCGCAACTGCCTTTTGTATAACATTTAGTGCTTGATCAACACAACAAATTTGGTAGCAACCAACTGGTGCATTACACCGTACATGATACCAACTTGGTAACATTAACAGATTTGTCTCTTTACACATCTCATCAGTGTGATGATGTGGGCATTTATTTGCCAGCTTTACATGTGACACTGATGTACTATTAAATGACAAAATGTAACGAATATGCATGATTGTTGACATCCTTCGCAAATTGTTATTTTTAAAATTTTATATTAAACTGACAGCCAGTTAAACATTATTTTTATGTAACCTTTAAAAGTACTGTCATTTTTTACTTTAACAAAGAATAAAAGATTTACTCCGCCCCTCTTCATAGATGTCCCTGTCATAAAAACATTTTATGATTTTTGACTCAGTATGGTGTGAAAGCAGTGTGCATTCTGTACAACTGAATTTTTAAACTTTTCCATAATTGGTAGTTTTATATGAAAAGGCGGAGGGTGAGATAGGACCACCAGGATGATATTTAACTGATCTGCTAGGAATGGATCATATGAAAGAGGCACTTTATTTAAAGTCAGAATTGTTGATATCTGAGCTGTATCCAACTTTTGTACTAATTTACAGAAAATTAATTTGCTATTTTTAAAGTTCTCACTAAAATTCAGCTTTTTTATTTTGTCTGAGTTTCCATGGCCAAGCAGTACAATTTGCTTGACTAAGTCTAAAAAAACTAATTATCAGATTAAGAGTACTGAATACTTTATATACAGTTAGTACAAGCTACTATAAAATAGAAAATTATAAAAATTTAATTCACTTCCTTATTATGGGAAACAAATATAAATGAGGAATGTGTGTATAAATTTTAACCATTCAGTAAAGTAATAGGATTTAAAAAAAAAAAAGTCACATTGTGGGGGGGGGGACTTTTCATTTTGCAAAAGAAATTTGGAGCATCATTTGTAATAAATTTTACTCTTTACAATTTTTCAAATAAAAATGAAAAACTAATTATTGCAGCGGATTTAAAATAAATAGTTAATTAATAATTACTTATGCAAAACTTAATGTATTGACTTCTAAAAGGCATTGTTTGTTTTTGAAGGCTGATGATTACATTTGTAAAAGAGGGGTGACAGAACAGTTGCTTTCAGAAGAGAATAATGAACAACAGTTTATTTGATTACGGCAGAGCACTTGAGTAGTATCTGCTTTTGTGGAAGACTTCATAAGGGGAACTAGTTTGTATGTACGTTACACATTGGAAAAGCCATGAAAACACTCATGCAACCATCCTGTTTTCAGGATTCGAACCTTAGACCAAACTACCAGTGTTCAGTGACTTTACCGCTCGATAACCGGTGGGCTCCAAAAAGAAGAGTTGGTGAAATTGTTTCAGATATCAGCCAAGTAAAGTATTTTTCTCAAGAAAGACAAAGATTACAGTAATTCATTTCCTTTCTTTTTATGGTTTAGATTATTATTGATTTATAGATATTCTTTTTAAGATATAAAACTTAGAGAATACATTTTTTATTTTTTGAGAGAATTGATATTTGTTTTTTACTTTCCCTGACTTTTTTGGAAAAAATAGGAAATTCAGAAAAATAATGAAAAGGGAATTTTTTTCTAATTTTTTTAAACAAATATATGCACATTTTCAAGGACAAGTAAGGAGCCTGATTTAGGAAATAGTTTTGAATATTGATGTAATCACAAGTTTAAAAAATTCAGTATTTAATTAATAATTTAATACAGCTATAATTGGATAGAAATATAGAATAATTCTTGAAGCTGAAAAAGCTTTTCCGTTAAGATTAATGAAACTGACCAAATTCAGCAGTGAAAAATATGAGACAGAGGAAGAAACTGCACACAGAACACCAAGAAAGTTCACTACAAAGAAATTGATAAAAGCATTTCCAGAGGTGTTAGCATGTTGGGAGGGGAGAGATTGCAATTATGAGAGATTTCCTTGGAGTGACTTTTAAGTGTTCTGCATAAAGTGCTTAGAAAAGCAGTTATTGTTAGTCTATTGTTACGAAAACATCATCTAAATTAACATGTGTTTATTAAGCACACAAAAAAAACATGGTAAAGGAACTATAGCAACAACTGCTGAAACCTTTCCTAGAACGAAAAGTAAAAAACCATGTTGCCACACTTGCAAAAATATAATCACAAATATAAAAATTATTTGCAACACTCCTGCTTTATTAGATTTCCCTCAGTCCTACATTGAACCTTTGGTAATTTTTCTTTTGCACACTTTTGTCTGCTGCATTTGAACCAGAAGGCACATAAAGTTCAACAACTTCTCTTCTACCTAAGAAAACACCTGAATTCAGTATGTTTGTTATGCTGTGAAGTAATATCGTTTTAGCTAAAGAATGGATCCCTGATTATCAAAAATATGTTATGTGGAAAGTTCAGAAAGTGTTCTCCAACAATTTCTTTCAAACTGTTTTCGAATCATAGCACTTCCTTGACTGTGTGACACATTCAGAAGTATTCAACTTCATCTGTTGCTTCTTTACTGCTCCACGAGATTTTATGCCAGCCCAATGTTCCTTGCTTGGACAATTATTGAGCTAGCTCATGTAAGTGGTGGCAAAGGCTGAATGAGGCCTTGTTCTTCCTGCTAGGTACAAAAGTCCTCCAAAAGCTTGTCTATATTTTAGTGCTCCTTCAGCATCTAACATGATGTCCTTAATGGCTGGTATGTGTTTCATACCTGGGTCTAATGGCGTTGATGCTCCTTTAGCATCTAGCATATTGATTGTTTCCAAGAGTTCACTAGCTTAGATACTTTGATCGAGAGTCTTTAAGCCATCTTCCCGTCTACTTGTCCTAATTGAAAGAAGGTGATGCATTTCTCCCAATTCCTTGAATTTCAATGTGGCTGCAATATTATCTTTAAATTTCTGAATGATGGCGACTTTGTTGAACATTACAGGGAGGTCATACGCACCTATGAATAACTCCTTTTCCTTATTGAAGTAAATGCAAGGGTCTGCTCTGGATCTTGTTAGGTTAACTGACTTCAGAAATTTATACAGACAGATGTTCCATTCTCTCCCAGACTGATAAAGTCCATAAAGAGTTCTCTTTAATAAGCAAACTTCTCCATGTGGTTTCTTGTGCAGATTCACTAGTGGCTGTTCTATGAAAATTGTCTCATTTCATTTTTCATTTAACTAGGCTGCAGTAATAGCCAACTGATAAACCTGCCAGTCTTACTCAACTGAGAAGGCTAATAAAGTTCTAATTGACTTTGCTTTTATTACAGGCAAAAATGTCTTCTTTTGGTCAACACCTTTGGCTTGGGTGTAGTCACGAGCAACTAAACGAGCTGTATGTATTTCCACCTGTCCATCTTTATTATTCTCTTGAAGACCCACTTTCGTTTCACAGCTTTCCTTTCTTTTGGTCTAGGCATTATGCCCCAAGTTTCATTTTCTTTTAAATTTTCCAACTCTTCTTCCATGGCTAACTTCCATTTTTCTGCATCTGGACTAGTTAATGCCTCTTCCAAAGTTTCAGGATATTTCTTAAAAACTTTCTTGGGTGTTCAGGCTTCACATTTCTGTTTCTTTAATTGTCAGCTGCACTGCACTCCACTTGCAATTCCATTTATTTATAGAGGATTTTCTCCACCAATCTGAATTTTCCATGATATAATCCTTTGTCCAGTTAAGTGCTGAAATTTGTCTTCTGGGTCTAGTCTTCTTTTCTGGTATAGCCACTTCCTTTTCGTCCTGTCTGGAGACATACATCATCTGGAAATAGGTATCTTTCGGAAACTTTCTAGAGAGGCAATGTTATATTTCCTGTCATAGAAGGTTTCTTTTCAAATATGACATTTCGGGAACAGATTATTATGCTGGTTTCCTTGACGTTAATGCAGTACTTTTCATCCGTATCATATCCAAGAAGATAAGCCTTTTTGTCTATCATTCCCCTCCTCTAAACTGAAACATGAGCATAGCAGACTGATCCAATGATGCACACATTTATTATTCTAGATTTCTTCCCCATCCATATTCATAAGAACTTGAATTAGGAACTGAAGACTTGCCTGTCCTGTTCAGAATCTAAACTGAAGTGCTGATGTCTGCCCATAGAAAAGCTGGAAAGTCCAATTCTTCATTCGAATATTTGAGAGTTCTGGCCGTGTCAAGAACTGTCTGTTCTCTCGTTCAGCACTGCCATTTTGCTGTGATGTGTATGGAGCTGTGAGCCTCTGCAAGATTCCATGCTTGTTCAAGATCTTTTGAACTACTTGATTGTTAAACTCTCCACAATTGTCACTGAGGATATCTTTAACAATATGCCCTAAGTGCTTAGCATGAACTGTGAAGTTTTCAAGTACATCCTTTACTTCTGATTTGTGCTGTAAGAAAAAACAGTATTGAAATAGGCATCTTTGAATATTGTGAAGTATCAATATTTCTTAAATAATTCATCAAAAGGCCCACAAATATCTGTCGAGAACAATTCTCCAGCTTTTGTAATGTTTTTCTATTTCCAAACTTTAAACGATGGCCTTTTTCATATACACAGGCTTCACATAACTTCATATCAGACTTAATATTCAACTCTTTCACAAGAATGGCTTTATATGCTTTTTATCTTGGTGACCCCATCCTTCATAATAAAGTTGAAGAATTAATTCATTATTCTTGGTCACATTTATGTCAGTGCGAGTTTCAGGAACTAAGGTCTTCATCGTGGCTTTGAAGAGACCCCCACCAGCATTTTTTGTACCATGCAGAACCATTTTGCGATCAATTTTTAAATAGCAGTCCTTAAATGTTGATTCAAACACATTGTTATGGTTTCTATCTTGAGCTGCTTAACATAAAAAATAGATTTTTACTTATTTCTGGAACATATCAGACATTTTCAAGATTTTTTATTTGATTCATCCCATTTACAATGGTCATTATTTTGATAGTGCCTTTTCCTGGTAATGACTTTCCATTTGCTGCAGTAATGCTATGGGGAAGCTCAAATTTTTCTAAAAGTACATAGAGCAGTGACTGCCTCTGATGATGTGTTTTGGCCCTATTGTCAATAAACCAATCGTCAGAATTAGTTTCAGCTTGTAGAGAAATTAGGTATTTTAGAAGCAGGAGATGTGAAAAATAAGCAATACCTTCGCCAAGACTCGAACCACAGACCTCTTGAATACGCGCCGAGTGTGCTGATCACCAGACTACAAAGGCAGAAGTACCTTATAAGCTGAAATATTGCCTCATCTACAACTGCGACTGTCATATTTGCAACAGCATTATTCGTATCTCCTTTGTTTGGCCTTGTATATAGATTAGGTTTTGGTGGTTTTCCATCAGCTACCTACTTCCTGCATGTTTCGATTCTCTTCTAGTGGAAATAATTACATTTACTGTTGTTTTCCTTAGTCTGATTTCTGCTTAAGTTTCGAATTTGCTATCAATGCTTCCTGATTATGTTTCTACAAACAAATAAGATTTCCTTCATTCTCTTTCATGGGTGCACAGTTGTGTGCTTAATTCATCTAAAGTTCTGTTTTCATCACTAATAAGTAACCAACTCGATTTGAATGTACGATCGATAACTGGGAGGAAAAATATCCAATATTTTTCTCTCTGTTTTTTCCTTATTGTCAAGTCCACTATTCAGTTCGTTCCATAATTTCTTCAATTTTGATAAATGAGCTGCCATATCATCATTTGAAGAACTGTAAACATATGTTGTAAAGTTGGTTATCGGATGAATCTTTGAATGTTTTGCCAAGTTTGAGCCAATTTCTCTTCCGCTGTCAAACTCATTCATTACCTTTTGAAAAATACCTTAAAGTCATGGAGTGACATTAGAACCATCATAGCGAAATTATTGGCTTTATTAAAAACCTTCACGTCATCTCTGTATCTCTTTTGAATTTCTTCGACGGTGGCTTGATCAGGCTCCACTGGCTTTTACACTTTTCCTTCCATGACTTCTAAAGTGTCTTTGTGATAACTTAATACGAACTTAATTCAGTATTTCCAAATAGGCCAATCACTTTTTCCACGTAATGGCTTAACTGATATCTTTGCAGCTTCTACTTTTGCGAACTAATTACCAACTTACACGAGGCTCAAGAACTGCCGCTAACTTTTACCTCTACTTGGCTTCGAAATTTGTTTCTGCGCAGTTAGAGCATCCTAAGCAAAAAACCTGTTAGAGTTTAACATTATGAATGGAGACAAAACTAAAATCATCATCTGTATTAACATATATTTACTAAGAAAAAGAACATGGTAAATGACAACTGCTCAAACCATTTGCCAGAAAGAAAAGTAAAAAATTGTGTTGCCACACAGATTGCAAATAATGGGAAATATAATCACAAATATAAAAGTTATTTGCAACAGTTATGAATTTTGAACAAAATTTTGATTCTGTACATATTTAAGGTTGCAAATAGAATTAGTACAATTTTGAGAACTGTAGATAATATTTAATTTTCTTGATCTATGTTTGTTTTGCCAGATGATAAGTTATCAGTAATAAGACTTTATAATAATAATAAGAAGAAGAAACTCAGACTCCCAAACAGACTGGACGATTATGAATGACCTGGAAAGTGGAATAGGAAGACGATATCTACATTTTTTTTTTTGCCAGGATAACTAACAAGGCATCACAGACAAGTTGAAGTTGCCACTCGGAACAGTGCAGAGAATTAGGAAGCAGATCGAATCTTATATTGATGTGAATGTCATGGTGGCCAAAAAAGACAAGTTGAACATAGGATGAATAATAACAGTTGACTTTCAAATGTGTAACAGTATCTTTGGAAAAAGGTCTTAAAATAAACCAAAACTTTCTGGTAATGGCAAAGCCCTGGATTAAAGAAGTGGCTACTGGAACGTTTGCCAGAATATCCCATGTAACTCAGCGAGATTGCATTAATACATACAGGAAAACGTGGAAGTAGTTTGAAGGTAACTTTTTTTTTTAAGTCCTGATATATAGCTTCCAAATTTTCCCGACTTCAGTAACTGCAATTCAGAGAATCACTAATAAGATTGCCTGTAACAAAAAAGGTGACCATGGAAGAGAATCTGCCAGACATTTTAAGATTTCATCTCCTGAGGTTAAAATGATCCTAGCAGAAAGCAGGATCATGAGGGAAAAGGATGCACTGGTTTAGTAATGAGGAATTGGCCACTTCGAATGTTGCATAAATGTAACATATAGATAGATTTTTCTACGTGGATACTATTTACCAATGAAGCAACCTTTTTCATGGGATGGTGCCTGAACTCGCATAACTTGTATGTGTGGTCACATGACAATCCCAGGAGTTCATGTGTCTACCTAAACCAACATTGCTTCAGCATAAATGTGTGGGCTGATATTATCAGTGATTTTTTTATTGGTTCTTATATACTGTCTCATTTTAACAGAGTTGTTACTAGATTTGATGGATGTTGTTACAGCAGCTTTCACACCAACACATTCATTTCAGCATGATGGAGTGGCCACAGATTTCAGTATCAGTGTGGAAGACTACTCCGATAGGACCTGGATTGGCAGACCAGTTGCATAGTCACCATGATCCCCTGACCTCATCTCCATAGATTTCTTTTTGTGGGGATATGTGTCTCTAGTAAATGAAATGCCTGTAACATCTGATATTGACCTCGTTGCCAAGATTGTGGAAACAGCAGCATGTGTCCATGACACATCTGCCAATTTGAATGAGTCAGTGAATCCATATGTTGAACATTGTGAATTCATTTCAGTGGATAGAAGGAGTTTTGAACATTCTGCAATCATGATTAGTTCCTTCATCTATTATTCAGTTTTTTAAAAATAAAAGTCACGTTAATATTACTGCTTTTCTTTTTTTTTTTTTTTTTTTTTTTTTGCATATCAATCACATTGCTGTAGCACTGCATGGTTTGATGTCAGACGAAACTAACTTCCTAAGTGAAACTTTGTCATGGTCTCACAGATCAGCACGTAAAGTTTGTAAACGACTTTTTGGGATACCCTGTGGAAGGTGTGATGGATGTGGTTTAGTGAGTGATTTTAATCCTGTATACAGTCTTAATTTTAATATAATAGATATATTAAGGATATTAACTATGAATAATATTTGAAAATTAAATATTGTATTTTATACAAGTCAGTAAATCAACTGTGAGCTGAAGCACTTTTACAGATTAAAGCTTCTGAAGAATGTTAAAACCATTAATACTTATTGTTGACTAATGTAGCATGACATACTTTTAATTACTATATACTTTGAGGTATATTAATGAAATAATCGAGTTTCCAGTATTTTAAAGCTCTTGATAATAATACAGAATTTTAAATAAACAGGTTTTAATTGAAAAAGATTCTGGATTGCTTTTCCAATGGTCAGAATTTCTTCTATAGCCTCTGTTTTGTATTTTATAATCTACAAATCATGCACTTTTAAATTAAATACCTTCTAAATATTTTAATAATTCATTCTATAGGTATTGCTATTTTTATTTAAAATGTTTTTGTTACAATATTATAAATATATATCTGTATTAGGATAACTACAGAGACCAAAATAGGAAGTTGTTATAATGCAGGCTATCTAACTTCACCTTATTTTCCAGCTTGTGTTGATCACCATAAAGAACTTAATCCTTTCCACCGGATTTACAATTGCCAGTTTTCTTTCTTTAAAAACCAGGAAAGATATAACTGTACACTTTTT
The DNA here is from genome assembly GCA_000611955.2 of Stegodyphus mimosarum. Taxonomy (NCBI): domain Eukaryota; kingdom Metazoa; phylum Arthropoda; class Arachnida; order Araneae; family Eresidae; genus Stegodyphus; species Stegodyphus mimosarum. The sequence continues at coordinate 426,622 of KK122591.1, read as the reverse complement.
TCTCTTATGCACAACAGCAATTTGCTTAAGTCTTATTATTCCTTTTATAATTATGAAGAAACTCAGTCTGCATATCAAGTGCATACCATAATGTATTACATAAGCTTAGTTTTGGCTGGATGATTTCTGCTTAATAGGATACAAGTCGTACAGAATAAAGCTTGGTCACAGTATGTTCAGCTAAGCTGAGTTAATTTCATTAAATAATCTGGCATTCTTCATCCAAAAGCCTAGCTTGTGGAAACGAATTAAATTTAGTGAATATAATTGCAAATTACATAATTTTCTGCATAGTTACAAAGAAACTGCTTTTTATGCAGATTTTTCTCATTTCACATTTTAGCAGTAATAATTGTTGCTAAATAATGATGTGGAAGTCAAAGTTTGATAATCTATTAACTAATAAATCACATTTAGAAAAAAGAACATAACTACCAAAATAACTCTAGAAAAAATTTTTGTAGTTAAAAAAAATTCATGTATCTATAAGAAAAGCGAAGATTGTTTCAACAATGGTTTAGATAATTATATTTCAGTAAACCACTGCTCAAAGCTGAAATACATTTAGTTTTCCAGCTTTGAGCAGTGGTTTACTGAAATATAATCAATAAAGCTGGAATAGTTTTATGAAATTGCTAAATGCATTTTTCCTTTGAGTTAATTCAGTTTTTACACGTGTTGTAAATATGGAGACGTATTCCCTTTAATATATTGCTTCTTTTAAAAAATTAACCTCTCATTTTTCCGGCATTATAAAAATGAAAGTGTCATTCATAAAAGCAGATGCCTATTGCACTCAATGCTCCAACCTAATTTTTTCCAAAATCAGACAAGCAAAAAATTCAGCAAAAACTGAATAGTTTGATAATTATCTCAGGGTAAGCTGTTTATTAATAGACACAGTGAATGAATGGTTATGAAATAGCTGTGAGTGTAAAAAAATCAAAATCTTTTAAGAGTGAGGGAAGATTAAATTTTAAAAAGTTCTCTCTTTTAAACTTCTGAAATGCACCAAGGTTTTAAAAAGTAGCTAAATTAATTATTTGTAGTATTTAATCAAAAATTTATTTTAACCTTATTGGTCATATTTCATTTCTGGCATAACACTGTGACTTTACTATAGCAGTCACATGTCATGGGAAGTGGCAAAATTTTAAAAGCAAACATTCTATTTATTGATTATATATACATCTACTTTTATGTTTTGAATACCTGAAAGAGCATAGACAACAGTTTTAGCAATATTTTAGTGGTTGCTTTACACATATTATGTTTTACTTTTCAGAAAGTGAATGAAAAAAAGAATAACAATATTGAAAATAACATTAATAGTGCTGATAAAATTTATAAAGATTCAAGAAATGATTTCAACAATTTTAATTCTTGTTATGACCTAGACAATAACACATTACTTCAGATCATATTTCAAAAAATTAGTTTCTGCACTTCAATCAAAATCAAATTTTGCAATCAAAAAAAGCGAATTGCAATCAAAATTTTCAACTAAACAAATTTATGGACTAGTAGAATATTAATTTTGCAGATGCATTTAAATAAAAAACTTTTAACAAATTTATATGCTAATGGATGCATTAAAAATGACCAGCTCAGTGTCAAAACTGGCAAGATATTTCATGCGATAAAGTGACGAGTGCTTTTTGGGTTGATTTTTGGTATGAGCTCTGTCTTTTTAGTAAGTTTAAAAGTTTATTTACTTTTACCTCCTTTTTTACTTTATACATAAAAAAACACACACTTATGCTTTCAAAAGAGAGCACTTTTTAAGTGCTTCATTCGAATCTGTATCAGTGTGGTGATAAAAATTCAGAAACAAAGTATTCAAAAGTTAAAAATTTTCTAGGATCTCACCGATTCCAGAGAAGAGAATTTTTACATATTAAATATATATTTCTGGAACTTACATGTGCATGTTTTGTGATGTTACTAGTAGAAACTGCAACATTCAAAGTCTGTTGCTTGTGTTTGTTGGCCACAATTAAATTAATAATATCAAAAATTATAATATAATTTAAAATTAAAACACAGATAGAATTTTATATTTCAGATAATCAAAATTAAACAAAATTTTAAAATTACTATATTTATTATCAAATTAAAATTATGAACTGCTTAGACTAATCGCACATAATTTCAAATGTCTGCCTGCTTACAGGATTGCCATCCTAGTTTTGAAAATCTTGTATGTATACAATGAAACTTCATACTATCATTTAATGACAGATGAAATTTTCTTGCTTTATCTTATCATCTTCATCCTTTTGCTCCTTCTCATCATTTTTCTCCTTTCCCAGTTCGTAACCAATTATTTTGTTTCCAACTAGAGAGAGGAGTGATGGAAACAATTGTTTGTATTTATACAAATATGTACCTCCTTTTCATTAATACTTACTTTCTTCAAACATGTAAGTAAATCCAAGATATTGGCCATGGATGGCAAATATGTTTTAAAACCAAGAGAATCTTTGTCACTCAATTCATCTTCTACAAGCATCATCATAAGGCCTCAGTTTTGGATTTGAATTTAGACCTTCAAGAGAGTGGCTATTTAGATATCTCTGGCTAAGACAGATTTAATTGTATATTGAATCAGGTAATTTTTTTTTTCCTGGAAAAAGAAATAAAATTTAACATGTATACATATCTTTCAGTTAATTGTAATCAGAATTTTTATCTTATTCAGTTCCTTCCACTTTTGAAATTATTTCATTTTTTTCAAACGTTCTTCATATCTTTCATGACAAGTTCCTTTCCAAGGTATAACTACTTTTACCACACATTGCTGTATTGCTTCTAGAGGCAATCATATTCCATATTCAAGGTACTTTTACTAAAGCAAACTGACATCTTCGATTTGTTCATTTTATACATGTGCTAATTTTTATACTACCATAATTGTCTGGTAATTTCTTTTTATGTTATTTGATACCTTACTATGTGTTGTATATTGTGGGTAAGTTTCATAAAATTCTACATGTAACTTTTTCAGTAATCGTGATTTTTCCTTAATTTATGATAACCAGTGTAGTTAAGATGGCATTTATTAAAATCAGTATTTCAGAATTGAAGCAATTACATTAATTTCAACCTTGTTCTTTAGAAAGAAAAACTGAAATAAATTTGCTCAGGCCAACACCTTTGCTAAATGTAAAATGAAGACGTAAAACATGATGTAAATGTTGAAATATAAAACTAGCTATTTCAAAAGGCAATTCAAACCGATTTATGAGAAATGTTCATGGATTTGTGGATGTAAATCAACTAACAGGCAGTTTTGTTTTCCATGTCTCCTGTTTGCAAAATAGAATGTTAATTCAAGTGAGTTTCACTGTTGCTGATTTATCACATCTAACTCAGAAAATAAAAAAAGCATGAATATTCGCAATAACATTTGAACTCCATCTTAGAATTTAATTCACCAGGAAAGGTCAATATTCACCGACAACCTGAAAGTACCTTTCATTTAAATGTTAAGACACAATGAGAAGGTTGCCAAAAATCATTATATTCTAAAATTCAAAATGTAGACTGCATGCTCACTGTTTGTCAGAATTACAAAAAAATGAGATCTCAAAAGCAAGCTTTGTTTCAGTAATAGCGAATGAAACTACTGATGTGTCATCCACTTTCCAATGGGTCATTGTTTTTTGATACATTTTAAGTAATGAACAACCAGCTGAGAGATTCTGGGGGATACATGAATCCGTCTGGGGATGATGCGAAATCTATAGCTGAATATGTCTAAGCATGTTTTGGAAAAGTAGTAGACAAACCCAAGGAATGAATATCATGGATCTATGACAGTGCAAGCGTAATGCATGTTCAAGGTTTTATTCAATGTACCTGCAAGAATACACCACTTGTGCACTGCTATGCACATCAGCTCAGTTTGATCTTTGGCAAGCAACCAGCCAGAATCAGCAAGTTCAAGTACTTTTTTCTAACCTGAGTGATATTACTAAATTTACCAATAACTCTCCATAGAGAATTGATATTCTAGATGAAACTGTTAATCAGCTATTAGAGATGGAACTTTATGAGTCGAACCGTCGATACAGTATATGAATATAGGGAATAATTAATTGAATCCATAGAAAAAATACAGGCAACAATTAAACAAGTTGTAGCAATAAATCAGGCAGAGGCTATTCACCGTACATTAGGAGATTTAGAATTTCTATTTTGGCTTACAGTGTTTCATAATATTATGTCACATGTCGATGCGTTATACAACCAACTTTAGAAAACAGTAATTGATGCAGTACTTATCAGAAAGCAAGTAAATGCTTTCCAGGAGTCATTAGAGAAAGAAAGGAAGAGAATGGACACAGTGACTATGACAGAGGAGATATCAGAATCATATGAAACTTCATGAAAAAGGAAGAGAGAACATATTCACATAAATAGAACTGTACTAGCTAAAGATGTATGTGATGTTATCATGAATCAAGTAAAGCAGAGATTTTGTTTTATTACTCAGTACTCACTTGCTTCTTACCTTGAAGCTTCAAAATTCCAGCAGCGTGAGAAAAAATTACCAACTCGGATTCTTGACCAAACGTAACTGATGTTTATTCCATGTTACAAAAGGTTTGCTGAAAATTGAACTAGGAGTAATTTACAGAAGATCAGATTTCAGAAATACGAATTAAATACGCCATTAGTCTTCGACAATTTATTACAGAAAACAACTTACAGACTAAGTTTTCAAAAACCTACAGACTATTGCTAACTGTTATTATTATTCCAATGATCACGAAGCTTTGAATTAAGACATTTTTAAAAAGTACTATGAGGGTAGAAAGACTAAGCACTCTAAACGTGCTCTTAATTGAAAAAAAAACATGGCAAATGACACCTAAATTCAATGAAAACATTGATTTGTTTGCATCAAAAAAAAGACGGATGAGTGAATTTAATTTATAAAAGTTGTACTAGACTATTTTGTGTTCAAATATATATTGTAAGCAATATTATGATTTTATTACATTCCATTGTAAAAAATATTTTTTTAAACATATGAGAACTTGTTTTGTTTTAGTTGCATTGTTTTCTTTTAAATTAAGAAAATGCATATGTATTTTAACTTGTAAGTCACATCATATCTGCATATTTAATTTTTGAAATTTTGTTTTGTGAATCTTCATTTAAATAACCAAAGAGCCAGCACTGCTTACATTAGAATCCTGAACTTACCTGATGTAGCAATAAATTATGCACCAAGTATTGCATTTAAAAAATCATTAATATAAGTTATGCACGGTCAACTCCCACATTACTGAGGACAGTGTCCACTAGTTAACTCAAGGTCCTAATTAATCCAAAGGCATTTAAAAAAATATAAAAAGGAATAAACATTTTATAATTAAAAAAAGTACTGTTAACAAATTACCTTCATACTTTCAGGCAGTTTAATCTAGAAAATAAGCTCTTTAAAATCTTTCTTCTTTTTAAAATAAGCTCTTTTGGTTGCTCTCTCATTGATATAAGTTATGCACGGTCAACTCCCACATTACTGAGGACAGTGTCCACTAGCTAACTCAAGGTCCTAATTAATCCAAAGTCATTAAAAAAATAAAAAATCTGAAATGTTTCAGATTTTAAATTACGTCCAAAGGGACGTTTATTTAACATTCTGTGTGTTACCTTTATTTGTTAAATACCATGTTCTTCGCACTTAAACCATAAAATTCAGTTCAACAGCAATATCCTAAAATAATTTTAAATTGAGCATATCTTTAGAAATTTCGGTACACGCTCTCACGCGCTGTAGATAAAAATGTTTTTCTGTACAACGTTGGTATTGCTGGCTTTGAAATCTATGAGTTTGTTAATGAAAAATTCATTAAAGTTTTAGAGAATATTGTTACGAATTTCACATTTATTTGGCTATTTATTTAGAACTGTAATTAAAATTCCTTTTTATTTTCCCGTGCAATGCACGCAGACGATTTTTGACGTCAAAAAAATAAATAAATAAATAATAATAATAACATGCATACATTTATGCAGATTTTTCATTTTTTAAACTTTAATGCAGAGCGATAACATTTAGTGGCAACAATTTGAAAAGTGAATCGGGCATTCAGAGTGAATCAACGCAAAATCGCAAAACGAAAGTAATAGTCCTTCGGGACTAAATCCCTTTGGACTAATAAAAAAGAATAAACATTTTATAATTAAAACAAATTCTGTTAACAAATTACCTTCATACTTTCAAACAGTTTAATCTAGAAAATAAGCTCATTTTGGTCATGGCAATTAAATCAACACTCAAAACAAACAGAAGACACTGTAAATCATAAAGTAAACACACATC
>KK122591.1:384188-420247 GCA_000611955.2 Stegodyphus mimosarum | reverse complement strand
AAGAAGGAAAAAAATTAAAAATGGCGATAGTTTTTTTAATTAATTAATTTTTAAGGCAAATTTGGTTAACTGGAACTTATCTGTGCATCCTTTTTTTAATACTTTTGATTCAAATGAAAATATATTAATCCTCAAAATTATTGTTGGATTCATCAACATTTGCTGCATTGCTCTACATTACAAATCCATGTTAGTGTTCTTATACATAATATTTTGAGAAAACAGTAAACAAATGATTAATAATTTGTTATATTTTAACTTTTCAGTTAAAAAATATGCATTTCATCAGCAAGGCAGTTGTAGATTTTATCAACTATGAGTGCATATACTAAATATTAAAATACATAGTTTAGTTTAACATTAAATTCTAGATGGCAGGTTTATTCTAGATGGTAATATATTGAGAAAATCTGTATTGTGCATGAGAAAATGAAATTTTAGCTTCTATGAAATTGTACAAAAAGTCCTCTTTTCTTCTGCTTCATCTGCTGAGTATTCTGATAGTTCCTCTTCATCAAAATCAAAAGCAGAATCATATTCCACATTTTCTTCACTGTACATTTCCAGTTGCTGACAACAAGATATTTGTTTTACTTGCAAACTGGAATTAGTATCAGCACTTTCCCAAGGGTCAGGCTCCTGAGTATCAAATGCCTAAATAAAATAAAATATTCAGTAAAAACAATTTATTTTCTTATGTTACAGTACTTAAATAAAAACTTGTAAAATCAGTAAATTCCCAAATAGCACAAGAACGTTCAGTGCAAGTGCTTCACAAACGTGTTGGGAATGTTCAAGCAGAACATTCTAAATCATGTCTATAAGTTACAGTTCTAAGACAGACAATAAAATGTCATATACTTGTGTTTATAACACTGTCATGAAACATGTCATTAAGTTCTAGTGTAACATTTTTGGCACATTTTACCTGAATGTTCTGACCCATGTCTATGTGTTGCGGTTCATTAACGGTCTTAACATTAACGGTTCATTAACAATAGAACATCAAAATGTGGTACTAGTAACAAGTTTCTATAACGTGCAGCAGAACGTTCTGAATGTCGTCTATAGATTACAGGTTTATAACGGGCAATAGCATGTCAAATACTTGTACTGTTAGCACTTCTGTATCGCATGCAAAGAATGTTCTGAATCACATTTAACTAAAATGTTTTGAGTTCATCTAACTAGAATGTTCTGAATCCCATCTACATGTACAGACTCTGAGGGATAATAGTATGTGAAATATTTGTGTTTGTAATACTTGCATCTAATTTGCCAGAAACTTAATTTCCAAATTGCGAATTCACATAATAATTTACAATTCTGTAAGGTAAGAGAACGCTGCAATTTTCTGGAAGACATTATCTGTTTGAAGACTTGAGCTTGACATGTTACATTTACAGATATATATCATGCTTTATATATGCATCAAAACTCAAATTCTATTATTTCTTCACATTCTCTTAATTATTATAGACATGCCATTTATTAATGAAATTTTACACTTTTATATCTACATTTATATATAGTTCCTACAATGCAATATTATCTATAGACCTTAAATTTCCATGAACATTTTATATGCAATAACACATGAAAACAAGATTTGTTAAAGTTCTTTTTTTATGATAGAAATGTATTTTAAGCTTTATAAATTAGACAAGATGTCAAGTTGCTGTTATAAATTCTTATTGTTATTACAAAATAATTGAACATCAATTCATCAAGTGGACTTTGAAATGGCTTTATGTTTCAATGGAAAAATGTAACAGTTATTTCAAGGACTAGCAATTTGCTTGCATCAGATTGTGTGAAAGACTGCATTTCTAAATTATTTTATAATTCAAAATTCTTATTTTGCTGTATTTTCTATACCTTATAGATAAATTAACATACAAAAGTTAATGCTTAGTAATAATGATTTCATTTTTATTAAAATGTGGAGCGATGCCAATGTGAGTCAAGTGAACAAACACTCTCAAAGCGATCAATTAAGGAAATTACTTTTGAAAGTGAGCAACATTTTTGAGACTAAAAATAAATATTGGAAAAAAAAAAACACCTCTTTAAATAGAGCACCATTACAAAAGGTCAAACATTCTTCTCATTCAAACTGCATGGTTGTCACAGAGACTTTCTTATACCTTAAAATTATTGCTTCACTTTAATAATAACAGTGTAAGACACTATTTTATATTTCTTCCTTATTATTTTCTTAATTTTCAGAAATGCTCTTAGGTAAACAGTTACATCACTAACTTTTGAATTTAATTCGTTAAATACTTATGCTTCTAAAGTTTTGCAGTATTCTGAATATTTTTGCTCCAATTACTTCTTAATGAAGCAAATTTAAAAAATTGGTACTGTTTATATGATTAATGCGAAATAAAAAAAATCGACATAATTTCATCTGAAAAATATTCAGGAGCTTTTAAATATTTTTCTGAAATTTCAAATAAATTAAATAAGCACAATACAATTTTTAAGTAACATTACTTTATCTATTTTTGGACAAATAAAACTGTCTTTACAATACATATTTAATGAAAATGTTTTGTTTAACTAATACTGAGGCAAAATAAAAGTTATTAAAATATTTATTGAAAATGAATAATTTGACGGTTGCCTAAAAGCTAGGTAATTACTATAACCTGAGTAGCATGTACTTTATAGCACATGCTCCAAACATTTTAACAAAGACCATGGTACAACACTGCAGTGTTGTACATTAAAATATACATAACACAGGCGTAACATGCACGCCATGTAGATTGCACTTGATAGCATGCTGTGAACATTTAAAAAATTAACAGCAGGTGTTCTGGGGGAAAAAAATCCTAAGACCACGGTGTAATTAACTTTAGCACGTAATGTAAAATGTAATTTATAGTACATGTTGAGAACATTTTGAAAAATACCAGTATTGTATGGCGAAATGTATGTTATAAGAACAAAGTTGTAACACACACCTCTTTAGCATGTCATGCAGAACGCACTTCATAGCACATCTGGGAAGTACAACAGTGTACTTTAAAACTCATGTCCTAAGAATATGGTTATAATATGCACAGCTTTAGCATGTTGTGTAGAACATACTTTATAGCACATGTTGAGAACGTTTTGAAAAGTACAAGTGTTGTACATTGAAATATGCACCCTAAGAACACGGTTATAGTATGCACCACTTTAGCATGTAATTTAGAATGTTTTGAAAAGTACCAGTGTTTTACATTGAAATGAACATTCTAAGAACATGGTTGTGACACGCATATAATGTTGAACATATTTTATAACACATTCTGGGAATGTTTCAAAAAACACCAGTGTTGTACATCGAAATGTGGGTACTAAGAACACAGGTGTTACATGCACCACTTCAGCACATTTTGAAGAACGTTATAAATACAACTAAAATGTTATAGAATGGAACAACACGATCTCTGAATATTTTCGTAATGTTCTGGTGCTGCTTGGGTTACATTCATTTAGTAAAAACTTTTAAAATTAATAAATTACATTCATTAAGTAACTTAGATGTGATTTAACTTATAATGCCAAACAATATTCATTCTGCATTATTTCTCCATTTTATTTCATCACTTAAAGAAATGAAAATGAAATATCTTCCTCTGAATCAATGGAAGAGAAACACGGCAATAAAATATTTTAAATTAGACTAAAAAGTAACCTTTGCTATTCAAAACCTATGCCAAAACAAAGGATGCTGCCGAATGAAATATCATCTTGCTTTGTGGAACTATTTTATACCCCTTAAAATATATAATTTGTATTTATTATTTAATTTTACATAGCATTTGTCTGAAAACTGCAAACAGAATATTCTAAATAAATTACGCTTGTAGTTTAAATTGAATATTATTTCTCTTGAATATTTTTTGCCATTTCCATCAGAAAGTCTTCACCATTTAACAAGGCATCTACATATTTATTGCATTTCATTTACCTAACTTTTTACCATTTGTGTTATGTGTAAACCACATAGTTTCCCATATTATATAGAAAGCACTATAAAATTTATGCCATAGTTAAAAACATTTGCCTCATTTTTTAGCTAGGTAATCTAATTTCTTCAATCCACTTTCAGAAGTGTTGAGGGTGTTATTCTAAAGTAATAGTATAAAGTCGTGTTCCTGTTTCTAGATTCTGCTTCTGTGGCTCTGAAACAAACCAGTCAAAATTAAAAGGATACATAAGGATATATGTGATATATATTTATTTATACCTCATAAATCTTTATGCATCCTACACAGTCCAGTCACATTAATGTGACCACCACGTACTTTCCATGTCAGAGTTAAATAACCAATCAGAGAAGGCAGGTGGCAGCACAGTGCAGTTGAGCATATATAAAGGGTGTGTGAGGGCTTCGGAAAGCATTTCAATCGTTGGCGTAATGCAGAAACGAAGCGATTTATCCGACTTCCAAAAGGGCATGATCATTGGCTTTCGGGCCAAGGGTGGAAGCATTTCCGAAACGACTGAGTTTGTGAACTGTTCGCGTGCCGCCGTGGTAAAAGTGTACCGTGCATGGCAAAATGGGACTGTCCAAAATCAGCGACGTGGCAAATGTGGTGCACCACGGGCCATAGATGACAGAGGCGAACGACGGTTGCGGAGATGCGTTCGGGCAGATAGACGGGCTACCGTTGAGCAACTGACCACCAAAATGAACCAAGGGGCTACCAAAAGTGTCTCCCAAAGTACTATTCAGCGAACATTGCTGCGTCTGGGCCTCCGAAGCAGACGCCTGGTTCGTGCACCTATGCTGACTGCTGTTCATCGACGGCGAAGGCTAGAATTTGCACGCCAGTACAGCAGCTGGACGTCCACTGAGTGGCGACAGGTTGCGTTTTCGGATGAATCGCGTTTTATGCTCCATCGGACAGATGGACGTTGGCGTATAAGGCGTGAAACCTCTGAAAGGAACCACCCTGCAACCATTGCCGGAACGGTCCAAGCTGGAGGCGGGAGCATTATGGTCTGGGGAATGTTTTCCTGGCATTCTCTAGGTTCACTGATCATTGTGGAAGGCACAATGGATCAATACAAGTACGCATCTGTCCTTGCGGACCATGTTCACCCCTACATGCGCATTGTTTTTCCTCAGGATGATGGCATCTTCCAGCAGGACAATGCGAGGTGCCATACAGCTGCCAGTGTACGTGCGTGGTTCGAAGAGCACCAGGATGAGTTTACCGTCCTCCCCTGGCCAGCAAACTCACCTGACTTAAACCCAATCGAGCATCTGTGGGACCATCTCGATCGAGTTGTTCGCGCCATGGATCCTCAACCGCGTAATCTAGCGCAGCTGGCCACGGCATTAGAGTCGGCATGGCTCAACATCCCAGAGAACACCTTCAGGGACCTATGTGACTCTCTTCCTGCACGTCTCGCAGCAGTCCGCTCTGCGAAAGGTGGTTATTCTGGCTTTTGACAGATGGTCACATTAATGTGACTGGACTGTGTATATCAAGTTTACAGTAGCATAAACTATAAGCTTCAAGAATGAACTCGCACTACTGATTTGGATGCTGTTTATTTACAAATGATTGTTTATAACACAGAATACTCAGATGACTACTTGAAATTTATATAAAACTGTACAATTATATATTGAAAAAGCTGATTTTAGCTTCATAAGATGTCTATAAGAGCAGATTAATTAGATTAATTATTTTTGTTGGTACTGATAATTGTCTTAATGTTTTTATGCAGTGCACTATTCCTATTTAAGTGTCTAAGGTAAGTATCTCAGTTGTCTCACCCTTGTCTTAGTCCTGTGTATAAATACACAAGCCAGCTTGATCGATACAGTGATTAGTGATTAGTGATTAGTGATTAGCAGTCCATATCACTGAACCCATGTTAAAACTTCAAGAAAGAATAGATATTTGTAAATATATAATGTCTTAATGGCCTGTTGGCATTAAAACACTGTTAAATCTCTTCAAGTGATTGGTGCTAAAGGAAATAAGGTAAAAGGATCTCGGATCTGTCCCCAAGGGTTCTCTTCACAAAACTGGGACATAGCTGGGAAAACTTGTACTCTCATCTATAAAATTCTTAAAACCTTGGCCAACAACAGGAGTATTATTTTTATTTTTGGTCTTGATACAATATGTAGAACTGATATGAATTCTAATCAAAAATCAAGATTATAAATGCATATAATGTGTCACAATACACTGATTATTTTATTGGTAAGGCTTCAACAAAAGGCTATTAATTGCTAATTTTATGAAGTCAAAATTATACATGGGATACTGGTGGCCTCAACACCTGCTTAATTTATAAGGTCAATAGTGGCATTAGCAAAGCAAAACTAATGCTAAATTATAAAATTTTGCTCTTTGTTTCAGTCTTTTTAGGAATAATATATACAGTATTATAAAAAAAAATTGCAAAGCTTTTCTATAAAAAATTTATTCAATACTTTTCATGAAGTAAATTCGCCCCTCTCCCAGAAAAAGAAAAATTTAAATAACACAGCATCTTACCTTTGTTTTTAATCTGTTAAGTAGCTTTAACATAACTGGGTTGTCTTGCTTGTCTTTAAAATCAAGAGGCTCCTTGTTCGTCTGAAAATTATCATCTGAATTAGCAAGCAGTTACATTCACAGTATAAGACGAATACTCTGATTATATTATAATTTTATTACTGACATATAAACATCTTAAATAATGTTTTTGAGCAAATAAAAATATAATACATTCATTGGCACTATGCCCAAACAATATAGTTGCATTCCTCTCCTCTTTTATAATAGACAACAATGCATGTAATTTTTTTACACAAAATCTTCCTGAAAGAGACAAATGCATTTTCATGAAACAAATTTGCAGGTTCTTGTACTGGCTTGCACTAAAGATTATTAATGAAATATTTATTGCTGATAAGCAAAAACTTATTTTGAGAAAGGCAAGTAATTATTTAAGGAAAGAATGTAAACATAGATATCTTTACTGAATACTTTTTAATGGAAATAACTATGAGTTTAAACTATGAGCATGGAAAAAAACATTCATGCCACAGCCTATTCTGCTAATACAAATCTACAGATGAGGCTTAAAAATTTAAAAGATAAAGCACTTTTAGTGTATTATTAGCTGTGTAATTCATTCATTAAAAGCAATTTATGCAAATGAATTAAATATTTGGTATAGATGCTGCATCAAGACTTTAAATGACAATATTTGATGTTTCTGAAGAGAGCAATTTTTTTACTATCACTGTAACTGAAAAAAAAAAAATCCTTACTGATTTTTTTAAATAATTTTAAACTAAATTTCTATATAAAAATAAAAAATAAATAAATAAAAATATATAAATAAATTTTAAGAAGAATGCCATTATTTATTTAAATTTTAATTATATTGATTGTATTAAGTTATAAGTTTAATATTTAAAATGATGAACTGAATATCAAAATTGATTTTAAAATAGTTCTTCTCTGGTATAGTTTCTTCTTAGCATATAAAGATCATTTTCATAGGTCTCTGGAACTTATCTTAGAATGAAAAGTAACTGTATTTATTTGGATAATTTCTCTATTGTATTTCATTTATGTATTTATTCATAATCAATGTAATGATTGTTACAAGAAGAGTACTTTTTAACACAATCTGAACATGTCTGTAATATGAAGCATTTTCCTAAAATTTTTATATTTTTATAACTTCTCATATTCTGGATGCTTTATTTTTTTTCAGAGATTAAATTCCCTGATTCCTGTTTCATATGTTGCCAAATTAAGCTGGTATACATTAATAATTACAAATATATATAATGATAATAAAGAGTGAACAGTTCTAGAAATTTGAACAAATACTGACTGTGGACAAACAAGTTGATAGCCATAAGTAATCAGTGCAATGAAAAAACTTATGAATGTATAAATTCATGCAAATTAAGATTTCATACATATCTATTTATATATAGTTTTATTGAGAATCAATAATCTGGGGGCTTAGGAAACAGCATTCTGAAATCTCAAGAGATTAACATAAACACATACTTTAAATATCAAAATAAATAAATAAATAAAATAATGCACAGCTGAAATTCATTAAGAGTTTGATAAAACTGATATTTCGCAAAAGACTTATCCACATTGTCAGCCATAATCAAAATGGTGTAAATTTTCTCTTGTTCACTTTACTGTTGAATTCCATTGTGCTACAGTTCATATTTATGCAGTTTCTCTGGGGAAAGGATAGTGCACATTATAGAATTGCTGTTCACATATGTGGAAGATTAAAAACAAAAATGTTTATCAACATAACCCAATGGTAATTTAACTGGCTGCTCCACTTCTAAAGTTATTTTTATGAAAAAAATTTTTTTAGCTATTACACAGAAAAATTATTTATTTGATAAGTATTTTAGATGAGTAGTTTTATGTTTACTTCAAAAATTTTATAAGTTATAGGTTTGAAAGTTTTCCTTGTAGGTGTCTCTTGAAAGATTTCACAGATCTCGGTTTAAGAATTAGATGAGATAAAGCTAACGTTCACCTAGCAACAAATATTTAGGTAACATCTTTCAGGAAAACTAAACACAGCTGAAATTTTTTAGAGCTCTATAAAAAAAAGAATAATTTATTTTAACCTGTTTCAGTATAAATTCTGGAAAGTAATTTCCACTCTTAAAGTTTTTCCCTGAATGAAAAAGTATTATACATCACAATGCTAACATTGGGTCCTTCTCATACTTTTAGCTGGCAGTATATTAAGGACAACTGAATGCATTATAAATCAAAGAGAGAAGAGTATATTGATTTGATATATATAGACTTCAGTACAGACCATGAGTAAAATAGAGTACCCTCAGAATTGAAATTTTCATGTAAATCTCTTAAAATTATTGTATTCATAAAAAATAATTTATACAGAAACCTCAGATTAAAATTTTTATGGTTGCAAATATATATTTATATCCATTACAAAAATTATAATAATAAATAAACAAATAAATAATATTTAAGTTTAAATAATTACTCATAAGAGAGGTACACTGCGGCAAGGAAAAAAAATGGGGCAGTTCTATATCTCATTTATATATAGCATTGTTCTAATACAGGTATTTTGACACAAAATCGGGCTTTTTCTGAAATGAAATGTCAATTTTTTTCCATATTTCCATTCAAGTTACAATAAACTGCCAAGTTTTGTAAAAATCGCACGCGTAGTTTTTAAAAAATTAGCCCTCAAAATTTTAGCTCCTCACATTGAGTTCGGTATATATTTATTAATAGCCCTTTTTTATTAAATTTATTTGATTCTGCCTTTCACATTTTGAAATTTAGGTTCATTCTAAATAAAATTCGCCTATTTTTTATGATTTATTTTTAAAATTTGTATTTTAAAATAATTTTCATAAATTTTTCAAAAAAATTTTGAATTATAATCTATAAAATGTTTACCATCATCTTAAAGTAGATGAATTTCTAAGCATACCTGCAAAAAATTACAATTTTTTATTTAAAATTTTCGAAGATATACGTGAATTTATATATTGGTGAGCACTGAAATTTGGCATATTTGTTGAAAGCGATAATAACATCAAATATGGTTTAGGCACTTTGTCAAAATTATTTGAAAGAAGGGAACAATGTGATTTTTTCCACTCATGCACAATATAAAATGCCAGAAATGATGTGACTTTTTTTCCAGACCTGCACAAAGGAAGGGAAACGAAAATGGGCTGCTATATATTAAGAAATTTGCCAAGCGAATTATTCCCGGAGCAAACTGAAAAAAATATGCCAAGTTAAATTTGTGAATTTCTCCGTAAATTTTGCACCAAATTTGACAAAATTTAATATATAGGTTATGATAAATTTATATACACTGCATAATTTGAAAATTGGTATGTTATTTCAGAAAAAGTCTGATTTTGTGTCAAAATACCAATGTTAGAACAATGCAATATATAAATCTAATATATATCCTATGTCACACCTTTGAGACATGAAAAATGAATTGGTAAAAAAAAAACCCCCCTTTGGGCTGAATTTAAAAACGGGAATTTTTTTTTTTTTTTTTTTTTTTTTTTTTTTTGTGCAGTGTACATACACTGGGTTAGCATTTTGTTTGATAGTTAACAGGCATGAAGATAAATAAGTGGAAAATTTGGTAACATAAGCATTTAGTTATTTTATTTTTTTGCTTTTTAAAGAGCTGTTGTTTAGAAAGTGAAGACTAGAATTTAATTTCACAACTTAACTACTTTCTATGTTCTATACTTGCATGGAAGAACTGCAAACTACATTCTAAAAAAAAAAGCATGGAAAAAAGAATTATCCAAATGGAATACAATTTAGTAGATTTGATGTATGGAAAAATAAACATTTACAATTTCAGAAAAACTGAGTGGTTTATTCAGGAGATACAGCTACATATAGCTAAAAAAATCAATAATGTGTTGACCCACTTCTGACACTTATGGAAGCTGTTATCTGGCTTGGCACTAACTCACAGAGTTGCTGGATAATTTCCTTCAACATTTCTTGCCAAAATCTTTTCATTTGTCGAGTTACATTGCTGATATTCTGTAACGGTCAGAGGTACCTTGCTCATCAGACCTGAAGCCTACTTTATTAGGGAGAGAGCTAGAAATCTAGCTGGCCAGGAAAATCCTTGACAAACATGAAAACAACCAATAAAAAAAAATTGCTACATGCATTATCTTGCTAAAATATAAACTCGGGATGCCTTGAAAGGAAAGGCAATGCAATGAGGCACAGAATATCACAAACATACTGCCATGCCGTAAGGCTGTCATGGATTCAACTATCAAATGAAATAGCACTTCAATTCCACAACTTCCTACTGCTCAACCATATGTGTGATTAGGTCAGTATCCCACCACTGTTCTGAACATCTCTAGACATGCTTTCACTGCTCATAATGACTCCATTTAAAGAAAGCCTCATTGGAATTTCGGCAGTTCTATTCCAGTCAGAACAAACCAGGCACTATCATACATACACACTTGTCAGTGTGCAACATTGCGAGATAGTGTAATGAATAATGAGAGTGCAGATGTCCAAATCAGTAAAATAAATACTGAATTGACATACCTTATCTAAAACATGTTCTGAACATCCATAACTAAGCAGAATATTTTTAATTTCTTTTGTTATAGCTCTGCCATATGCATAACAAGTCACTTATGAATGGTCCCTCCAGCAAATGGCATCACAGCTACTCCTTGGATCAACTGCTGATGACAAACCAGGTATTGCTTTAACCATCATTCTGCCATCTGTCTAGATCAACCACTGCCCTTTTGATGCTGTGTTCTGTCATGATTCAATCATTCCTGCCAATATCATTGAATGGCAGCAGGACTCCAATTTAAATGTTGAGTGATCCTTTGATTTGACCACTCTGCTGCTTTTAGACCAACTGCATACCCTTTTTAAATGCCTCATACAGCATGTGAACCTATGTATGAAATACTGGTAACAATCGAGGTGAATTTTCCATGGAAGTGGTGCCTTAGAACTGGATTTTTTTTTAATACACCATTCAGATGCTCAAATGCGAGGCTCTGTAACTCTTGTTATTCATTCACTAGCCATAAAAATTTTATCATTTGCATATTAGATTAAATGGTTCATTTGCATGCAAAATTTCATTACAATCACATGACTTCTTCTTGATGTGTACTTTTTTTCTTTAGCTTTTCTATCTAGTTTCTTAGGAAGTTCTATGATATAATAAATAATATTATTCTAGAGTATAATAAATACTGATTTCTAATATCGAATTGACATACCTTATCTAGAACATGTTCTGAACATCCATAACTAAGCAGCATATTTTTAATTTCTTTTGTTGTGGCTCTGGCATATGCGTAATGAAGAGCTGTTCGATGATTCTGAGAATAAAATAGGTTTGATAATAAAATTTAATTTTTCTTTTAAAACTGCATTCAAACAAATAAATTTGAAAATTGAAAATTGATACCAGCAAGCAGTTTTTCCCCAAACATGCAAAATTTTGTACTTATGGAACATGCTTAAGTACATGTTAATAAATAAATAATTTAATATTTATTTTCATTCACATGATAATTTATTAATAAATTTTACTAATTATTTTATTAAAGTGTATTTAATAACTTAAAATACTATTATAATTATTTAATAACATCTATTATAATTATTTAATAAAATATTAAACATTGTATTAATTTTTAGTTCAGATATTCAGTCGAATATATACATACAAGGTTCACTTTCAAATCTTAATGCATTTTTAAACTTTTAATTTAATGTTAGAGTACAGAAAAAAGGTCTATTAATACACAGGTGATTATGCATTGTCGATTCAAACTTGCAACATTTTCTAGCAGCATATTCAAGAAGTTAAAATTCCTATCTCAAAAATGAAGCAAAAAAAGAACTTTTGTTTACAAAAATTTTAGTATTCTGCGTTCAGTATAGACATGTAGTTTGTGTGTATATATATATATGTGTGTGTATGTATGTGCATATATAAATTATAATTTAAATTAGCAGTGTACATTAATTCCCCTCTGTATTCTAAAAATAGTAATCCCAATTTGCACTGTGTCATTTCGAGACTAATCCATGCCATATGACTCTTGCATAACTTTAATGATGTAACTGGAACTAAAACCCAAATAGCCAACAATTTTAATTATCCAATCAAAATGCACTGAGAACCAGAAACTAACTCAGTTTGAATTAAGATTTCATTTTAACATTATGCATTTGCTTACTACTGTTCAGTCTAGATGGACTGCTGTCTGATGCTTCCTTCTTACTGCAAAGTTATCAAAAAGGTAAACTTCTTGAAATATGCACAAATTATGTGCCAAGTTGTCTGTGGCCGCGCCTCGACTGCCAGTTCCCTATTCATTGTGGATCGGCATTTCAGCATTCTACGCCATCAAAATTCTTGCTCTTCATTACACATTCAACTTTCTATATGCTACACCATCAATATTGCAAAGCCCCTTTTTTTATTACACACACACACAGATATAATATATATATATATAAGAAAAATAAAAAATATTTAAAAGATTAAATAGCAAAGTAAATTTCCCTTCTCAATTCAAAAAATAGTAACCTCTCTCTCTGCACTGCATCATTGCTAGAATAATCCATGTCATATGACTCTTACATAATTCTGATGATGTAAATGGAACTAAACATCAAGCAACCAATAATAATTTTACAGAAGTTATTAACTATCCAATCAAAATGCATTGTAAACCAAAACAACACAATAGTGTAGTTTGTTAGTTACACGATAGAATTTAAATAAGTATTGACAAAAACAATAGTTCGTGAGCATAGAATATTTGCATAGAGAAATGATAAATGCTCTTAATTACATATTCACCTTAAATTATGTATCACAGCCATCCAACTATTACCTTCTCTTCAAGTTTGGGTCATAATTATTATATCACTATAAACAAGTAATTTAAAAAATAAAGTTAATACCAGCTTTTCCTAAGGTATGCAATATTTTGATTTGGGAATTTGATTTGATTTGAAAAGATATACATAGATGACTAAAATATACAAGAAGGAAAGGATATAGTTACATGAATATTTTGCTTCTGTCACCACTCCTCTGCACCTGTGAAATTTAACTGCATTATGAAAATTCAAAGTCATGAGCCGATTAATGGCAGCACATCAGCAGAGCTGGTAACATCACACTTCATGCAATAACTGAGCTTAATTCAATACTGGTATTGGTTTTAGTTCTGAAATATTTGAAGGAAATACAGATAGAAAAATAATAATCTATTTAATTACCTATGTAACCTAATGGCTTTCAAGTGCTTGTCATTGCAAGACAGAGCTCAGAAATTGGAAAATAGCAACAGTAAAAGGTTAAAAAGAAAATGATTTTTAGAATAACAGTAACTGACAAAAAACTTATAAGGATAAATAACGTTTTAATGATGTCAAAGTGGACAGACATTGAAGGAAAATGTCAATGATGGGACAAGAGTTCTATAGATACTTTGTCTTCTGACTTTAGACTTTTATACGACTGGTAATTCTTTCTTTTTATAATATGTATAATAAAATGTGAATGCATTTTAGCAATAAATTTTTCTGTTATACAACACACACACCTTCAGAGTAATGCTAGTTTTAAAGGGCAAGAATAAAATATTTAAGAAGCTAACAATGCTTAGATGTATGGCATTATAGTTATACTATTTTCATTTATTTAAGAGAATTCTGTAGAGTTATTTTATATGCAGTAAACAATACTATTGCATAAAAATTGCAAATAGATACAAATTGCCTTTCTGATACAATACTTTGAAAATATAATATGAAAATGATACACTAACACTTGGTGGCATCTGAATATTCCTTTATTTATTTTGCTTCCATCATATAAGAAGGGGGGAAGCATTATGAAATGGTTCTACTGCATAAAGTAAATATTGTAGAATATGCATATATAATACTCTAATTTGAGGTTTTTAAATTTGTAAAAAATACATCCTTAAACTGAGATTAATTTTAGAGAAAAGCTCTATGCATTTCAGCAAAATCTGGCTTTAAATTAAAGAAGCAAAATATTCTTTTGTTTATTTCTTGCAAATTAATATCAATGTCAAAAACGTAGAAGTAAAATCTCTTCCTAACAACTAAAAATAAATTATATTGAGTCGAGTTATTAAAGAAACATCTTGAATTTACCTGGTCAAACAAATTATCAATTGATTCTTTAATTGGTTTTTCAGTTAGGATTATTTCGGCAATTTTTTTGTAATTGTGTAGAACTGCATTGTGAAGAAGGGGCATTCCATAACCCTAATAATACAAATATATAATATTAATTTCCTCTTTATTTTAAACCACATAATTTAGAATGAAATATAATGATATGTTATTTGACACTGTAAAATACTGGGTTGGCAAGAAAGAAATTTCGGTTTGCACAAAGAGATACCATTATGTTTGCTTTGTAATTCATCTGTCAATCTATCATTTTTGTTCTTTTGAGATTTAACAGCTGAAACATTTAGGTTATGATAAAAATAAATTCCATGTATTTTTATTTAAAATTGTTAATTTATGTTCAATTTTAACAAAAGGTGCAAAAATAAACATTTGCAATATATTTTAGTTTTTTATTTTCAGAAAGACAAGAAAGAACCTGAAGCTCACAAAGAGATATGTGAAGTTTTTTGTGTTAATTGCTTAACAGAAAACATGTTGTCAGAATTGGTTTAAAAAATTTCATTCTGAAGGACTGACATTCTGGCCAACCTTCTGAAGTTGATGATGACATAATTAAAGCCATAATTGAAATGAATTGTCATATAACTGTGCAAGAGCTTGCAGAAAGGTTAAATGTATCATATGCAGCAATTGAAAATCACATAAAATGTCTTGGACTCATTAAGAAGCTCAATATTTGGGTTCTGCATGAATTGAAAAAAATTCACTTAACACAACAAATCAATATTTCTGATATGCATTTCAAACATAATGCAATCGATAATTTTTTTAAACAAACTGTCGCTGGTGATGAAAAATAGATCATCTACAATAGCATTCATCAAAAAAAGATCTGGAACCAAGCATGATGAATCAGCACAAATCATTTCAGAAAAAGATCATGCTGTCAATTTGGTCAGATTACAAAAGGGTGGATTTTGAGCCGCTTCCAAGCAACCAAGCAATCAATTCAAATGTTTACTGCCAACAACTTGAGAAATTGAAGGAAGCAATCAAAGACAAAAGGCTGAAGCTGCTTTCTTGTCTTGGCAAATCACAAAGGAACCAACCATGTTCCACCATGACAATGCAAGGCCTCACACATCTTTAGCAATAAATACAAAATTATTGGAGTTTGGTTGGGAACTGATGTTGCATTCCCCATATATCTTTGACCTTGTAGCATCAGATTATCATTTATTTCGAAGTTTGCAAAACTTCTTAAATAGTAAAAACTTAAGTAATAATTATGACCTTAATTGACATTTGTTGAGTTTTTTGCTGATTAAGTGCAGAAGTTCTATGAGCACAGAATCATGAAGTTACCTAACAGATGGCAAAATGTCACTGAACAGAAAGGATGATATTTGACTGATTTGATTTTTGCATAGAAAAAAATGAGTTTCAGTTCATGCTATAAAATCAAAATTACTTTTTTGCAAACCCAACACAATAAAGCTCAATCAAACAAAAAATACTAGAACTTCAAAAATTTACTGAGAATATTTAATACTTTACAATTTATTCATATTCAACAGCTTTAAACTATTCAGAAACTGCAGTATGTTAATTATGATCTTATAAACGTTATATATTTACCACAACTCTTGCATGCCATAATAGTTTTTTTCCATATAAATCAAATTCCAATGCAATATTTTTTAGTTCAATGAATTTTTTAACATCGCCCAACTCCACTGCTTTTGCCAAATGTTCTATCTGCATCTGAAAACATTAAAATTTTCAATTAAATGGAGAAAAAATCAAACAAATTCTATACTATTGTATAAGGTGATCATAAAAAAACTTCCCTAGTATATGAACTCCTAGTAGCCTATTCATTCTACTATTCGAAATGAAATTTCAGATATTGTTATTTGAAGTTATGTGCTAATGACTGTGATGATTTAAAATAATAAAGCTCTCTTGGTTATGATTACAGTGGAAAAAATTCTAACTTTTTGAATGGCAACACCCACTTTTTTCCTGCACAAATTGGTCAGCACATTGTATAATCATAAATGCCATTGGAATGCTGATTATATAATGAAAGCTGCCAGCCTAAAACATTTGCAAATAGCATTGTGAAGGGCTAAAAACAACACAAGAGAGTACAGGGAAAAAACTTTTATTGGAATTAAAAGTTTTCAGTGTGTACAACGTTTCAAGATAGAGCTGTCTAACATAAATTTGCAGTTTCCTGGCCACCACAATCCCTTGACCTCACTCTGATGGATTTCTGGTTCTGAGTTATTTGAAGCCTAAGGTGCACACACCAAATCTACAATATCTATCAGAACTGAAAGATGCCATACATGTGAAGTTATACAGATTTCTCCTGTGATGTTACATTCATCACTCTTGTCAATAATCTCCTGCTTGCAAGGTGTAATTCTCTATGAAGGTGGGTACACTGAAAATTTGTAAATCCAATTAAAGTTTTTTTACATCTCCTCTTTTGTGTTGTCACTGGTCCTTTACAATGCTCTTTTTTGTAAATGTTTTATGCCAGCAATTTTCATTAAATGTATATCATTCCAATGCCATTTATGGTTTTTCAATGCACTGATCAATTTCTAAAGAAAAAAATGGATGTTGCCATTAAAAAATTTAGAAATCTTTTCATTGCAACCATAACTATAGGAGCTCTATTGTTTTAATCATCACAATCTTGAATGCATACATTCAAATTATAATATCTGAAATTTTATTTCAGTTGGTAAAGTGGATAGGCTGCTACGAGTTTATATATTATGGAAGTTTTTTTTATGACCACACTGTATATAATATAGCACTAAAACTATATTTTATCAACTACAATAATGCTAGAAATGTTCATCAAAATTTTCAGCTGGATATAATACAAATTAAACATAGAATATATAAATTATTAAGTATTAGATTTAAAGTTTTCTAATTTGCTCTGTTGTTAAGCAAATAACAGAATTAAATTTGAAAGACAAATACTTCATGTTTTATATGAGATCTTACCACGGCCAACAGATGATATATGGATGCTGACATAATATTATTGTTCAAAAATTTTGAAACGACTCAGCTGGCAGCAATTCTAACATTAAAATACTTTTAAAATACAGCCAAATCCCCATTAACTGGAATAAAACCAGGGACGATTTTCATGGTTAACTCAAAGGACGATGTTTATGGTTAACTCAAAAGCATGGTTAATCTGAGGGAAGTTAAAAAACCTAAAGAGGAGGAATAAACCTTATTATAGTAAGCAGAATAAATGCTATTAATAATTTACCCATATTTTAAACCAATTATTCTAGAAAATAAATTCATTTGATTACATAAATTATGGTTTATGATAGCAATTTTTCATCAATCCACAAACTTTTTTTTTTTTTCCAAATAGGGCTCAGTTAATCCAACCTAGGTTATTCCTAAGCTGGTTATCTACAGATCTTTATATATCATCGTTATGTATACTAAGTTACCAATAATCTAAAATAAACGTTTGAAATAGGTTATATCATTTTGGGTGCAATTATTATAACCCCCAAAAAATCAGAATTTTCTTGTTATTTATAAAAGCACACTAATTTATAAATATCTAAAATTTATCACACGAAATACATTAATTGGAGAACTAATTGGAATTTATTAACAGCTACATGAGACCAGCTTGTATTTATTTGTCTGCAAGCACATGTTGAATTAGAAAGGATGGTCAGAAGCCACCTTGACTGAACTCCATAATAAGAAGTAACAGAGTATAGCTGAGTTCTGCAGTAGCAATAAGAAAACTGGTTTGTTGCAGGCACATGTTATCATCACACACGAGTCCTATTTCATAATGATATAGTTTTAATTATTCAAACCTTTGCATGTATTTGACAGGGTTACAGCCTGACACATCGCGGCAAAAAATCGTGGACAAAAACGCCACAAAGAAAACAACGCAAGGTGAAAACGTCGCGGTGCAAAACATCGTGGGAGAAAATAAAGCAAAGAGAAAATATCAGTTCTAAAACATCGTGGTACAAAATATCATTGTGAAAAATTAAGTGATTCAAAAACTTAGCATTTAAAAACATCGTCGCCAAAAATATCGTGGTAAAAAATAAAGTACCTACAAATCATCGCATGATGATAACATCGCAGACATGCATTTTTCAGGCTTTGATAATTGTAAATGGATATTTGCAAAATGATTTATGAGCGAAAGATGGAAAGAAGGATAATTTTCACTTTCATATTTTTTATTAACTAATATATTTTTAAAAAGCAGAACAAGAAATAATTTTCACTATAAGAGTATCAGATTAACAAAAGAGAAAAAAATAACCTCATAATTCGCTTAGCAATTTTTTTTATAGATAAGGTCATACATCTTTCTTTTTTAAATTATACTTTTCATGAAAATTACCATTAAAACTTTTTAAAAAATAATATGACCATTGTTAGTTAACTATTTCAATTTAAAATTCTATTAAGTGCTATAAGTTGCATTAATTTTCTGTGCTTAAGTTTCCATTTTACATTTTCAGCAAATGTTTATTAGTTAATAAAAAATATAAAAGTAAAAATTAGACTTGTTTCCATCTTGCACTCACAAATCACTATGCCAGTATTCTTTTACAGTTATTAAAACCTGAAAAACGTATGTCTACGATGTTATTGTCATGCAATGATTTGTAGGTACTTCATTTTCTACCACGATATTTTCGACAACGATGCTTAAACTGCAAAGTTTTTTAACCGCTTTATTTTCGACGATGATATTTTGTACCACGATGTTTTCTCTTTGCTTTATTTTCTCCCACGAAGTTTTGTATCATGACGTATTGGCCTTGCATTGTTTCCTCCATGACGTTTTTGTGGCAATGTTTTCGGTGGACACCATTTGACAGCTGTGTTACAGTAGCTGAAATTTATGGGATAGATAATCTGCATCAGTATGTGGGGCATTTTACGGAGGCATTTGATTCTGCTTCAACCAAATGCAGATAATAATGTATATCCTCATAAGTCTATTTAGTTTTTCAATCCTTCAAATATAATGCATCTTGATTCCCTAGTTGGTTCAACAAATTTAATCCCTGTTGAATATATATATTATACTAGGTTGCAGATCAATGAACAGATTAGAAGAATGCTAGTTCAAGAATGGAATTTCTTATTTTAAGCAGGGATGGTGACAGAGCTGGTGACCATACCAGACGGCAGAATTTAGGGGTAGCAAAATTTTTAGAATTTATGCAAAAATCTTAGTGCTGCTCCATCATTAAGAAGCAGAAAAATCTTATGCTGACCAACATATGTACCTGTTCAAAATATGAATATCACATTAAATCTAACAATAATCACCAGGACAAAATTCATAAGACAAGAATAGTCAGATTAGACTATGTCCTATTTCTGTGTTCCTGTAGGTTAAATAACATCCTCCTTTATTTACATATTATTATTCATCCTCTTTACATTTGTTCTACACAGTAGGACGAAGTAAAACTATTCCAGACAATAGATTGTTTATGAACAGGAGTATAATTAGAATAAAATTAGATGGCTTTTGATATGTTTATTTAAAATATAAAAGAACAAAGCAGTGTAATCCAAGTAAATATAAAGAACAATGAAATACTTTATTGAATCTTAAACTTTTGAAAATCAGGTACCGCTGTATATAAAAGAATTTCTACCCACTGCAATTTTCAGTGGCCTTCAGTAAAAGCTGAACTGGATAATAAAAATTAAAACAGTTTAAAATATAATGATGAATTTCAATTTACTTTAGTATACAAACTATGTAATTGGATCTGAAAACTGAATTAAGCATATTAGGAAGTTACACTTACTTGAAAAACTTTTAGTTTAGAAAGAAATCCTTCCTCATACTGTTCTCTGTCGTGAAACTTCTATAAAAGTCAATATACATTTTATAATCAGCTATAATATTAAAAGCTTGCCCCTTCCAAAATGTTACATAAAATATATTCTTTATATTCTTATTTCAGAGAAACATATTTCACCAAAATACAGCAGCATTTATTAAAAGCAAAAGGTAAAAATTCATCTTTTCTAATAATAGCTAAATAGAACTTCAAATGCAATGTAAGAATTTGAGAAACATGCTATTTAGGAATATAAATGTGAGGTAGCAATAGCATGGACTGAAATTAAAAAAAAGATGCAAACAGATGATAACCAATTACAATAACTTGAGGTCTAATACCAAAGTATTTGTTTTAATAGCTAACAAAGTTCATAAAATCAATCAGTCTGGCATGAATAACTGAGATATCTGATAATTAACATAGCAGTTAAAAAATTATATTACCTAAATAATCAACTCACTTGAAACATATCTACTTCAAACTCCCATCCAAAGAGGGCCAGCTGCTCTCTCCAGCCTGGGTATTTGCTTGGATTATAAATCCAATTAAAAACACTCTGAAAAAAAATTAATAAATAAATAAAAGTTCTGCATTTTAAGAAGCTAGGAATAAAAATATTTCACACAGCATTATTAAATTTACTTCTCGTCATAATATATAAAATTTACAAGTGCATGTGAATTATAAATACATGTACGGCACACCCTAATGAAAATGGGACTGTGATAAATTTCTGCAATGGTATTAGTTTGAATACATGTATACTTGCAAAGTGGTACATTGGTGATATATCTGCATAAATAACCAATCTTGTCAGTTAAGCAAATATACAACAGCATTGATTTTTCAGTGATCATTAAGTGTGTTTTGGGTGGTTAAACTCAGATGTTCTGCACCATGGAAAAATTTCACAATGTGACATACATGTAGTCACTTATACATTATTCATTTGACTGAAAATGTTGATTCTACTAAAACGTTCAGCTAATAAAAACTAGAATGCTGTTTATTGAGCCTGTTAGAGATATGGCATGGTGGTACTTGTCATGTCATTTCATTTTCACTTACTGACACACCACTGTTCATCATCTTAAACAAGATTTCTCCTGATATACACATACATTTACTGGAAAAATTTGAATGTATGGAAAACACTGTTAGAATCATAGCCCCACTTTCATTTGGGTATCTTTTATATTTATTCTGAAGTGTCAAGAAAAATGTTTATTAAAAATCTAGCAAAAATAACAATAAAGGGCAGCTGAGATGATTTTAACTATTTTATAAGAATAGAAGATAAAAATGTTACCTGATTTATAGCTTCAACATATCGCTTTTGATTATTCAGAATAGCCAAATCTTTGACAGTTTGATTAAACTAACAATGAAAGAAAAATATTAATAATTATTATATACCAGTATGTGTAATATCTGGTTGTAACAAAAGGTACCTGCCAAAAAACATTTTTCACAAAGTTAGGGAAAAAAACATGAAAGCAGTATCATTAGCGCAGGTAGTAATCAATACCCAAATCTATTATTTTCTGCTGACATTTTGGTAGTTTTTTCAGCCTTTGGCCCAGAAACTTGGTGGCTGCGAGTCCAAAAACAGATCAACCTCATTTCAGACATCCTGTGCAGAATGGAAGATAGCACCAACAAAATGTAGCTTCAGGTATGAAAAAAGGATGATTTCAGGTTATACGGTGTGTGTAACAAAAGATCCCTTTACAGTCCATACAGAGTCCGGCTGATGAATGTAGACATACGTATACATAGTAGAATTACCTTAATGGAACATTACCTTTTTGTGCCAGAACTCAATTCGACGTTTTTCCTTGATTGCAGTATCAACAGGAACTAGCATCTCTCAGTACACCTTACTGTCAAGGGGATCTACCTTTTTGCAGACACTCTTTGTAGATAATTACCATGGCAATTGTACCAAATACAAAGCATGATTTTTTTGTTAGTCAAATTGTGCTTTGCAATGCTGCCGACAGGTTCAATGGGTGCAGACCAACCCCTTTTACAGCCTGTGTTGATGAAGTAAATTTCCTTTTCATCACAAGTGATGATCCGGTCCAGAATTTTGGCCTTGCATCGATATTTGAGCAGATTAGTGAGGGTTCGAACACATGTTTCCTAATCTGCTTGAGTCAACTCATATGACACTCAGTGAATGAGGTTGTATGTCCTGTTTATGCAATGCATAGCATGACTAATGGACATGGCACTAATGTCTAATTCCTTAGTAAGTTATCAAGTGGTTGCATACTGATCTTCTTTAACAAGTTCTCGCAGGCGGGTCTCATCAACATCAGTGGATCAGCCAGAGCACTCTGCTTCTTGAATATCAAAGTCCTTGTTTTTGAACTTCACAGTGTCATATGATACAGCATTAGTACTCAAAGCTGTACACATGATTTGGTGGCATTTTGTAGCTGACCTTTTGCAACAGAACTGCAAGTAAATGATCATTCAAGTCTAGTAGTGTGATAGTTCCATTTCAGACACCTTGTACTTAATGATATTTTTTTACAAATTTCACAACACAACAAGTCTCTTCCTTTCAAATGCCAAAAACTGTTTGACAAAATATAATTAAACATGCCAATGTGAACTGTTTGCGCAGACCATATTTGCAGTAGTGGGAAACTTTTGTTAAAACTCGATATTAAATATTCATTAATACAATATACAACAGAATGAGCAAAATAGAAAAGTCTGTTGATTTTTTATATATAAAATTATACAGTATTTATTCAAAATAATAAATGGCAGGAAGAATATAAAATTGAAATGAATGGCTTTCTATATAACCTTTATTTCACTTTCACATTTGTTTCAGTTGCTCATTTAATTTCCAAACTGACTCTGTTTCATTAAAAACTGAAGTAATACTGCCAATACATGTACCAACACCTGAAGATGACATGACTGCTAAGGTGGCCTTAGTCAATGCTTTATGAGGGACAAAAGTATGGAGGTGATGTGAGTAAAGTTATAATAGTGTGAAAAGGCATATCTAAAAGAGCAGGGTATATGCAATATATACAAAATATAGATATATACAGTCAAACCCTATTATAATGAACTTCAAAGGACTGGAAGTTTGGTTCGCTATATCCGATATGATAAGAAAAATGGATAATTTCACAAAAAAATGTAAGAACTGAATGAGTAATTTAAAAAATAAATAAATAAAATTAATATTATCATATCATCAAAAGAAGTAAATAATAAATTTAATTAAAAAAATCACATTTAGATTCAAATGCAGTTATTATATGCAGATATTAAATATGCTATTAGTTTTTTTTTTTTTTCATTCTCTCTAACGAGTCTAGCAAAGTCATTGACATTTCTTTACAGACATTGACATTTCTTTGACAAATTCTTTACAGGAATGTATTACAGTGCAATGAATGCTGTTG
This sequence comes from Stegodyphus mimosarum, assembly GCA_000611955.2. Classification (NCBI taxonomy): domain Eukaryota; kingdom Metazoa; phylum Arthropoda; class Arachnida; order Araneae; family Eresidae; genus Stegodyphus; species Stegodyphus mimosarum. The sequence goes on along the minus strand of KK122591.1, from coordinate 396,187 downwards.
GTAGAAAACGGCCCAAAATGTGGAATAATGGAAATTGGAGCCTATTTCAACACTTTCATCAGAATATTGGGGGGGGGGGAGAATACCCAATTATCTCTTATTTGATTTTGTACCTGTTTCCCATGTTTAACGTTACCTTAAAAATGAAAGATTCCATGGCATTAAAGAAAATATAACTATGAAGCTCCACAGAATTCCAAAATAACTAATGCAGTGTTGTTTTTAAGAATGGCACCCAAACTGAATCAAATATATAAAAGATTACATTGCAGGTAGTAACAGCATAAATTAGATTATAAGCTACTTCAATGATTTAAAAAAAAACGAGTCTGAGATTTAAATGAATAGCCTCATATTTAAGTCAAAATATAAGATATCACTTGAATGGTCAACTACAATAATTCATATGTAAAACTATTTAATTAACATAAGGATTGCATTAGATGAAGATGAAAAGAAATTAAAGACTAACTTGCAAAACAGATTGAAAAATGTCTAATTAATTTTGCAAAAAATATGAAAATCATGTATCAAAAATGAATATTAATGAAATGACACTGTATAAAAAGACATACTTTAAATTCCAATCTTACCTGATTTCTTTCAGAAAGTAATAATGGTCCACCTCTGTCAATCAGTATGTTGAAAATTTGTACATTAACATTTTGCTCCAGAGCAACTTCTAAGACTGTTTTACCCTGCACACATATAAAAAAGTATGCAGTTTCGTTTCTGATAATATCTGCAATAAATATATAATAAAGCATTTTTCAAATAAGTCACCACATGAATACTGTAATTCTTTTCTTATCATCATAACTGCAATAAATTCAAATAGCATTCTAAATATGAATGGGACAAAGTTAACTTTTTGAAGTTAATATCATAATTCATGAAAAATAAAAACTTAAAATACTACTTAATTCTTTTTTATGCACATAATTATATTTCAATGTATCCCCCCATATCTCACAAAGATTTTTTGTAACTCACTTGCACAGCTTTGTTAAAAAGCGACTTTAAGTCAGCTCCTAAGAAAGCATTACTTTCGAAGGTTAATCCTTTAGAACTCAGATGCGTTTACGGGTTCCTTTTCTGTTTCTAATAAAGCATCCTAATCAAAGATTAATCATTTAGAACTCAGCTAAGTTTATAGGTTCCTTTTCTTACTGGAGTACTTGATTTTATAATGCTCTAAAACCTTTCAATATTTTAGTTTGAGATACATTGAGGCAGTTGATTTAGACAGAAAATTAATTTTCTTGCTGTTCAAATAATCAAATCAATATTTTTCATATAAAGGCTGGTAGCTGAATCCAGCCAAAACAAAATATCTTCATTTTGATGATATTAATTGATGGGAGGATTCAAATCTTTTTGAATATGGTGATTTAAATAATTATAATCATTTGCATGTTTTAGAAAAGAACTGATTTAGACTGGTTTAGAAATATTGTCCTCTTCTTTTATGACATCTCATATCATCCCCCCCTTTTTTACATATTTTCTTTAATCTTTATCCTAAAGGGCACATATAAAAATTAAGGAATGTCCAATGATAATACTCAGTGTCACCATTGAGATTAGAACTTGGCCTTGGTCTGGTTTTATTTGATTATAGCAAAGCTTTCAAGGGCTATCTGCCTAAGAGAAGAAATGCCTTCACGGAGGACATTCTAAGGAAAACTGGCTTGTAAACATGCTACATGAGAGGAAAACCATGAAAATGCCCAAGTAGTCAGCCTATTCACTGGGATTCAAACCCCAGACAGCTACAGGTGTTCAGTGACTTTAGTGCTCAGCTGCTGGTGGACCCATTTAGATAACAATTAAACTTAAAATATAACTCATCATCTGTGATGAATTTCTACCCACTTCCTAAAAAGAATCAATTGCTATCAAATTTTTAAACAATTTTTTTGCATGAATTTTTTTCTTTTTGTTTTTGTATTTTGAATTCCTTTTACTGTTATAAGATTTTACATCCAAATTTTTCTTAATCTGATGTATAGTTGATTTTAATATCTCAAGTTTTTGAACAACTTAATGGTTTGAAATACTTTCAACAATGTTTGCCTTTTCAGCAGACTTCTATTTAAGCATTTTCATAATTTTTTCAATTCTTTTTCAGACCTCTTTTCCAAAATTTTAATATATATCAACATGTCCGTGCTCTTCATACTGTTTTAAGATTGCTTTTGGTGTCTTACATTTGGTTTGATGTCTGACTGTTTGACATTGCTTTTGCTGTCTGACGATTTTTTCTAATGTATACAGAATAATACAGAATTTTTGCTTCTTTCGCATCATAAAAGCATATTATTTCATTCTCATTAACTTACTCTAAATGAGGTGCTATTTTGAAAAACTTTCAAGCATTTAACTGGAAGTGCTATTGTATTCAAGGTAATTAATTACAGTTACAATGGTAGTATGAAAAGTTTGCATATTTATTTTTACTGCTTCAAATTCAACCTACATAGTTATCTCATCCTTAATCAGAATGTTACACAAAATGTTTTACACGTCATAAATAAATATTTATAATAATATACATTAATTATAAACAGTAAAAATTATCTTAGCAGAAAAATTAAAATTACCCTATATAAGATTTTGCATAACATATCTTCTAACTGAGGTTTGCCTTTTGGCAAAAGAGCTTCAATGATGTCAGGTGGAGTATCTATCATTAGAGCAGAAAACAGTACTGGCATATCATACTGCAAGTAAACATAAATTTAAATTAAATAAAACTCTTTAAAGAATAGTTTTAAATACTATTATCAGTAATAAAGTTAATTTTTATATTCTAACATTATTAGGGTCCATATAATTTATCTTTACTGTTCAAAGCTGTCAAACTGTAATATATAGAAAATTTCTAATTCTTCTGAATGTTTTAACAGCCATAATAAATATAGTCATATTTAGTCATTAATATTTATTAAAATAATAGTTACATTAATTAAGCATAAATATTCATGAAAAAGCATTAAATATTGCAGAAAAATTTATAATGAATTTCGGCCATGCTAATCTTAAAAAAGATTTTTTAATTTTCAAATATATAGCCGTTAAAATTTTCATATATACGATTATTACTGTCATATTTTGCACATATTAATAACCACACATTTGAACACATCTGGATTGTCTATAATTTTTCTTTTAAAAAATTCAATATACTATTAAAATGATACAATTTCAAATAATTGTATTTCATATACAGTTTTACTAGCATATAATTCACACCATTTGACAATTTTTTTAATATAGTAATTAAAATACTTTATACAAGTACATACATAACAGTTTCATCCAACAATAAAATTTAAAATTAAATTTTGAATGATAAAACAATTATGACAGATTAAAAAGATTATATTAAAAGAATTCTGGGCAAAGAGTAGCACTTTCCATACTATGACTATGCCAATTTTTATTACAACATCTATTAGAAAATATAAAAAACTTAAATGTTCATATGAACCCACTATGAAAAAAGCTCAAGTCATTTCTTATCCTGCTAAAGAACTTCTTCTTTGGGGGAAAGGGGAGATAGAGAGGAAATGAATTACATAACACTATTTATCTAAAGAAAATAATGCAGATTTAAAAGTCATATACAACTGAATTTTCAATATAATTAATTTCAGCACTTTTGGAAAAAGTAATATTCCCAATGCAATTTTTTTAATGCAATAAATATCTCTGAGAAATCTGTGTTAAGAAACTTGACATGAATTTGTACATAGCAAATTTAAATTATTGAATCTTCAGCAGTATTTTTACATGGTCTCCCAAAATTTTAATTTATGCTATTTCCAGCAATTCTGATTCTATGACAGTCATTTTTCTTTTTTTTTTCTTATTCATTACATATTTATTTTGTTTCATCTGAGCATTTTTTAAATACTTTTCATCTTTTCATCTACAAAACAATTTTTTCATTGCTACTTCTTCCTTAGAATGCCATACAACAATTTAAGATTTACTAAAAGATGTCACAGGACTAAAATTTCTAGTATCTGAATATCTAACATATTTTATTTACGTCTTAAACTGGAAATGTAATGGTCTATGTATGTGTCTATCATACACTATTCGTAAGATATTTAGGTGCACCATCTTTTTTCAATATTTTGTATTGTTGTGTGCTAACCTCTTTAATAAATCACCCCAAATAATCCAGAAGAAGCTAACAACTTACTGGGAAAATAATAGTGCATACCAAAATTAATAGCTATAAGTAACTCAAAGAGGCAAATTTCCTTAACACATCAGATGTCTTCTTGCGAAGGCAATTCAAAAATGCAATTCAGCTAATTCTCTTTGACCTGCAAAGTCTGTGAGCTAACAAATGACTCGTCCTGACTCTAAGGGCCATATTTATATGATGTTGCCCAGGCTTCTGGAAGCTCTGAGAAAAATCACTCCCTATTCAAAAATGGACATCCCTAAAACTTCCAGAAAATCATAATGTTGATTAGCAATCACCAAATGTCAACAACTTAATAATCAAATTATCGATATGACCCATTAGGGAGGTTTTTGCCCCTATTTACATTTCTAGCATTTGAGTTGTTTTTGCAATTTAAACTTTGTTAGATTCAGAATCACAAGAATTATACTTTTGTACTGGAAATATATACAAAACAGGTAGACACAGATTTAGTTATAAATAATAATAAAAGCACTAAAATTATTACCTAAAATACAACATTTGATAAATACATAAGTAAAAAAATGCGAAACATTACCAAAAAAAAAAAAGCAATTTTATCAAATGCATTGAAACAATTACAGAATTTACATTATATTCATAAAATATATAAAATACAGATTTTCAAAGTCCTTTTGCTGTTTCATAGGGATTATAGATCTACCAAGAGACTTCCAACTTCTTCAAAATTTAAATTTCTCTTTAATAAAATATTGCTCTCAATTTTAATCTAACATTTAAGAATTTCTGATTTTAAGCTACATGATTTTTCCCTCTATGGGGTTTGTTCGGGAAGTAGCAGGACTGATTTTCTCCTGCCAAAATGTGGTGAAGGAGGGCGATGTTACTGTGATGGTTGGGTTGTGCAGTATCATAGCTACCAGCACACCAGTTGCCTCCAAGCCTTTGCAGAGTATAGATTGAGTTTAAGGGGAGCCTCTTTCAATGTGACTTGTCATCTCCACAGTGAATCGTTTATTAGAGCAGCATTACATGGTGAAGTTTTGCATCAAACTGTGTAAAACTGCGAGTGAGATCCATGACATGATCAAGACTGCTTATGGGAGTGATGCCATGGGTTGATCAAGTGTTCTTGAGTGGAGATATTGTTCAAGAGAGAAGAGAGCAAGTTGAGGATGAGTAACAGTCAGAACATCCTTCAATGGCAAAACGTGACACTTGTTGAAAGTGCAAAATCTTTTGAACTCTGTTCACCTCAGCTCAAAAACGAGTTGCTTGCGTCCATTCAGCAATCACTGGATTATGCAGGCTCTATCATGACAATATGCTGAGCCAAATCGCCTTTGCTGCCATGGCTTTCCTGACCAAACATGGCATCACACAGCTTCCCAGTCACCTCATAGCCCAGATGTTGCTCCTTCAGACTTTTTCCTCCCATTGAAAAGGGTCATGAAAGGAGGCCACCACGGCTTGGTTCAGGCCATTCAAGAGCCCGTAAGGAGGGAACTGAAGAGCATTCCAGTTTCTGCATTCCAGGGAACCTTAAGTGATTTGCAGAGTTGCTGGAAATGCTGTGTTGTTACAGAAGGGACATATTTTGAAAACTACTAAGTCGATGTGTCAAAACTGTGAATAATTGTTTTTTAAAAATTCAGTCCTACTACTTTCCAAACAAACCATGTATTTTATGAATTAGATAATTTTGCTTCTAATTAATGAACACTTTATTATTATTATTATTATTATTATAACTGAATTCAGAAATATAAACCAACTTATTTTCTTTTTCAAATTTCTTTTTTATTTCTCATTTGGCCTTTTTAAACTTTTCTAAATGAATACTTTAAAAACAGCATTTTAAAAGATATTTTCTTTGAAATTCGTATCATGAGATGACCCTTTCTATTCAATGAAATTGATTATTATTCCTCTGTAATGAAAGGCCAAACCATAAACATAAAAATTACTTGCTCCTGACATTTTCTGCCTTTTTAACAGAAAAAAGGGGCTAAAGGGTTATTCTCAGACCTTTGAAATATATTTTATAAATTTTCATCATTAAATTGTGTCCTTTTCTTAATTAAAAATAAGTTATATCTTCAGATAAATATCAAATTTAAATGAAAATTAATTAAAGAAATATAATCCAGATATCTACATCAAAACACCTACAGATTGAACAAACTTGGCTCATCCCTATGGTAGGAAAAAAGCAATAATAAATCAGCAACTTGTAAAATTAGTTACCTTCAATTTTTTAATATCAGCTTTTATTTATCGCTTCATTCTTTAGAGAAAACAATTGATTAAGTGTATTGTATACAAATTAAGGTAGTGTGAAATAGTTATCCAAAAAATGACCAGTTTATCAAAATGTATATTGCTTACCAAAGTAGCAGTAAAATATATACTTTATAAGAAAGATGCAAGAAAAAAAAATCACTCATTATATTCAGTTATACAAATATATAAATCGCATTATAATACATTTGACTTTTTACCAACAATTTGATTCAAAGAGAGGTAAAAGAAAACATAAGTTATACAGAGTGTCCCAAATAAAAGTATATTAAAAGCAAATTGTAAAGCATACTAATTTGATTTGCATGATATACTCAAGGACACTAGGTTTTTTATAGTATTGCATGCACCTAAGAATAGAATGTTATATTTATACCCATGCCATATGCACACTAATAAAAGCAGGGTTGTATTGAAATTCAATCTCAATAGACTTTTATTTGGAACACCCTGTTTTTTGCTAGTGTCCTAATTTGAATTTGAACTTTGTAATAATACTTACTCCCTGTGAATCTTGCATTATTGTATATATTTGACAGCCATGCTTTATAAATAACTCAACAGCTGATACATCTTTAGACTGTATAAGATAATACAAAATTGGTGCACCTCTGTCACTCTATAATGAATGCAGACATCATACATATATTTGGTTCACAAATATAAAGAAACATAAGTAAGTTTTAAAAAAAGTGCATGCATTGAAAATAAATCTTAAAAATATCACTAAATAATCAGCTGTACATTACTATTGCATAAAAGAGTGCATGAATTTATATTTTTAATTTAACACAGTATGGGAATAAATAATTTTCCATCTATAAAATAATCTCAATTGGATACTAATATAATCACATTAATATTCCAATTATCATTTAAAATGATACTCATTACATGTGCAGAAATTCTAATCATAATAAATTAAACTGTTCTTTGCAAATCTTAAAATTGTCCACAATTTCAAGTGGCATACATAAAATTTATTACACATGTACAAAATGCACTCGTAAAGTAGCCAGAGAATTTCTTATATGTAATAAAAACATTACTACCTTCAAACAATGCTAATTTTCTTCAAAATAATTGCTAGAGGAGCCTATGCAATTTTTCAATGCTTCTTCAGGTTTATAGGTGTTGGGACTAATTGCTAGTGAAATACATGTAACATTTGATTTAATATCATATATATATATATATATATATATATTTAAATATCTGTCATTTCGGGGTCATCTTGAGTTTTGTAAAAAGGAAAAAATCCACTGGCAATAAGTTAGGAAAGATGGCTGGTTTACCACTGCAACTGAATGCTTAGCAAGATATTATTGTACAAACAATGTTGTATACGGCCTAGCTTTATTGTGTAAAAGAAATAATAGCTCAAAATCCTAACTAATAACTTCCTAACTCACCTTATCCTGTTTCTAAATCCAGAAACCACCTCCTTGTAAAAACACTGATTAATGAATTGATTTTCAGAACAGAGTGAAAAAGGTCCAACAAATTTTCTGCACATTTACCTCATTCTTTGGGGTTGAAGGTCATGCTATCTTTGGGCCCACGTTTAAAGCATTTCTGCCTCTCATACCTTTGCGTTCTTGATAATGATGCATCACCATATACTGTTTGAATCACGTCTAACATTTCGGCAGCAGATTTACCTAATTTGTAACAAACTTTAATGTTATAACATTGTTCCAGCTCAAAGCAATTTTTTTGTATTATGTCTTCCCAGTAAATGAAAATGATTCTGGTGTATTGGTATGCAAATGGAAAAATAACCACTCTAAACTGACTTTGACAAGAGTGGAGATGCCACTTTTTCTTTTCTAAACACACACTTATTCTTTCACTTTTTTTTTATCATTTGGTAGTCTAAATTAGCTTTGGCGAGAGATGAGATGACTCTTTCTCTAAACATATATTGATTCTTTCACCTTCTTACCTTATTATTTTGTCTTTTAATTTGAGTACACCTTGTATATGTGGCATCACAAGGTTCTTTGAAAATGAAAAAGAGTTGCTCTTAAAATATTATCTGAAAGTAATACAATAGTATAGTAGCATAATGTTATAACTTTTGTATGTATATTAATATACACAATATGTAATATCAGAAAAAAGGTCTGGGAAAACATAATGTTAACTATTTTATCTATTTTTAAAAAATCAACTAATACTGTGTTTAAATTTATCTCTCACTGCTTTTGTGTATGAAAAGCTTATTTGCTTCTTATCTTACCTTTATCTTTTTTCTTTCTCTTTTATTTAATCCTTTTTAAAAAAAAATCATTTTTTATAAAGCATTCACAATTTAATTTTAAATAATTTGAAATTGTAAGTCCAAACAAGCAGTTAATCATGTAAACTAGATATAAGCAATGTGATTCAATATAACACATTTTCAACTACTTGATGCCTGCCTGGTAGCTAATAGATTGGTCATCATAGCAGTACAAATAAATACAAGAATATTGTGGATTAAAAAAAAAAAGATTTAATGCAAGATTTAAAATTATAATTTTGCATAGCACCATTAGGCGAAAATTAAAGTTATAATTCAGAATAGTTATGATCAGTATTCTTTGATTTTTTTTTTTGTGATGTTGATAAGAACACAAATTTTAAAAAATCTATAAAAATAAAAAGACTGGAAAGATAAAATAATTTGTAATAGTATATAATGCCAGATTACAGCATATTTTAGTATTTTATTCAAGAGAAAAACCAAGATGAAATAACATTAACAAAATCTTTCGCATCTAAAGAACTGGGAGTTTTTGTATTCTATATTTACAGATTGATTCACATCTAACTTATTGTACTAAAATTGTATTTTGTATATTTAGTGTCTAACTACAGTGGCTTAAAATAACTATTTAAAAGAAATTAAAAGATTTACCTAATTTGGATAAACTGAAATTCTTCAATTTATTTATTGCTTAATAATGATATATATAAAATAAATGAAAATATAAAAAATTACCATTTTCCGAAGATCAAGTCGAATTTTTTTCCGACATGTTTCCAACATTTTGGTTACTGCTTCGATATTTTTTGCTAAGATGTGATAAACCAAATTCTACAAAGAAACAAATACACATTGAGATTAAAAATGCATTTATTTCAATTTATTTCATTCACAATATGACACATACATTTAATGTTGTTACATTAGCAGACACATTTTTTTCCTTTTCATTTTTTTTTACAAACATTTTAAGGAAACATTTTAGAAACTCAAATGAAATAACAAAAAAGTGCAAATAAATAAATAAGATATATTTACCATAGACTCAAATACTCCAAGGATCAAACTTATAATTTCTTCATTGCCAGTTTGAAGTGCAATATCTTTTAAAGAGACTCCATTCTGTGGAAAACCAAATTAAATTATATGTAAATATTTATGTTGTTCAAGTTTTGAGAGTATTAAGTTTTTCTCTGAAATTTTATGTTAATATGAATTTGAGTGCAAAATATTCCTAAAGATAACCATAAGAATCACTAACCCTAACTATTAACCTGGACCTAATTAATTACACATCTAATAGCTATTACCCTCGACCTCACATTCACAAATCATTGCAAGATTTTTTTTTTTACTTAGCTTATACAGTATAAAGTCTGAGATCTGGACGACCAATATCTGGAATGATTTAAAATCCAGACCTTGAAAGCCACCAACAACTTTTTTTAGGACTTTTTTGCATGCTTTATGCATGTGCATTTGATTTGTTTTTCCCCATAATAAAACATAAGAAGAGTCTCGATTCTTAATTTCACTTGGGCGCTAAATAAAATGATTTGTTATTGAAAACACAATCATTTTGGCATAAATTTGGGTGAAAGTTTTCGGATATCACAAACTAAAGGTGAAATTTTCCAAGAGGTGGTGGTAATGAATTTCAGGCGCAAAGCTCTAAAGGCCATATGCACCACTATTGTACATATATTAGATAAAGAAAAGGCTTAAAAACTATAGCACACTTATAAAATCAAGGCAAGTAGTAAGATAATGAAATGGTGGTATGAATTCCTGATTATGATTCAGATAATGATATATGCAGTGTAGATATAAAATCATAAAACAACTGATTCATTAAAATACATAAATTAAGGATAATTCGGAGTCACATGGAAATCGAACTCTAAAATAAATATATCACCTATAAAATCACTACACATATCTTCAAGAATCATATGCAAATTTCAGGAAGTAACCAGATGACATCGATGGTACGTCACAATGACGAGAGTGTAAGAGAGTGATATATAAGGAATACAGGCAAAGAAGTAAAATTGTTCGCAGGCGCTTTATAAGCATTTCAGTGCAATAACCGAATAGTTATGACACAAAGGATGCATTTGGACGATTTTTTACATGGTAGAATTATCAGCCGTCTGGAATGTAGGTGTACCCAACTTAAGTATCAGACGAACTTGGAATTGCCCAGAGTGTCATCTCCAGGCTTTGGCAACGATTCCAAGATGATGGTAATGTGAGTAGACGTTACAGTACAGGTCACCTCAGAGTTACAACGCCAAATGAGGACCGGTATTTGGCAGTTACTGCCAAAAGAAACAGGTGGAGCACAGCCTCAGACCTGTCTCGTCAGCTCTCTTCAGCCACTGGTACGAAAATTTCAAGGCAGACCGTGTACACACGCTTAGGGCAGATTGGCCTATATGCTCACAGACCTGTCAGATGCGTTCCATTTACTGCAACCCACTTTCGCCTGCGGTTAGCCTGGAGTAGAGAGCACGCATTGTGGACACCGCAACAGTGGGCTTGTGTGATGTGTTCTGACTAGTCCAGGTTTAGCTTGCAGTCTGATTCTCGCCGGACTTTCATACGGAGAGCTCCAGATACCCATTACCACCAAGAAAACATCATTGAACGACACCGTTATGGTGGTGCAGGAGTGCTCATTTGGGGAGGAATTATACTGGGTTCCAGAACTGACCTGCATGTTCAAATTGGAACCATGACAAGCCAAATCTATCTGGATGTCTTTCTGAAATAACATGTACGTTTGTTTCGGGGCACCATGGACACACAATTTGTGTTTATGGATGATAACGCCCGTCCTCACCATGCAAACATCGTAAGCGAATGCCTTCAATCGGAGGATATCACCGGTATGGACTGGCCACCATTCTCACCGCACTTGAATCCAGTAGAGCATGTGTGGGACATGCTTGGCTGAGTTGCAGCTCGTCAACCTCCTCCTACATGTCTGCCGGAACTTGCTTTTTGAGTGGAGTAATATCCCCCAAGATCAGATCAATAATTTGATACTCAGCATGCCTAGGCGTTGTACGGACTGTATCGCATCGTCTGGGAGACATACAATGTATTAACAATCATACCAACCATGTAATATTGGTTTTTTGTAAATAGGTGTTTTTTGTAATTTGAAAAAATCGCTAATTTTTTTAATAATATTAAACATATAGCATGTTTTTTTGCTCTTTACCTCTTGTTTAATAAATAAGCTTAAATAAGTCA
>KK122591.1:289309-378316 GCA_000611955.2 Stegodyphus mimosarum | reverse complement strand
AAAAAAAAAAAAAAAAAAAAAGGATGGAGGAAAAACGTACTCCTTTTTTATATGCATAAGATTAGAAATTATTGGTAACATATATGCAAATCAAGTAATAATAAAGATATTTACATAATAAAATAAAAACAAAGTATATTGTAAGAATATAAATTTATTCTGTCAAAATATTGCTTTCCTCTGAGTGGGAAAAAACTATAATAATATATAACAAATAGTCAATAGCTTATACTAAATCAACATCTCTCTTTCAGGATCAAAACATCCAGATATTTGATTTATTATTTTTGAAGTAGCAGGCAGTCTGTGGTAATTCACATATCTCTTTAAAAATCAGAACTTTCAACTAATGAAATATGATTTATCATAACCTCTGACATAAAGCTACTTTACTGGATGGGACAAATTATTATTAGAGTTTGATATGTAGGAAAATTTTCAACTATTTTTGCATGCAGCTCAACTACATAAAGATGATATCAATATCAATCTCAATTCTTTTGTCACAGAATCAAAATAGTTCAAAACAAAGAAAATGAGAAATAAACATGCATGCTACAGAATTTGCAGAAAATACATCATTTAAAATGAACAGAAATAATATGATCATTCATTTAAAAGTTAGCAAGGACATACATGCAGCTGTATAAAAGACAAATTAAAACTACCTTGTGCAAATTAGTTCGACACCACAAATTAATCAGTTTCCTGACTTGATAAATATCTTCATGTTCAACAGCTTTCCAAAGACCTGGCTAGAAAATAAATAGGTTTTAGAAACTTTTTAAGTACATTTAGAAATGAAAGTTGAGATTGTTAATCTCAGATTCATCCTTTTTCACTTTTTTGACCAAAATGTTTTTATTTAGGAGAAAAAATGCTAACAATGGTTTGACTTGATATGTCAAGAAATTAATGTTACTTACCCCTAAAAATATAGCTTTAAATATTAAAATCAGAATAAACATTTCGGTATTCATTAAAATGTTATACCGTTTAATTCACTGATGTTGATTTTTAACATAATAGATAAAATAAGCTTCATTAATAGCATAGATTTCATGTATAATTAAGTCCTGTGAAGGACACATCAAGAAATTTTACAAGAACATCCTGTGGTTTCTCTAGACATAGTCCTACACTTACGTACTCTAATTTCAAAAAACCAAAAATGTCAGAAGCATTAAATAGTCAGCCCATTAACTTGAACTATTCATGTTAAATTAGAAAAATAATCATGGTTTATCTCCTTGATTTAAATTTAGATCTCAGCATCAAAACTCAAAAGAAACTTTAAAACTTCTAACAATAAATGGAAGCCATAAGATTAATAAATGATTTCATTAATTGTGTGTTTATATGTATGGCTATGCATTATAAACTATTTGTAGTCTTCTGAATCTATAATACGGTAAAGCACTTAAAGAGTTATTACCTTAAAAAATATTTATAATTTCAGTTTGATAGCTACTGAATGGCTAAAACCATGGAACACTAGTAATTTAGTCTAGGTTAAAGTGATTTTTCTTTGATTTAAAAGATTTTTCTGAAGGCAATCCAAGAATTTTAACAACTTAAGGGAGAAAAAATTGCCCTGAAAACTTCCGAAAGAATTTTTGTTTTAAATGTAATACTCACTTTAGAATATAAGATTATCAGTGGTTTTTAGTATAAGAGGTAATGTCTGGTCTCAGTAATCACCGCTTTTAGAGATCTTTGGGAGACTGCCACAAAGACAGATTCCATTACATTTATTATTGAAAAACATGCTCTACTGCTATATTTGTTCATAGTAAATAGGGTTCATTTACTGATATAACAGATACAAAAGAAACATGGTTATATCGAAAATTGGGGGGATAAAATCTATCCTTGAGCTTTATACTAAGATAATTCTTTAATTTTAAAGCTGTTAAAGTCATTTTTTAAATGAAATTCAATTTTATTAAATAATCTGTTATCAAATAATTCTTTGCAAAAATATTTTTTTTACAGATGTTCAGCCTTTCTACACTCGTTATCATAAATTAGGAAAAATCACAATTATTGAAAAAGTTACATGTAGAATTTTATGAAACTTACCCACAAAATACAACACATAGTAAGGTATCAAATAACATAAAAAGAAATTACCAGACAATTAAGGTAGTATAGAAATTAGTACATGTATAAAATGAACAAATCAAAGGTGTCAGTTTGCTATAGGAAATTATCTTCAATATGGAATATGATTGCCTCTAGAAGCAATACAGCACATACAGCAATGTGTGATGCTTTCAATTATGCATCTATCAGTTCCATAGCAAGAGAGAGGCATTACTTTTGCAAAGAAGTTGCAAGCGTGGCAAGGTTCTAAGGAGGCAGATTGAGAGCAGGTAGATTGTTTCCCATTGAAGATGATCATATATGATGCCAGCCCTGTGTGGTCTTGCGTTATCGTCCTGTAAGAGGAAAGCATCACCTATTGCCCCGGCATATGGGCACACATAAGCATCAAGGATGTCATCTGTATAAACCTGAGTATTCACGGTTTGCCTTGGTAAGACATGGAGGTCTGTGTGTCCACCCAAAGAGATGCCACACACACACAGACACTGCCTCTTCCGTATACACCTCTTTCACAGATGCTTGACGAATGATAATGGATTCCAGGTTCTCTTGATATCAAATAATGACTACTATCGCTTTCTAGACTAAGGCTAGACTGCAGATTAGGGCCAGTCACCAAATGAGAAATCGCACCAAATCTGGTAACCTCTTGGCGTCATGGAAATCATTAGGGTTTAAGGTTACAGTTTATAATATTTAAATGGGCTTTTTGAATTTTTGTCTTTTACCAAAGAACGTCTATGCATAATCTTTGATTTGACAATACATATTCTTACGATTTCACTGTGCTTCTAGTAGATTGAGTGAGCAAAACGGCTGGTGTCGAAAGAGTTGAACGTGTGGATTTTACTTATTTGATTTGGTTGCAAGATAAGGGCAAAAATGTGTGATAGAATGGTGTGATGAATTATAGTTTGATTGTGAATATGTACAAATGTCCTAAGTGTAAAAATAGTCTGAAATTAGTTGAAATGAAAGATGCCACAGATTTGTATGAATGGAGGTGTGTGTCCATTATATGTGGTTAAGCATATGGTTGAAATGAGCGTGCCATTTTGAATTTCATCTCCATTGTTTTGTTACATTTTAGTGTGGATGTAAACAAATGCGAGTTTCTACTGTTTATTATAAATAAAAATTTATTGTTAAAATATAAATTACGTAGTTAAAATTGTTTAACCACTTTTTTACTTTCTTTTTTTTTTGCTATACTATTGCTCATGTTTCAGTAGATCGAAATTTTGAATTTTTTCTTCCTTTTTATTCTGAATTTTTTTTAAAGTTTTAGATTAATATGAATCAATGCTTTCTGATTATTTATTGCTCATTTACTGCTTATTGCAATTTCTTAAATTTCGTGCTAAAACATTTTACAGTTATTAACTTTCAAATACCTTATCGTTGCTTTTCTTGAACTTCTGTTTTAGGTATTTTTGCATGTTTACAAGTTGTTTAGATATTTTTGTATGTTTACAGCATCAATTTTTTGCATGTTTACAGGATTCATTCAAATTCGCAACCATCTGATATGGCGATATGATGAGTTAGTGATTTTCTAAAACACGCGAAAAAACCGATTTGGAGATTTTTCGAAAACGCGCCAAACTGGCCCATAATATTCAGTTTTACCCTAGACTAAACCTGGACTCATCCGTAAAGAGAACAGCCCCCCATTGATCAGGCGTTCAGTGGACATATTGTCGTGCCCACTGCAAACGGTCCCTCCTATGGCGTGACGTGAGCGATACGCAAATGGCTGGTCTCCTCGCACACAGACCACCTTTGTGAAGCCTTCTACGCACAGTTGACATTGACACCAACCTTCGGATGGCTGCAGCAAGGGAGGATCTAAGAAGAGTCGAAGTAGCGGTTCTATTCCTGCATGCACATAATGTCAAATATCGGTCATCGGCGCTCGTCGTAGCAGTTGGCCGTCCTTGGCTGAACCACCTAGATGCCAAATCTGTGGTTTGAAATTGCCTCCAAAGTCTATGAACCACAGAAGGACTCACATTTAGTCATGTTTGACTTTGCCCTGCATCTAGTCTCACAATGGCTCTCCATCATAGTTCTGCTGGCAAATGATGCCTGGAGGTCATTGTTAAGAATTGGCTATCTCTGATTTCTGATGTCACAGTGAAATATGTGGGTTTGCTCTCAAATGTGGACTTTTATGCTCCTCGCGGATGACGTATTCCGAGTGCAGCGCCACTAATTTGCATATTGCAATTTTACTCAGCTACTTGGCAACACATTCAAATTTTGCACGGTTTGGCTTATTTTTGAGGAAGTTATCGCTATTTTTGTGATTTTTCCTTAATTTATGACAACCAGTGTATAAAAGAAAGATCCATTTCAAATTCTGTAGGCAATTTAATTTCTTTGTTCATTTTCTAAGTTCAAAACATTTTTAATAGAAACTTACAAATTATTTTCTCAAACCATTCTGCCTGTACAAAATTTATTTACAAACAGTTCTTTTCATCAATGTTTTACATCTATTACGTAAATCACAAATGTTATATTATTTGATAACTGAACATATTTCTGACATCATAGAAATATCTCAGGGACAGTATGGAATGATACCAACAAAATTTATACTGATTATTTTTTAAATCTAAGAATATTTACAGAATTTACAACATATCCTGTAGCAGGAACACTGCATTAAATATACAGGACATATGGTTACTTTACTGTAGGTTTAATTTTTGCCAAATTAGTTCAGTTAATTCTGTTTTTTAAATGTTTTTGCCCATATCTAACATAAGCATGGGCTAATTTTTCTCAAGTATTCCACGAAACATTCCTCATGTTAGGCAGATAGCCATATATGTTTTGCCATTATTAAATTCAAAGGCAGCATTTGCTGATATATGATTTTTATTTTACATACTCTGAAAGAAAAGCCTCTCTATTATAAAATCAAAGTAACAAAGACAATAGAGACTGAATATAAATTTTTAATGCATAAATAAAAGCAGTTTGGTGTGCAGTATGTTATCATCAATGCAGGGATGTCATACTAATGTGCTGTGACCAAACTATAGATAGGCAAGATTAGATAATGGCTAAAGAGCCATGCATTTTAAGTGCCCTCTACTTTCTGATTTTAATAATAGAAAAGTAGAATAAATTAATAATTTTTTTTGCTGAATCCATCTTTGATATTTTATATGTACAGATTTAATTTAAGATTTTCTGAAGAAATTTTGTCATTATTTATAAAAGACTTTTTTTAGTTTCTTTTTGAATAATGTAAAAATTGGAAATAAAACTGAATGCCAGAGTGGCCTATCTTGTTTGTTGTTAATTCCAGCATTGCAAAATGAATTCTTTTGTTCACATGAATTGGCCTGTCTGCAATATAATAACAATGTTATCAAATGTGAATGTGCAATCCAACCAAAATTACCCTGTTTTGTTTGTGATAATCATTTTGTTGTATTTTTATACCCTGAGCATAAGAAGGCATTAAAGCATAACAAAAAATTGCTATCACAAACTAAATAGGCTCATTTTGGTTAGATTGCACATAAGATTTGATAAAAGGGACAACCAGAACAGCTAAGTGTCTGCATCCTATAGTAGTTTGTATGCTATACTTAGTTCAACAAAGTCTTAAGAACAGCTTATTGGTTGGAAATAAAATTTGATGGTAAGAATATTAAAATAATTATGACAATTGATAAAATACTATATGTATTATTTGTTAAAATGGCCAAGAAAAAACAAAAGAGTGGGGCACAAAAATGAGAGGAAAAAAAAAAAGGAATAGACAGAAAAAAGAAAAATGCCCTCCAAATTAGAAATTTTTGTCATTAAAACATCATACCCAGAAAAAGATTCTTCAGTAGATTAATTGTAGCAGCCAATAAAGTTTAATAGCCTGAATGAAAACTATATTATCAGCTGAAGTCACCTCTGCTAGTAAGGCTGATAATGAATATACAAAAGATATTTAAGTCACAGTTAATATACAAAAGATATCCAAGTCACAGTTTCTTAAATTATCTTCACAGATGGATGTGAGACAGTTCATTTTTCAACAATTTTGGAAAAAATCGAGTCAATACCAAAGACTAAAGTGGCAAAAAATCAAAAAGTCAATGATTTAGTTCTCATCAAAGAAGACAATCTTCCACCTCTTAAATGGAAGTTAAGGATAATAATTGCTGTTCATCCAGGCTCAGATTATACAGACAATAGTATGGAAACTGGTCATGGTGTCATATAACAACCTATTGTAGAATTGTGTCTGCTTCCCATACAGACTAAAAACTGTGAGCTGTGTTGCATCTAGTAGTTTTCTATTAGTTTTATTTTATGTTTTATTATTAGTATTTCGATTATAGAGTAAGAAGTTGCAAAAATCACTAATTGTTGAAATCCCCTGGGGTTTCAGCGGGGGCCAGGATGTTTATGTGAGTGCTGCAAGCAGAGTATAAAATCTAGATCACTTAACTTATTTATTTGATAGCTGAATCATCAGTCTGATCCCACTGGAAATTGAAAATACTTGATCTATAATTTGTCATTGTAGAATGTATGGTTTTTTTTTTCTACTTTTTGCATGTGGCAACAAGACTAAGGGTTCATAGAATTACTGTTTCTGACAGCAAAGTAGAATGGCTCACTTATTTTGTATTACTTATTTCACATCACTTATTTCATATTTAGAATTAGTGTAATTAAATAAAAGTGAAGGAAATGCAGTCCTTATGTTGTGTGATTTATTTAGTGAACCAGCCACAGTGAAACATGTTAAGTTTGTGCCAGTAGATGTTGATCTGTAATTAGCAGCAACTTAGTAGAAGCAAGGTAGATTAAATATTCCTTTATAGTTTGGTAAATATTTTATGGCCACAAATAAACTGACACACTACCCATGCATTTTCAAGAGCATTTACATTTTACATAGGTTTGTGGTAAAATGAGAAGAAGTAGTTTATCTAGGCTGAAGTGCAGAAAGCAAATGACTTGTGTTCAGGATGAAATCTTAATTCAGAATAAGTTAATTTTGGTTTTTAATGCATCTGAATGGATAATTAATAAAGCTGTAGAATTATTATTGGCTGTTTGAATTTTAGTTTCATTTATGTCACCAGCATTATGCAAGTCATTAGACATGGATTGATCTCATATGACATAGTGCAATTTTAATTATAATTTATATATACATATTTTTATCTTTCTTGCATAAATATGTAAAAATCTTTGTTACATAGGTACGTATATGCATATATAACAAAGATTTTAAAATATGTAAATATACAGTATAATTTAAATTAGCAATAATCCCTTAATGCTTAATTTTAATTACAATTTACATTTACATATTTTTTATCTTTCTTATACACGGAACACACACATACATATACACTTATTTTAAGCTTTGCCTAAGAACACAAAATTTCTAGTTATGCCACTGGCTGTTACACTATATTATAAGAATAATTGTAAACTGAATTACTGCTTACTTAATAAATCAATCTCTTCACAACCCCAAAGAAAGCTCTCAAACATGCTTTTAAATATTATTTTGAACTTTCCCTTTATGCAAGTAGCTCAAAAAAAAAGTTACATTTACAAATATTTCAGTCTAAATAATCGGTAGAGTACATCAAAAATTTTGGTCCTTAGCTAATTTGTACAGTGAAAAATTTTGCAATTGTAGTGCCCTTTTAGGATCCAACATGATCTCTCTTAAATGTTATTGACCTCAATGTTCCCAGTTTGGGAACTGATGGGTTGGGTTATTCAATTATGGCAAAGCACACAAGGGCTATCTGCCTAAAGGGAGGGATGCCTTCGTGGAGGACTTTCTAAGGGAAACTGGCTCGTATACACGTTACATATGGGGAAAACCACGAAAACGCCCATACAGCCAGCCCGTTCGCGGGATTCGAACCTCGGACCGAACTACCAGTGTTCAGCGTCTTTACCACTCGGCCGCTGGTGGGCCAGTTTGGGAACTGAATTTTCTTTCTATTTGATAGTGAATAATTCTGCATAACGATTAATTCATCAATAATGGAGTTATATATTTTACTCTTTTATATCAAATGCTTTGATTTCTCTCCTTCAGTAAGGCTTTGATTCTTCATTAAGTCCATCAAACATAAATCCCTATCATTGACAATATGAAAAATAATTCAATTATTCATAATCAGTATAAAGTCAGCTAATATTCTAGAAAGGGAAAAAGAAATCTAAGATGAAATTAGAAAATACTTACATAAAATTTCATAAACATTTCTTTAAGCTGCTTAGATGCACATTCTTCCATGACATAATCATATATCGAAACACCTAACTAAAAATAAAAATTAAAAAAAAAAAATAGAATTGACAATTACTGTACCAAAAATTAAGAATTAGGAACTAATTTGTACATAAAATTTAGAACTGTACAAAAGATAACACTGAATTAAAAACATAAAGAAAATATATATATATATAATACTTAAAACATTATTTTTTATTACCCAGATTTATTTCTATGTTCAAAACATTACAAGTTCAATACACGGAATGAAAATTAAAATGAAAAAATTCACATTATTTTTAAATCTATTATCCTCTCACAAGGAAGGGGGGTTGTTTTACTTTACAAAAGATAAATATTTAAAAAGATTTAAAAGTGTAGTTTAGCTGTTTTAGATATTTGTTAATTGCCTCTACTTAATAATTAAAAGTGTACCTTGGGAACAGAATATTACAATAAACAAACTGTAATTGGATTGCTATAATTGTCTTATAATAAGAATTAGGAGATTATTACTATTAATAAATATTTGTACTTCTTAGTAATTGGTTTTAATATTTAGTTAAAATAAAAAATAACACACTAAATGACCATCATGTTTTTTAATCATCTTAAAATTTTTAAATCTATTAATCAAATTTGTTCCTTACATTAACAAACATTTCTGATATAAACTATTATTGAATAAGTTAAACCTGGACATTTTTGGGGGAAGGGGGTGATGCAACAATTTTAATAGCATAAAATTTATGTTAGACATATGTAATAACTTACCTCTGTATTTGCCCACATATCAGCTCCACATTGTAGTAATAGTTCACATAAAGCTAAATTCTCATTTTGAACAGCATAAAAGAGACATGTATTTCCATCCTACAAAGAAAAATCTATTTATAAAATTACACCAATATTTGAAGTAGTTTAATACTTAAATCAAATAATTGCAACTCATAATTACTAATTATCATCAATAAAAGCTGAAAAACAATATTATACATTTCTATGCAAAATTCATGAATAATTATATTTATCACTTTTTTTTTAATTTAATAAACAAACTTTATAGATACTGTATTAAAAATACTATTCTTTGGAACAAATACTCTAAAATATTTAAAACACGCATAATTGAAATGATTATTAGTCCTTTTGATCTCTCTCTTTAAATTCTTTTTTCTTCCTGGCAAACTTTTAAATATAAGGGCAGCCTTTGAATAAATATGAAGAGTATAATGAAGAAGAATGTAAAATAGCAAGAGCGGCTATAGTGGGACTATTACATAACATGAATGGGGGGGAATTCAAATTTAATGAAATCATAATTTTTTTATGTTGCGTTAATAGAAAGATATACCAACATGGCTCACCAAACATGTATATAACATAAACTTTTTTATGAAGAATAAAACTATTAGAATCTATGTTATTTTAATTAATCTTTATTTTAAACAATACAATGAAAACAACTAATATAAAACTCTGACAGAGTTTGTTTTCTACATTACCTATGCATTAATTACAGTTTTACAGGGTCATTTTAGACATAGATTTTAAAGCTGTGTGTGTTTTTTTTATTTAACTAAATTAAATATATCCAGTTAAAATATATAAAAGCATACACAAGAAGACAAAAAAATGAAGGATAATTTAAAGTTCGGTAAAACAGCTAACTTATTTTGGCATGGACCTGGAGTGAAACTATCAATATTGAGAGTAGTCAGCTCTTCTTCAGAAACAAAAATATTAAAAATTTTATCCTGGCATGGTTCTCTTCCATTTGATGAAGAATAACTCAACTGTAATTAAAATTTTATATGAAACTTCTAACTTCATTTGAACTGCACAGTTTCCTGATCAATAAAATAGAAAATTTTACTTTGCGGTTGACAAGAACAGCATCCAAACATCTGTAAAAGAGAATTTGTTTCCACATAATAGTCACAACTTGTAAGAAATATGCTATTTCTGAACATAGTACTGTTTGTTACCAGATAAATATGACTCAGCTAAATCATGCTAATGCTTTTATGTGGAGCATAATCATAATATAACTTGACCTAGATGGTCTCCCCAGCAGATGTATGTTTGTTTGCATTTTAGACAGGTTTAGCAAAGTAGAAATGGCAACTGGTACTTCTTGCCTGAATGTATAAGACAGTAAAAAACAAGAAAATCATTTATATTTTTTTTTCTAACTGCTATATCACAAAGAAATGACTCAGATGTTACATAAAAAAAGCTTTTTTTTTTTTATTATTATTATTATTGCTGACAATGTGTTACCCATGGTATAGAAAATTACACTTGGATGCATGACCAATGAGTATTATTTGTTGACAAATCAAGTACCTATGGAGTAATTTATGCTAGGTTATCATTTTGTAAAAACTTGACACCAAATGCAACCCACTAGCATCTTTGGATAGGTTGGGGAAATCCTAGCAGCCTAAAATATGCCTAGTCATTCAAAAATTTCTCCACTTTTTAAGAATACATAAGGATTCTATATTTCTCTTTTCCTTTTTAGTTTTGGAGGTTCGCAATCAAACATGATCAGACATAATACTATGAAATATTTAGAAAAAAAAAAAAAAGGTGACTCAGCATT
Organism: Stegodyphus mimosarum; assembly: GCA_000611955.2. Taxonomy (NCBI): domain Eukaryota; kingdom Metazoa; phylum Arthropoda; class Arachnida; order Araneae; family Eresidae; genus Stegodyphus; species Stegodyphus mimosarum. The sequence goes on along the minus strand of KK122591.1, from coordinate 367,328 downwards.
TAGGTTAATTAACTTGTCTATAATATGAAAGTAATGCAAATAAGAGAGTAGTCTAATTAGCTAATGAAAGAATAAAATTAGAATTATACTACATTACATAAAATACAATGCAATGCTAATTTACTATTATTTAGTAAAAGTACAGAATCATATAAATTAATGTATTGCTAACAAATTTAAATCAAGTATCACATAAATTTTTAAATACAGCTAACAAGTTTTACCTCATCCCTTTCTTCAGTATCTAAACCAGAATCTATTAGCATATATATAATATCCAAGCATTTATTTGTACATCCAGAATTATTAGGAACTTCTTCAATAAGCTTTGATTTATTGCACTTGCATGCTAAGTGTAGAAGATTTCTATCCAACTAAAAAGAAATTTAGCATTAAGATCAATTAGCTATTTAATATAGAAAATTTAGTATTTGAAAAAGTTTTATTTTTTTTATATTGTAACAAAAGTTTGATTAGTTTCTGTTATCCTAGATAACACATATTTAAGGTATACCAAACCATTAACATTAAATACTGTACATGTAATATAATATGAATATTTTATTCCTCTCTAACATATTATTTTTAATCATTTATGAAGCATCAATAATGCACTGGAATACACTTTTATAATAAACCAAACAAACTCTGAATTCTGATAAAAAAATTTAAATTCTTGATGAATTCTTAGTTTTACTTTAAATATATTGTCACAGATACGAAATTTAAATGAGATATTTGAAAAAATAAAAAATTTTATACATATTACTTCTATCACAATGAATTCACAGATATTATCATTATTTAAAAAAAAAAAAGAAAGAAAGAAAATTTTATGAAAAATTTCAATGTATACTTATCTGCATTACAATTAAAATGCAACTTAAATAGGCATACATATATATATTTCTTCCATTTGATGTATACGAAAACAAGCCATAATAATAAGGCAGTACTACAAAGATGGATTGAAAACATAGGCTGCATGTTAAGAATGATAGCCACAGAATATCCAGCAGTCAAACCTCAGATAGAAACAGGTCAAGAGCAGAAACTAACTATAAGATGAAATAAGAAACACATAGGTGGATAACATGGTTAGACTCTGATACTGAGAATACGACTATGGGACTTGTGCACAGATTTGCCATAAAAAACTGATAATGATAACTCAGCAAGGCTATGCTGACAGAGAGATTGCATATTTCAATGTACTATTGATGCTTCATAAAGAGTTGAAAATAAACCATTAGAGAATAATACATTCAAATTAAATTTCATAAAATTGTATTAATTTTAACAAATAAGTATACCTTTTATATATCACATCTTATTATTTTATTAAAGACTTTATAATAAGACACTGATGGTAAGATACATTTATTCACAGAATAACATCAAGAAAGCAAAAATATTCCCATTATTGTTGACCATTGAGCATCAAATATTAATGCTTCCAATTCATCAGAAACTTCCCCTGAAGTAAACAGCTTAATTATTTATATTAATGAGTTACTAGTAAACAATACTTACGAATAAAATATTTCGGCATTAGAGGCAAGACGAAAAAATATTTAAAAAAAGAAAAAGAAAATAAGATTTTTTTAAATATAAATATATTTTTAAAGTTGAAAGTTAATAAAACAGAATTGGATATTTTAATACATCATTCAACATACTATTTTTTAATAAAGGGAGTATTCAAAAGTCAAAAATGAAGCTCTTAATTACCGTATTTTCAGTTGATGTAGCTTCATCCAAAATAGCACGAACATGTTCAGAATTACATGAAATGATTGCGTCTACCAGCATCTTAAAAAAAATTATGATATGATTAATGAACATACTATTCGTAACTTTAGTCAAATACGAAATTACTATATGCATTATTCTGAGCTTTCAAACACATTTAAACATTTCATAAAGAATGTCGGATTACATTTACCTTACGCTGATGAGTTGTATACATAATTCTTCGTCAAAAGTTTATGAAACATGGAAAAGGCATCGAAATATTATTAATTTCATAATCACACAAAATTTCTCAAAATATTATAACTCATAAATATTATTAGATGTCCCACACATCAGAGTGCTCATGCATAATATTTTTTTCTAATAAACAATCACGAAATATGCATTCCATTGTGTTTACAATTCTCGATAATGCTGTTACTTTCAGATTCTTTAAATATATGTATATTTAGCCATAAAGATATTAAAATTTCCTTCATAACTTAAGTTCGCTCAGGTTTGTTGACAGAGCAAGTAAAATAAAGAAAAGAGTGTGGTTGCTAAATCTTTCTCCCCGAAGAACAAAAGTCAGATCACGATATTGAAATTATGTATGAATAGGCAAAGGACCAGTTTCATATTAACATGAGGTTACCTTTACTTCGATCTTTATACTATGGAGGTTAGAATATGTTCTAAGCTAACCCCCTTGCTTTATACGAATATGAGATTTCCTTATTATTTATATTACTGTGAGATTTTCTTTACCTTGTTATTTATATTATTTTAGATTTTATCTATATTTAGACAAGTATCTTGCAAGCTCTCACTAAACCTTTCTACGCGCAGGCCGAAAATTAAGTCTGAAGGAAATGTATATAGACAACGTTGTTGCCGGCGCATTACCTAGTCCAAATGACATCCATTCGAACTGTCAAAGTTCTTGTCCGGTAGTAAATGCCGTCTTGCCTCTGTAATCAGGATGTATCTCTACATGCTAATCTCTACTTTTTAAATCAAGTTTCGAAATTCACTTGCTTCCAGAAAGTCGCCAGTTCTAGGAAGTGAACAGCTGTCTTTCTTCGTAACCTCATTCAGCCGGCGATAGTCACCGCAAAAACTGATTGAACCGTCTTTCTTTTTCACCAGGATGATGGGAGATGGCCGTAGACTTGCTGAAGCCTCGATGACATCGCTTTCTTCCACTTCCTTTAGAAGTTTTCCTGGCTCTCCTTGTTTATCAATCGGTTATGTCTCGGATCTTCCTTAATTGGTGGATGAACCCCGGTATCGATTCTATACTGTGACAAACTGTGGTTCGACCCACGTCCGGAGAAATCATCTTGGAATTCTTGAATAACACGTTCAGCAGCATTCCCCTCTGCGTTGTTTAATTATGCATTTTGCAATAACTCGAATCTGATGCTTACTGGAGTGTTAACGCTTCGTTTAACGCTGGTCACTGAAGTACATTCTGCAACCACTTAACTTTTCTTAACTCTCACCTTGTCAGTTACATTGGCAACTGTCACCGATACAATGGTCCTCGATAGGTCGACGAGCGCTGAGGCTACTAGTACTCCTTTCGGGCTGTTACAGTTCTTGGGATATTCCATGACGCCGTAGCGGAAATTTCTATTTTCGGCTATGGATCCAGGCAGTAAAAATTCTTTTCTTGCTAATATTGTGATATTGTCTTGAGCTATGATTTTGTAGACAGATTTAAGTCCTTTGTTATTAATTCCGAATAGAGCTAAGTCCTCAGAGGCAGGCCCACCAGCGGCCGAGCGGTAAAGACGCTGAACACTGGTAGTTCGGTCTGAGGTTTGAATCCCGCGAACGGGCTGGCTGCATGGGCGTTTTCGTGGTTTTCCCCATGTGTAACGTGTATACGAGCCAGTTTCTCTTAGAAAGTCCTCCACGAAGGCATCCCTCCCTTTAGGCAGATAGCCCTCGTGTGCTTTGCCATAATTGAATAACCTAACCTAACCTCAGAAGCAGAATGCAGTTCGTTATTTTGGAATGCAGTTCGTTAAGTCCAAGGAAAAATTCTACTTCCTTAGACAGTTCAATCCGAGTATGAAAGGATCTGTAATATGTGCCACATATGTGTGATGGTAGTCGGCACTTCCAAAAGTAATATTAATGTTCAATTTTCCATCAATGTCGATTTTATCACCAGACACAGTCCGGAGGGTTACTCAAAGCGTCGTCCATATGAGTTTTCACTTCAGATGTTGAACCAACTCTTTTCGAATGATGGTAACACTGATTCCTGTACCGATAGTCAGATTATAAGATATTTCTCCCTGCTTCTTCGCAGCCCATCGTGGTGTAGTGGTCAGTACGCTCGACGCGTAACCGAGGGGTCCGTGGTTCGATTCCCGGCGAAGGCGTTGCTCATTTTTCATTCTTCTGCTTCCAAAAAAAATTCCTAATGTCTCTACACTGGCACTCGAACTAAAAATGTGATGGATGATGATTCTCCACCATCGGGATTTGGCGATAGGGTCCCCCAAACCCCAATCGCCCTTTAAAAGGGGGAGTATGTAAGGTATTTCTCCCTCCTTCTTCGCATGTCTTCGTGGTGTAGTGGTCAGCACACTCGACGCGTAACCGAGAGGTCCGTGGTTCAATTCCCGGCGAAGGCTTTGCTCATTTTTCCTTCTTCTGCTTCAAAAAAAAATCCTGACGTCTGTACAATATTACAAAAAACTCCCATGATGAAAAGTCCATTATTGCCGCCACTCACTGCAGATATCTGAAGCGCTTTAAACTGGCGCTTTTAATTATCTGTCAGCGTCAGCCCCGCAAGATGGCCAGTAATTAGTTTTCGACCTTCTTCACAGGCGTGCTCTTAACTTCTTTGTCCTGGGGTGTTCTGCAGTTCCATCGTATGTGGCCTTCAGCACCACTGTTCCAAAACTTTACTGTTGGTTTTTTATCACTCCTAGTTCGCCTCAAGGCATTGATATGTCTGGTTAAATTGTCTAGACGAGAGTGGTCACTTGATCCATTAGTTTCTGGACTTGAGCAGCTGTGACTGGGTGGCGGTTTCTAATAGTTGCTTGATGGGCTGCCTGGAATTTCATGGCCTACACCAGAGCTCTTTTTAAATGCTTGGCATCCGCCATTCGTAGAGATTTCTGTATTCTAGGACTCCGGATGCCGTCGATGAAATACTGCAGGGACAGGATTTTCCTTGTTTCTGTCGGGCATTCCGAAAAGGCGAAATGAGACAGCCTTTCAACATCCGTGGCGATCTCCTGAAATGTTTCTTGGGCTTCTCTTGACGGGATTTTAAAACTCATTTCTAACGCTCGGGATTAATCATCGAAATCTAGCCTCTGGTTTTCGGGAAGACTTTGAAAGATATCAACTGCGTATGCTCTCAAAGAAGCGGTGAGATGATAGGGCTTGGTTTCGGAATCCCATCCATTCGCGTCCGCCACTATAGAAAATTGTGTCCTATAAACTTGCCAGGAGATCTTACCATCATAAGTAGACAGCTTCAAAGAAAAACGAGAAGGAATAGGTAAAATTTTAAAACCGTCAGAATTGTTTCCCGTTGCCGCTATGCATTTCCTTAACTTGTCAACTTCTCTGGCGACGACAGCATAAACCCTGTCTTCAATTTTTTGTTCGATTTGTCCTTGGATCGCAGAAATTCCTTCTTCAATTTCTTGTTCTATCTGCTGTAAGACGGTCGAAACTCAGATTTTCACTTTCATTTCATTGCTCCAGAGCAGAAACTCTCTCTTATCTGTTCTCTCAAGGAAGAAACTTTTTCTTAAATATAAATTTGAGTTTTTTAGTTTGCGTTACTACTGTTACTGTTTATTTACGATTTGATAAATACTTAGTAAATGGAATTTAAAATTTATTTATTCATTTATTTTAAGAATGTTTATAAATTTCGTTAAAAATATTCAGCTACCTTTGCACTACGCATTCGACCCTTTCGTAATTTGAATTTGATACCCCTGCGGTAGACATTGCCATAGCATAGAGAAAGCTGGTCATTATTAATGAGGGAATTTGGTAATAAAAATGAAAAAATAATCTCTACACAGTTTTCAGCGGTCTTAGCCTAGCCACTCGGTCACTGGGGCGAAGAAGAAAGTATGATCTGCTGGTCATGATTGTATATGAATGACCAAGGAATCCGTTTCATTTTGAAAAGTGGCATCTTACCTTTGCGGCATTACTTCTGCACACAGTTTTTAATTCAGAAAGAATCTCTATAAGACTTATAAGGATAAACAATGGTCACATGGTCGGTACATTACGTAAAATGACTGATTGAGATAAACTAGGTGAATCATATAGAATTATAAATGGCATGCATAAAATGAGCATGCAGTATGAAACCATGTCATAAAAATAAGTTCGATCTTTAAGAATCAGCAGCTTACTGTTCCTTTATTGTTTGTCGAGAGGAAAGAGTAAAAGCTTTCTGAAATACTAATTTGGCTTTTTAGAAAACTTAAAACTGTTAGAAATTAGAATCAAGTAAGCGCCAGAGCCCGGTGCAACCGGTGCAGTTGTACCAAGCGGCAGAGTAGAAGTTAGTTTACATCAGGCGATAGAAAGTCTAGTACCGGCCGTGATTAGAACTTACATAGTTCTTCACCCAATTCGCTGGAAGCCTACCCTTTTGATTTGCATGTAGAGCAGCAGATAGGTAATCCCAAAATGACCAAAAAAAAGACATAAGAAAAAATATAGTAAATAAATTTGCAAATGAGTTTTGATTTGCAAGTAGCTGGAGAAAGAAAGCGTGCTAATATTCATGAAAGGAGCCCAAGCCTTGTTAAGACAAAAGCTTGTGAAAAGGAGTACCCCGTCTTGTCATGTTTGCTAACAGGTAATGTTAGAGTTTGGAAATTGTTGTTTAGATTCAGAACAGAAATTGTCGTAACAGGAATTCAAACAGAAATTATCATAAATTAGGTAACGAATTCTCAGGGCAGCGGCAAAATCTTTCTCAGGACTCCATATTTTCGAATTCTTATCATAACCCAGACTTGTTGCACGTTTATTACTTTGTTATTTGATAATCGGAAATTTAAAACTTATATTATTTAGTATTATCATTAAAAGTTACGGTATTTAATTAAAAGTTATCTTGTGTAATTCCAGATGAAACATCGGTATGTTAGAATTGTATTCATAGTTAGAAACAAAAAGGGAACTAGCATTTTATGGTTTAGCTGGCTTATTGTTGAACAAAAATAGTATAATTAGTAAGATTTATTTTAATTAATGTGTTATTTCTTATGTTGAAATCTGTCCTAAACTTCTACTGCTCGACTACTGTACCAGAATATGCAAAAAACGGGTTTTAAATCAACGCGAGAATCTAAGTAAGAGAGAGATTTGGTAACACCAGCCTACCGCGATGAAAAAGCATCTGTTATTGTTTACCTTAGGCGCTTTTGCTCCAGTTGTTGAGTTTATTTATCATTCAGAAATCAAGTTAGTCGTGGTGGAATAGCATAGCTAGGATTTAATTTTAAATTTTGATTCGTAAACATTTTTAATTATTGTTCGCGATCCCCTAAAAGAATGGAAATCAAATTTATTAATTGTTTTAATTCTGTACTTGAAGCGGAAGTTTAAATAAATTATTTAATTGTTTTACGTTGCTGTATTTACTTACTGTTTCTGTTTGAAAGGAAAAGGTTGAGAAAAAAAATTGTCCAGCAGTGTGGAAAATTATACTAATACTCAGATTAACTCCTACTGACATGAATTTTGACAGTTCACTTACGCTTTTGCGAAAAATTCATGGAATATTCGCAACTATATTGATCTTACAAAATATTTAATAAGTAAATGTAATTGACTTGTATTTTATTTCAACGTTTCAAATGTTTGTTACTAATTGTAGAAAGAACTAATACACTCTGTTTTTTCGTTTATCCCTTATCCAAGGGTTTAGAAAGCTTTGTTTATTCGTATAAACATCCCACAAGTATGTTTATTTAGATACCGCAAATTACACAAAGGTTACTTACCTAAAGGAAGACGGGCCTTTGTAGAGCATTTTCAAAGAGATGTTGGCTCGTGTTAACTTTTTTCCTCACAAAAATGACCATTTTCTGGAAATTGCAACATCTTACACATGCAGTTGGCTAGACAAAGCCTTATTCCTGCCCTTCCATGGAGATAAAAAGGAAAATAAAGCTAGCTATCAGTACGTTTATTAGTTTGGTCAAATTTTATGATGCACCTCGGTTATAAAATAATCGTTTCCGAGCCTATTAGGAAGGAAATTAATACATTTTCTACTGTAGAAGTTCCACCGCATCCATTACCAGTAAGCACTTTAATCTTTATACATACATCGTGCCCGCGAAAGTACTTACCTAGCTTTTATTTTCGCAACCTTTGGTCGTAAATATTGCACTTTAAATTCCAAAAAATATTCACATTCTGGCAAATTTCAAATTTTAGAAAACCCAATTTTGGTCGAATTGCGGAATCTAATTTTTATGTGGTCACCTGTTCTCATCTCTATATTTCCATTTACAAAAATTGTATCTTCAAGATGTATAAAATATTGTTGCGGGCGTGCGGGTTCGTAATGGATTGAATGCCCCAGTCGTTAAAAAGTTAACAAAATTCATTCTTTTCACAAGAAATAAAATAAAACACTGAAATATTTCCTCAGAGATATTAGTACACTATCACAATATCTCAAACGTTAAACAGAATGCACTTCAAAACAGATAAAATTAATCCAATCTCACAGCGAATTCGCTACCATCAGTCACAGCATTAAACAAACAGTTCGCTTAAAACAGCTATAACTGCAACTGAACTGACGTGTTTCAAGTGGGCTTTTATAAGCTTTTTTTAATTATTTACTAGAACATTCTGGTAAAACCTCGATTTTTGTAGATGGCAACAGCAATTACGAGATTTTTATTTATTAAATATTAAGTATACGTGCTCTTTTATTTTTTGCATGGGAAAATAAAGCAATTTTAATTATAATTCTAAATAAATGGCTAGATAAATGCGAAATCCGTAACAATACAAAATGCATATAGTTTGTCTTCAGTATAAAAAAAAAAATTGACCGAGATATTTAATTTCCAAATCTGCAGTGTCTGACATCATTTTCCAGCTGACTCGAGAGACCTATTAATAGTAAATAAATTAAAATAATTCGAAGCTGAATTTCCCCCTTAAATGCCAGACGCCATTTCTTTTGAAATTTAGTTCTGTAAAACCTTCTTTAATTTAAAATTTTGTTTCAAATGCTTTACCGAAAGAATTTTACACAAATAATTTATAAGTTAAAAATGCGATATCAATATTCAGATGCAATTTTATTACTTTAGAACCATAATCTCGTAATCACAAATGTTCATCAAACTAGAAATATCTTTAATTTATGGAAATAATGTTATGAGTCTATGGAAATAATGTTATGTCTACGTTTGCGGACAGAAGCTGAGCAATGTTTTCTAGAACACGAATTCTATAATATTCTGTGAATAAAATCTCTTGTAATTTGAATTGCTTTATTTACATTCTTTTACGTCATTTTGATCCATATTAAAGTTCCCTTCCCCCTGCCATTTACTTCAGCTTTCAGTTTTAAATTTAAATATATTTATTTATGTTAGAAACATCTACATCAGAATCTTTACAAATTTTTTAGCTTGATTTAGGTCTTCAAAGACAGAATCTAGAGTTCTAGGTTAAAAGAGGCCATAAAATGTCCTTATAATACTTTTATTTTATATCAGGAAAGTAAGTGAAGTGAGTTAGGAGTATCTCGCGAAAAGATGCTATGCTAAAAATTCCAGGCTGCCTAAATTGGGCCTTGTCTACGTAATATCACCATTCTACTGCGTTAGGTTACTCTATTTGGTAGTTATATAAAAGACATTTAATATGTGCAAGACATAAAATCTTTAATTCATATTTTGCGCAATTTGCTAATAGTCCTTACTTACAGTTTTACTATTCTACGTTCTAAAAGATCGTTAACTTTCAAATTATGATTACCTTGTTTAGCAGCAGAGAGATTTAAAAGCAGTAAACCCGCATCTGGATAACTTAATAATTTATAATGAATGCAATAGATTATTTTTATGAACATTTGCAGTTATATTGCAATTAATGAAAGCTGTTTTTAAAACCATATAATTACGTATCTTGATAAAAGTCCTTTGGACATTCGCATTTTTATCCTCTTGAATAGAACAGGAGTTTTTTAAGTTTCTTTCGAAAGAATGATTTTTATTCTGTTATTCTGGTTGTAAAAATTCCTGAAAAAGATATCTGTTTTTATATCAAGCAAAAGGGAAGTTTTCATGTGATAATTCGATATAATAGTTATTTGCACACACAAACATTTCTATTTCACTAACAGAGTGTAAAACTTTAGATTTTGTTGTGTTGAAAAGAGCGAGATAGAATGAAAGTCTGGGAATAAAATGGTGATGCGCAAAGGAAGTGGCGCATCAATGATCACCATTTCTCTCGCATTTTTGGGATTGAGATAATTCGGTCATCGCCATTGTGTGTCAAAGACCCTTTCTGGCATCGCATCTGCGGCAAACAAACAACTGAACATAAAATCTCTTCGTAGCTGAGGAATGTGGTCTTTTTACCTTGGTCGGAAAATGCAAGATTTCGAATTTTTTTTAAAAGCAACTTTGTTTTCTTTCACATCAGCAGAAATTAGTAAATTTCTTCATGTCAGGCAATTCGTAAAATACTCTATGCATGTTCATATACTTAAATTTCAAATATTTATTATATAGTGTTTTCTCATTGATAAAGAGCGGAGGGGAAGTAATTGAACCCACGCTATGAAGCTATCCGCGTTATACTGAAAGTAAGTCCTCAAGGAAAAAAAAAAGAAATAGAATATTTATGTAGCGTAAGAAAAAATTTATCTTTAAGGCTAAATTTTAAAAACAAGTTTGATACATAGCTGCCACTAAACTACGTAAAGTAACAAATAACACAGAGAAGTGCAAAATACATTAATAAAAATAAATAAAGTAAACAATTTTTTAAATTAAAAAGTAAATACGATCGTTCGTATTTTAATGCAAAATCAAAGCATTTCATGCCCATTTATTCATACATTTATTTGTTTAGCTTGCGTGATACGTATGGATTATGCTATATAAAATGATTTTTAAGATCATTTCTAAAATCTTTAGCCCTCTTTTTACCTTCATATTTTTCTATAACATTAAAATTTTGGTAATGAATGGATTTGAAATTCATACAGTTACGTTAAGTTCTTTGTAGCTAAGCTATTAGACAGTATTCTTTATGCACAAAGACTCTGACATGAGTCTGTTAGAAGTCTTACTTTGATTCTACATCATTTACCTTTAGTCATAAAATACCCAAGTAATATCCAAAATCGTGGTGCATCGAACAGCGTTATAACAGAACAATACTGTTTATGTTGCTAATTTAACTTTAACTATTAAGATTTGTTAAGTGAAATTTAATTTTATTCAAATGTTTTTTTCCACATTATCAAGATAGCAGCTCATGAAAACTGCATTAATTTATTTATTTATTTACAAATGATAGTTCTAAGAGCGACATAACGATCCTTGCGAAGTGATATAAACATTCATTTCCAAAATGAAAAGTCTCAGTCATTTGAAATAAACTTTAATTTTAAAATTGGAACTATCAATCCGACAAATGAAGCAACTAGTAGAAAACTGTATACGTTAATTTTCAACTGTTCTGTTCTCAAAGATTGGTGAATTGAAATCTCCCGTCCATCAGCGATTAAATGTTTTCTCAGTTTCACGAAAAATACGTTTCAAGGCCAGCAATGATTCAAACTTTTATAAACTGAACATAAGTATTGCGCTTATACTTCGTTTCGTTATATTTTTATGAGTTATGTTGAAGTTCGGTATTGTTAGAGGCTTAATATTACGAAACAAATCTTATAACATACTAGAGACAATATTGTACAATGCACTATTTGCAAAAAGTTCGATTCAAAAGTAACTCACAGTACTTATAGGCTTTTTCATTGTAAATCAAAGCTCATAAAAACTGATTATGCGTGTAGTCATTATTGAAAATGTCTTTCTCTCTCTCTCTTTTTTTTTATTTATGATCCAACCTTTCTGATTGCATAATTGATCACTGGAGCTACATGCAAGAACAAAATTCTATTTTCCTAGCTGAATGGATAAACACTGTTGTCATAGCAACCATGGATAACAATATACCCACTTCTTTTGGAAATATTGATCTTAAGAACACAGAAATTTTATTTTATAATAATTTTTAGGAAAAAGAGTGAGTCACAAGTGGAGTAGTAATTTTACGGCGGGGAGGGGAGAAGACAAAATTTCGGGGAGCAAAGTATTTAAAATTGTCAAAATTTCCTTGGTGTGAAATCTGAAGTAATAATTTCGAAAAAATTTCCGCGGTTGAGGTTTTATATTAAAATTTCGGAGGAGGAGTAACAGAACTGAAATAATACTTGTAACACAGATAAAGAACCATTACATTATTAATTAATGTTTATTTATTATTATTTAGATTATTTTATTATTTTTGTAAATAAATCAAATTCGGTAAACTTTGTCACCTTGTCTTGTACCGACATTAGGATTATTTTGAAGCAGGTGAGATGAAAAATGAGCAACCCCTTCGCCAGGAATCGAACCACGGACCTCTCGGTTACGCGTCGAGGGTGCTGACCACTACACAATGAAGGCATGCGAAGAAAGTGGAAGTACTCCCCTTTTAAAGTGCGACTGGGGTTCAGGGGAGCCAATCGTCAAATCCCTGTTGTGGAGAATTATCATCCACCAACTTTTTAGTTCGGGCGCCAGTGTAAAGGCATTTGGATTTTTTTAGAAGAAGGAGAATGAAAAAGGAGCAACACCTTCGCCGGGAATCGAACCACTAACCTCTCGGTTACGTGTCGAGCGGGCTGACCACTACACCACGAAGGCGGGAGAAATACCTTATTGTCTTAACTTTGCTGGTGTCGACAGGCAACGGAGAGCGAATTTATATAACTCCGGAAAATGATTTTTCTTTCATCCCCCAAATCCAGAAAAACTTACAGAAATAATTCGAAGTGTTTGTTTGGATTTTTGTTGAGTTTATTGATTATGGGAAAGCACTCGAACGACATCTGTCTCAAGGAAGGCATGCTTTCGAGGAGGACTATGTAAGGAAACTTTGATGATGAATAGGATCTAATTACAATAACACAGAAGGCCGTGCTGAACCATAAACCACTGAGCCGTAATCCAATTTAGAACGGCTCCCGTAATAGACCCGTAAATACGTAACATAGCGCAACGATCTGCACCCCAAGAGGTATTTGCCAAGAGGACTTTTAAGAACATTTAATGTTTTAAAGCATTTCTTCCTCAAGTATACATGGGGCAGGAAAGTCAATTGCGGTCGAATATCGTTCCTAGGAATTTTACCTCTGAAAGAACAGGAATCAGTGACCCACGAATATAGAGTTCAGGTTCAGGATGCAAATTCCGCCTTTCTGCAGAAATGTACGTAGACGTTCTTCTGGCTTGAAAAGGTGAATCCTTGCTGACTCGACCAGATCATGATTTTATTAATTGCAATCTACAGTTGTCTCTCTATATACCTCATGTCCGTTCCTTGACAACTTATTTGGAGATCATCAACACACAATGTATCAGAAACAGAAGGAGGAAGCTCTTTCGAAACAGAATTTATTTTTAAGCTAAACAATATTACTCTTAAAACACTACCTTGCGGCACACCCTCTTTCTGATAAAAGACCTTGGATAATATAGAACCAAGTCTCACTTGGAATGTCCTAGGCTTAAAAACGTTATAGATAAAAATTGGCATGTTACCACGAAAGCCACAATCATAGAGATCCCGGAGAATACTATATCTCCTACGCCTTCTTCATATCAAAAAATATGGAAATCAAGTGGTTTCTTTTCGCACCTATATTACACTCAGGGAAAACCACGAAAACAACTATGCAGTTAGTCCGTACGTCAGGATTCAAATCCAGGTCCGACTACCAGCAGTTTGAATTTGCGTATAGGATTGCTTAACATACTTTTATAAAAATTCATACGTAAAGTAGTTTTAAAATTATGCAAAGATAAAAAAAAATTTAACAATTTTAATAGTAATTATAAAATAACAGGAAAAAACTCCAAAATTAGTGGATTTATTCCAAATCTATTATTCGTTAAAACTAAGAAAATCTCTTAATATTCCTGAAAATCTTGGCATATGATTCTGGGCCTTTGCTAACAGGTGTTATTAATAGTCCTGCTTGCATGCAAAGTGACTTGCTTAAAGTGTAATCAATAATTATTTTTACTTAATTAAAAATGTCGATTTTTGTACCCTTCCTACCCCGCTCCCCCCTCCTCCGAAAAAAGTGATTTTGGAACAATTTTTATTGCAAAGAAAACTTTAGCAGAAACGTACTGTTTTTTATTAGAAATTTATGATAAATGTGATTTATCGAATACAACTTGCAAAGGGGTTTTCGATGGTTAAAAATACTGACTGAAACAAAGAGCATGAGAAATCACCAAGAAACGAATTTAAATGGAACACTGAAGCAGAAACGTTTAGAATATTCCAAAAGACGTGAGGAGGTTGTTTTAGAAGACGGCAACGTTCGCTCACATGTTGTAAGACCAGTTAAGAAAAATGTAGAAGCACTTCTTTGGGATAGGTTACTCTGTGCTAGATGGCATTCCCCACGCCCCACTTTCGCGCTGGAGATTGTCCCACAGTATTCATCGGAGGTACTCATTAATTGTCTTAGAGACTCGAATGGGATTGAAGAGGCAATTAGACTGTTCATAGATAGCCTGACAATGCATACCAGGAAGTGGCTAAGACTGAAGTCATGGAAGGGAATAATCTGAGACTCCCAAAGGAAATTAAAAACAATCTCATTAAGTACCGTAGCAGCATCCCTTTAAAAAAGAGCTCTGAGAAGAAAAGATATCAGACTTATGCAGCGGCTCTTTCTGGCATTTCACCAAAACAATAACAAATTATTTTTCCAGGCCAGTAAAATTTGACAATACATTTGCTTACACTGACGGGCACAAATATCGTGTTTCTGTTGCTCATTTAGCACTTGCACTTCTCCCGGAATACTATTCAAATGTTTTTGTTAAGAAGTAGAAGAAAAAGTGGACGACTGGGGCCAATGATCCGACAGCGGTTAAGACATTGAATCTGATTTCTGCCTCGGTAGTCAACAACATTATCAGGAAACTTAGTACAGGAAACATTCAGAAAACATGGATAGAAAACATGGAAGGAAAATATGGAAGGAAAACGTGGATAGAAAAAAATGGATAGTTCAGAAGGCATAAATAGAATCTCTAGTTTCATGCTGAGGAACCTCCCGATAAATGCTACTGACTAGCATTTTCAAAGCGGGCATTACGCAGTGCTATTTCCCAGTCTACAGGCCCATCAGCTTCCATTCGTTCAGCGGCAAATATTCAAGAGGATAATACTTGCAAGACTTCATCCGTATTTCCCTCTCCATCCAGAAGATCAAAACTGCGTTAAAAACGAGCTTTCAAGTACCAAGTAGTTAGTAAGACTGATGTAATTCACTAGAACAGGTTTACATCATAAGGCTACACAAATGAATTAATGCGTGAGTTCCACAGGGCTCATGCCTTTACAAATTCCTTTATCTATTCTACTCAGCTGACTTTCCGAAAGAGAGGCTCAACATTAATTCAATGGTGGCATGTTTTGCAGATGATACCACAACTGCGTTCAATAAAACCGAATAAAGCAATTAGCATTCTGCAGGACTTTGCGCTTGACATCAAAGAGTCGTGTTCGAGCAAGAGGATCTAAATCAGTTTTTACAAATCAAAGCTAATAATTGTACACCGGAAGAGATTGAAGAATGTGGTTCTGAGAACTCTCTATCTATTTGGATCATAGGTACCAAGAGCAGCAAGTGGGACCTGGGGATTCACATTGATCAGAGACTTACTTGGAAAACACATATGAAGTATTCAGATGCAAAGGCAATTATGTTGCAAGAGAATTGTACATGCTTCTGAGAGAAAAAAGGATTTAATCTCTCCCGGAAAAGGCATATTTGTATTTCCATAATTAAATGTACTATGCGTCAATAACCTGCGCTGCACTTATAAAGACTGACCTGCACAAACTCCAAGTATTGCAAAACAAAATATTCAGAAATATTACTGGAGCACACGTCAGGAATAAACTTCTATATCAAGATTTCAAAGTAGATTTTAGCAACGAATACCTCAGGAAAGCAATTAAAAATTCTTCAGTAAAGGAATCAGTAGCCGTAAGGACAAGTTCTAAGCCTCCTTAAGCAAAACCCTTCCAAAGGGAGTTGATATTAAACCATTCACAGCTCACCGCCTCACAGATCACAGTTTCGTCCCCTAATCGCTAATTTCCGAATATGGCTTACTTTACTTAAATATGTTAGACTTCTATTACTTACTTCACCAATCTTTGTATGTTTGCATAAAACCTGTATGCATTGTACATAGCGTATTATTGTTATTTCTATTTTGCACATTTTATTTTGAAGTTCTAAGGTTTAGCTGCGCAGTTCTTTTTCTTGTATGTTTTCTTCGAGAATCGTGTTGTCTGATATTATTAAGATCGTTGATTGTCGCCAACTCTAAGAAAGAACATTTCCCTTTTTTACCCACCTTCCTGCAGTTTTTCCCTTTGGGCGCATATTTGAAAGTTGTACCCGTGATGAACCAATGAGGCACCATACTACCCAACTTATGAAGGCCGACTTTTTTCGGTCATATAAGCAATCGAATATTAGAATATCAAACTTTCACATAGCAAAAGCAGAAACAGTTAGCAGCATCACTGATAAGCGGCAAGTCTCATAAACTTCCTCAGCCATTTCTGAGCTGATGACCATTTCTTGATCTCAATACCTGTACTTAAGCTTTCTTCAGTGGTCCTGAAGAAGACAAGGTCAGCTGTTTTAACAAAGGATATATTTTTTTTCGTCCGTATATCAGTGCTGATATCATTCTTATGTTACGATCTTTTAATTTAATAGCAAAGTGTCATCCTTTAATTCTTTTTTTTTATTGTGTTAGTGTTTTTTTTTTTTTTTAATTTGATGAACCTCAATAAATACTGGTTCAGTTGTTAGTAAATTGTCTTATCTAACATCCTTTCTGTTAAAAAAATGGAATCATATGGAAGGACAGGTTGTTGCTTGTCGTCAAAATATCATCTGCTGTATTCATCAGATATTGTTCTTCCAGGCTGCCATTTGCTTCGATCCATGAACAGCGGCCTTTCTAATCTTCTGATTCAGTATTTATAATGACATCAAAAGATAACTTGATGAACAAATTGTTTATAAAAGAGTCAGTCTTCTTCCTTCCAGGAATTCGTTTGTTGTCTGACAGATGGGTGAATGTTGTAGCTTCAGATGAAAAATGCTTTCTTTTATTCTGGAAATAATTACTCGACGTATAAGAACCAATCATTCGACTGAGCTTTTTCTGTCCTAACGCACTAAATTCTCTTCAGAAATCTGCCAATTATCTTTTTTGTTTTTAAATGTGAGGTTCTCCTTCTGTTCCTCAGGAAAAAAATTCTCGTGAATTATTCCTTTCCAGTCAAAAAAGATATCTGTTTCTGTGGCCATGATTATTGTACTTCTTCAACCAGCTGTCGAATACATGAATGCATATATTCAATGTATCAGCAAAAGATTAAATATAGAAAATTCTGCCCGTAGGCAAACGATATTTCAGAAAAAGCAAGTTAAAACATTAGGGCAGTGATGTCAGGAATCTCTGAGCTAAAGAAGCAACAGAAGAATAAAAAAGTAGGAAAAAGTATCATATTACATCAAAGATCACGTGATTTTTGTGATGTCATTGGTACGTACTTCTTCGGTCATCACAGATTCAATTTCTATTGTTTCCGTCACTTACTGCCTCTAATTCGAGTCTTGGTGGCTTCACTATATTTGATGAAAATCTTAAAACCATATTGCTAAATTTCCGTAACTTAAATCTCCATTTCTTCTTTTAATTAACTGTCAATTAATTTTAGATCGTTATTTTTTTGGTTAATTTATTTCCTTATCCATCGTTATTTGCTCCTTTCCATTTGAATTTTTAATGCAGTTATACTAATTCTTTGGAGAAAGAGGTCTATTTTTTTAATTTAATATTTCATTCTTTACTGCAATTGTTAGATGTTTTCATTAAATTTTCTGTTCTGATTGCTGAACTTCTTTCATTTGATAGATTTTGATTATTACTGAAAGCTACGATATTTGACTGTTAAATTTGTTCGCTTGTTTATTCATAAATTTTACATTACTTTAATTTTCAAGTCTGCACAACTTAAATGAATTTTAAAAACAGCTTCGGTACTTTATTTGCTTTTTCATTGTAATAAGGTACACATAAGCACAGATATTTACTGCATGAAACATATTGTTACGAATTTTGTATCTAGCTAGCGTTAGCTATTTTTAGTAGAATTATAATTAAAATTGTTTTATTTTCCCATGCAATGCAGCGCGAGACGAATTTTACGAGAAAGCTATGCCGGAAAATTAAAAATACAGCAGCACGTGCATTTAGCATTGAATAAATAGATGTCTCGGTAATTGATATTTAATTTGAATAAATATCATTGACTGCTATGTTAGCTATAACCGCAATTCTTCTCGTTTTGCTTTCCAGAAATTGCTAGAACTATCTCGAGCGGCTGATTTAAAAAACTATAAAAGTTGGAGAGAAACATCTCAGCTCAGTTGTTTAAGTGAGCTGTTGTTGTTTACTTAGCTGCTGTAATTTTGTTGATCGGATTAGCTTTCTCTTCACTTTGGACTGCGTTCTATTTAACGTTTTAATAGTTTAAAATATAGCCGCTGATTATATTGCGTGATATTGTACGAATATCTTTGAAGAAAAATCCAGCATTTTGTTATATTTCTTGTGATAAGAATAAATTTTTAGTCCAAAGGGATTTAGTCCCGAAGGACTATTACTTTCGTTTTGCGATTTTGCGTCGGAAACACAAAAACGGCGTATCACTTTTCAAATTGTTGCCACTAAATGTTATCGCTCTGCATTAAATTTTAAAAAATGAAAAATCTGCATAAATGTATGCATTTTTTTTTTGACGTAGCTTTTTTTTCAAAAATCGTCTGCGTGCGTTGCACGGGAAAATAAAAAGGAATTCTAATTACAGTTCTAAATAAATAGCCAAATAAATGTGAAATTCGTAACAATATTCTCTAAAACTTTAACGAATTTTTCATTAACAAACTCAAAGATTTCAAAGCCAGCAATACCAACGTTGTACAGAAAAACATTTTTATCTCCAGCGCGTGAGAGCGTGTACCGAAATTTCTAAAGATATGCAGAATTTAAAATTATTTTGCGATATTGCTGTTGAACTGAATTTTATGGTTTAAGTGCGAAGAACATGGTATTTAACAAATAAAGGTAACACACAAAATGTTAAATAAACGCCCCTTTGGACGTAATCTAAAATCTGAAACCTTTCAGATTTTTTTTTTATTAACTTTTTATCGGATTTGTGCATTCAATCTACTACGAACCCGTACGCACGCAGCAATATGTGTACTCATCCAGTAGAGAAAATGATTTATCAATTTCAGTTACAATTCAGTTGTAGTGATTTTCTTTAAAAATGATGTGCATTTTGTCCTGTGTAAATGCAAAATTTCAAATGATGAATGTGATGGCATTTCTTTACTATAAATTTCGCGCAAATGGTCGATGACTACATGAATATATCGCAAGCAACAAATACAGAGGATTTCAATTCAAATTGATTTATGCTGTTAATTTTTTCTAACTGTACTTTTTGTACCATTCTAAGGTATAAACGATGAGAATTATGCTTATATTTCAAAGAACGATTGTGCTTCGCTGAATTATCTTAGCTTTGTATGCCTTTAGTTCACATTAATATAAATTGCGTAAGCTTTGACATTGTCCGTTTTTTATTCTTTCTGGCCCAATTCTGAAACATTAGTATTTTAAGCATTTTGAAAGATGGTGCTGAATTCTTGCATTTTACTCATAAGTCACACTTTAGTTAACTCAGCAACTGTAATACAATATGCAAGCATACTCAAAGACCACCAAAATATTTAACATAGAAGTCAATCAAATGTATGGAAACACTAGGGATTGAAAATTGATTGCAGACGCGCTAGATTGCAAGACTGCTGTTTGCCTACAATGATTTTAAGTCTAAATAAATTATTATTTTTTATTATACTTTAATTTCAGTAGATACATTACTTTAACATTTGTACATTGGAATTTTAACATTAGTAATATTTGTACGCATTTTACGATATATTAAAGAATTTTAAAGTAGCACAAGAAAATAACAGAGCAGAAAACTCGCAAAATCGCATAGACTTAAATTTCAATAGCACAGGTTTATCAAAACAAGCAATTTCATGAAAAATCCCCCAATTTGGCAACTTTGTGTTATAGTATTAAACTCTGCGAGTTATCGTTCAGAAAATGTGCTGCAATTTGTTAAAAAAATTAGTCTTAAAACTCTGTAGACACATTATGTATCTTTTCTTGCGTTTTCCATGTGTAAAACACTCGGATATTATTATACTCCGAAAATATTTTGCAAAAATAAGTAACAAAAAATGAGGTTACGGTAAAAAATCTATGATATTACTTTTATAATAAGCTTATAAGAACTTATTACATTTCTTGCACGTGCTGTTGGGATGTAAGTGATTAGCATGTTTAGTTAGCAACTTAAAGAATCGGGCTTCGAATTTCTGCTATAATGATTCTGCTATAATTTCGATAATTTCTACTATAGATAATAATATTCTCGGCTTTAGAAAAGAGAATAGTCTTATAAATTAACTTTTATTTCCTATGTATGTACTATAGGCATATCAGTTATATTTATACCCACGTATATTTTATGCATTTAAAAATATCTTTGTAAAATTTCAGTCTAAAATGTTTAGCCAATTAAATAGATAGCGACTACATAGCATGGAACATTTAGAAGCGAGCAGTATCTTTCTTTGAAGAAAGAATGGCAAAGTTGCTTAACATCCAGAGAGATGACCCTTGTTCTTTGTTCTACAAAGAGCACGTTTTGTCATATTAACTCCCTTCTGTTTGAGGCGAATATGTTTTACATTTTGATGCCGTTTTTCAGAAATAGCGTCTGTCAAAGATTAATGTATGGTAATTTCATTTCTAAATTAACCACACTTATTAAACTTTTCAGAAACCAAACTAATATAACTAAATTTTATTATATTTCTGATTATTTAAGTCTATAATATATTTAGAGAATGTGCAGTTTCATATTTACATTACCAAAAATCAGTAGATACAGAATTTTTTATGAACAAGTAGAAAAATGTAGAAATAGTTTCCTGGAAAAAGCCACATTTCCCGTATTTGTTAGATAAGCCTAAAATTTCGTTGGTGTTGCCATCTGACAGCATTTTACGCATCTTATTTGTCACTGGTGAGAGGGATATAAATTAGAAAACTGAAAATAAATAAAACACCCCCAATCAGGATAGAGAAAATAACACCAACCCAATAGGCTCTGTCTTCGAAATGTTCACCTGGTTTCAAAAAATACTACAAAAAGGCCAAGAACTTTTCAACAGGTTCATGAACGCAAAAACCATAGTGGAGAAACTCCAAATTGGCTGGGAAGCCTTACAACTATTACTAAATAATGGTCAGTAGGCTCCTTAATCCAATACAAAATATCCAAACGACTGTTCCAAGCAGTTTGAACATCGCATACTTTAATGCTAATGGTGTGCATAACAAGCATATGGAAATCCAACAATTCTTGACAGACCACAACATAGATGTCTTTCTAATCAATGAAACACATCTAAGAGCCTCCAACAAGTTCAAGATGCATGGGTATAAGACCTTTAGAAATGACAGGACTTTCAGTAGAGGCGGTGGCACTCTGATACTTGTCAAAAATTATATACAAGCTACCAACTTTGAAATAAACGCTAATACGAACATAGAAAACACTGCAGTCATTTTAAACTCGCACACAAGTGCTCCAATAGTTTTTATTGCAGTCTACAACAAACCGCAAAATACTATGTCCAATGCAGACTTAGATAGTTTGCTACAAAGCAACTACCCTACAATTCTTGCTGGCGATCTTAATGCCAAGCACACTGACTGGCATTCCAGAAGAATTAATAGCAATGGTAGCATTCTCAGGCAGTATGCACTCTATAATGACATACGGATCATAGGACCCAACAATTATACCCACAATAGTGTTTATGGAACTCAGGACGTCTTGGACATTATTATCTGCAAAAATACTACTCAAATTCCTTTTCTAGAAGTTATCCACGAGTTAACCTCCGATCATTTACCCGTTAAATTCCTTTATCATGGCTTTCAAAATAAATCTCCTATGAAGAAAATCACTAACTGGGAAGAATTCACAAAAAACCTAGAAAAACTACCAGCACGCCCTGCTCTTTCCGATATTCATGAAATAGAAATGCAGATTACCAAAATCAATGCCAGCATAAACGACGCCATCTACAAATCCACCCATTTTAAAGATTTTCAAAAGCCAAAACTCCCAAATTACCTGATTGATAAAATTAAAGAGAAAAATAGGATAGCAAAATTATGGAGAAGAACGGGCGACCCGAGAATTAAAAGAATAGTAAACAGGAAAGTCAGAGAGCTGAAGAACTTATTAAATGAATATAGATCCGAACAATGGGAACTGTATCTGGATAACATGGACCAGGATCATACAAATATATGGAAATTAGCTAAATGCCTCCGAAACAATAATTACAACATAGGTCCCATTCAAACTACTAGAGGCTTACTCTATTCTAATAATGAAATCTCTGAAGAAATAGCTACCCACCTCGAAAACACCTTTACCACCCCTAATATTAGTAACCAGGACACAGATGAAGATGTCGAAAATTTTGTAAAAAATCTAAACTCGATTAATGGTCATGAACATGTCAAACCCACCTCACCTAATGAAATAAACAACATTATCAAGCGATTAAAAGCTCGTAAAGCCCCTGGATTTGACGGAATCTCAAATAAAGCACTCAAAGTTCTTCCGAAGACATACATTGTTCTGATTACCAACATAATTAATGCTTGTTTAAGGCTAAATTATTTCCCAGGACAGTGGAAGCACGCAATAATCACAGTTTTTCTAAAACCGGGAAAAAATCCAAAGGATGTCAACTCCTACAGGCCTATAAGTTTACTACCAAGCTTAGCCAAAGTATACGAAAGAGTTCTTCAGAAAAGGCTTGTTGAGCATCTAGAAAATAAAAATATTCTTAGTCAAGATCAATTCGGCTTCCGTAAAGGCCACAGCACAGTTCTACAACTGCTTAATGTAACAGAATATATTGCTGATGCTTTCTCAAAAAAGAACACCATAGCAAGTTGCTTCCTAGATTTAGAAAAAGCATTCGACAAGGTGTGGCATGAGGGCTTGCTCTTTAAGCTGCACCTTGCTCGACTGCCTGTTAACTTCATCAAATTGATTAAATGCTATTTAAAAAACCGCACATTCCAGGTTAAAATTAAAGATTCACTATCTGCAAGAAAAAGAATCAGAAGCGGAGTGGCTCAAGGAAGTGTCCTTGGCCCCTTTCTTTTCAATGTCTTTATTAATGACATGCCTACACCATTAAATTCCAAAATTGTAAAATTTGCGGACGATACTGCAATTTTGACGAAATCCATAAAGCCGCAACTCGCCGTCGATAAGCTGGACATTGCAGTCAACCAAATTATCCACTATTTAAATAATTGGAAGCTTAAAGTAAACCCTAACAAATGCCAAGTTTTAATATTCAGAAGGCACAGAAAATTCACTCCCATAGAAATAAACATCAAAATCAACAATCACCCAGTACCCATTGTTAATAAGGTCAAGTATCTCGGTGTTTATTTTGATGCCCAGTTACTTTTTAAAGATCATATAATATATACTTTGCAAAAAGCCATAGCCGCCAAAATTGTGATTCAACCCCTTATGAACAGAAAATCAAAATTAAGCTTGAGACTCAAAAGAAAACTGTATCTGGTTCTAATTAGACCAATCCTTCTATACGCAATACCAATTTGGGCTACAGTCTACAAAACGTACAGGAAAAAACTGCAAGTATTTCAAAACAAAACTTTGAGAGAAATTACAGATTCCCCATGGTTTGTGCGAAACCTTCAACTACACAAAGATTTAAAGATCAACCCAATAGCTGATCAAATTCTTTCAACATGTCACAACTTTTACCAAAATATTAACAGCTCATCCTATGATCATATTCGAGAACTAAGTAACTACGATCCGACCTTAGAAATAGCTGCCAAACGGCCGCGCTCGATATTCCACAATTCCAAGTGGTAAATACTTAAACCAAGAGACTTTGTTCTTTAATATTATGGACTTGATCGGCACCAGATCTGACAAAGCTCAGGTTTATAATTTAAACCTCACAGTATTATCTGTGTTTTCATATTTGTGTAAATGTAAATATCAAGAGACTTTGTATTCATATGGACTTGATCGGCACCAGATCACACAAAGCTCACGTTTATATTTCAAGTTTTCCAATAGTGCAATTTGTGTTTTTCATAAAGTGTGTATAGTGTATAATCATAACGCTGAATTTATTCAGTAAAGACTCAAAAGACAGAGACTTTTGTGCTTGGAAAGGACTTTGTTAAACTTACCTATGAAGCAGTCAACTGCATGGACAGTAAATTAGTGGTGACCCCATCACATGACCTTTATCAGCAGATTTCCAGTACCATTATGTCATGCATTACTATCGATGCTTTCCTATGTCTGTACTTACATGTACATGTATAGCTTCGCCAATTTCGGCGCGGCAGTATTGCCTTTGTTTTTATAATCATCGCCTAAGGGCAGAAATTACCAAAAGTACCGGTAAAAGTTGTTTTTGCAACTATAAGCCGTAAGATCAAAGAACCGATTACGATTACGATAAATAAAACATTGTTTACAGTCAAAATGTATCATAAATGGCTAAACATTCTATCAACCGTTTCTGAAAGAGCTAATTTTATTTCACCCAAATGGTGATTTGCTAAGCTGGTTTTTACTTTTAGCAGCTGTCAAAAATAAATACCGAGGAATGTTCTAGTCTGAAAGTGATTTAATTATTAGCATGCAAATATAAACTGCTGCCTTTTTGCAGGGTTTATGTTGTCATTTTCTATAATTTTTTGGATAATATCCACTTCAATTTTAACATTAGTTAACCTAGTTTAACATCCGCTTACCAGAAAACACGAGAAACAACTTTTAACACGTGAAGTTCATCAAAGAGTCCATTTAAATTGTTTCTTCTCAGAGCCGGTTCAATCTGGTTAGACCAAGTTTTTCACACGGTGACAAGTAAGCGTGGGAGAGAGAAATGAGAGGGTATGTGGGTGGACCTCTCAGAAGCAGAATTGATCATCGCAAGATGCTCTTTTTTTCTTCGTGAAAATCAGCTGATGAAAGATTTTGCACTTGCTTCTTGCTAACCGCCTACAGCTATCTCCGTCACCGACACCAACGCCAATGGAAAACTACACTCTGAAATTATGTTTTCACTAGGCACATCTGTGTTTGTTTGCAGTCAAAAAACAATTCATTTATCAGAATATTTCAATTATTTTGCATCTGCCATTTTTCTTTTGAGTTTAATACATTTTATGGCAATGAATTAGGGCTGTAACGAAAGCTACAAAAACAAAAAACTTGCTTTACGAAACATGATGCACTTCATCTTTAAGTGCTGTACTGGATAAATAGCAATTACAAGCTTACACCTCTGATGTCAGGGGCGTTTTTAGGTACATCTTAAGAAAAAGGAATCTGAAAAAGAGAAGGGAAGGGAGAAAAAGAAGTGTCTAGACTAGTTAATATTCTCGAGAAATGACCTAATGTGATAAAAATCAAGTTCATGAAAAGGAGGCAAAGGACTGATTCACAAAACTTGAACCCCAGCGCAAAACATTTCAGTATTTTTATTTTTAGTTGTTGAAATAAAAGTTGTATTTCACCGTTTTATAAGCTTTGTTTTGACAGTTATATTTTGTTATGCCAACAGCGAGCAGCCAAGTAATCATGTCCGATTGCCAGTTTAAAACAGATGCAGTCTCGAGAGTAAGCTGGTAAACTGTCAAAGTCCTTGCTTCAGACTTTGATTCCCAAAGATTCTTTCCTTTTTTGGTTTTGTTTTTAGTGTGTGTGTGTGGGGGGAGAATGTAAGGAATTTCCACCTCCCTTATTTCGCGTTTTTGTGATGCAATTGGAAGTACGTTCGGCTAGCAATCAAGGGCCCGGTGCTCGAATCCTGGCAGATTTTGCTCCGAAACAAACTTAATGACTTTTTTAGTCATTAAAAATATTCAAATGGAATCAAGTAAATGAAGTAAAGCAGAGTTTCTGGTAACTGAGTTAATAATGGGGATGACATTAACGATTAAAGAAATAACCTCACTGTGAACAATTTCCATATATTTTAAGCAGTTTAAATTGCAGAATAACTTTATTTAGTTATGTAAATTAAATAAACATTCAAAACAGAAAGGACAATGTTTTTTCTATTATTCTTCTTTTTCGATGGGAGTTAGTGGGAAACAGAAGACTTTAATTTTTACTTTAATTACCGGACTTTAATTAATTTTTACGAATCAATAATTTATTTTTAATGGATGATTTAATAATATTTACGTACTCTAGGTTATGTAGAATTAAATTACTTTTATAGATAAAAACAATTGACAAGTATTGTAACTTAGCAGCTGAGCGGCAAAGTCGCTGAACGCTGGTATTTCGGTCTAGCAGTCGAATCCCGGAGAGCGGACTGGCTGTATGGGAGTTTTCTTGGTTTTCTTCATGTGTAACCTGTACGCGAGCGACTTTCTGTATTGAGTCTTCCATGAAGGCATCCCTCCTCTTCAATCTGTAACCAATGCCTTTCTGTTACGCCTGTTAAGTTATAATCTGTTGCCAATGCGTTTTGTTTTCTTCCACATTTATTTTTTAAAATTTCCTTTATTCGGATGATTTGAGAAAGTAACTTTTTTTCATTGCTCCGCAATAAAAAACCTTAAATTTTCAGGTGAAGTCCGGCTAATTGGAAACCCGATGAATTGTAAGTAGATGAATTGTACATAATTTAAACATTCGCAATTTGAATAACAACTCAAATATTTTACACTTTCACCGAATCTTTTTAAATCAAAAATAAGTGTAGAAGAAAGAAGATTATTTCGAGAGTTTATGTCTAAAAACAGTCCAATTGTGACCGAGTAGCTAAGATCGCAGGATCCTGTTTGACCAGGATTCGATCCTCGACGAACGGGCTGGCAATATTGGTTGCACACATGGGCTTTCTTCGTATATGTAACATGAATCTGAAACAGTTTTCCTTAGAAAGCCCTCCACTAAGGCATCCTTTCCCTCAGGCAGATAGCCTTCATATGCTTTGTTATATTTAAGAAAACTTAACCTAACGTATATCTTAGAATATTATAAAAATATAACTATTATATATGAAATGGTCTGTTCTCTCCAGAAACTTAAGATTTTGGCAGTGAAAACCAAAAAGAATATGACACTGATAATCAAAGTTCACTGAACTGAAACAATTGTGTTCTTTTTTAAATTTATTGAACATCAATTACAAAGTTTTGAGTTAAAATGTTGAACGGCTTCTTTTCAAAAGGGGAAAAAAGCGCAAAGATTCAAGTTTTTGGAACCTGAAATATTTCTTTTTCCCGCTGATAAAATATGTAAATGTGACTGTATTTTTGTGGCGAATTCAAATATATAACTGGAATTTTTCTTTTAAGTAAGGATTTTTAGAAAATACTCAGTACATCCACAATGTTTTAGGACAAAGTTCGCACAAAAGTCGAAAGCAGAAGTAAACAATATTCTCCTTTCAATATATTACAATCTTTATAAGTCTGTGCAATGCTTGTTTCTTTCATCTGTTGCGAAATGCCCAGCCGCAGTAAGATAGCTTCCCGCAAACCAGGTTTAGGGTTGCCATATTTGGCACAAAATCGTCCATTTGGCGACAAAATTGGCGATATGCCACTGACGGATGGAGAACATTCTAGAACGAATTCTTACCGGTTTGTCCTAGAATGTTCTCGAAGGCAGGCTAAAAGGTCTATAACCCTGCCTGTACGTGGAGTAGCAGTATAGAGTCGAGTGTCATGTCAGTGTATCTTCAATCTAGTGTCGAGCTGGTTTTCGAGTGTATCGAGAGTGTGCATCGTTGAGGTTATCGAGTGCATCGCGAGTTGTAGCGTGGAGAGTCTCGAGAGTACGTTGAGTTAAGAGAACGACCGAACCGAGTCGGGAGCTGTATAGTGCTTTTCTATGAAGCTATCTTCACCTTTATAGTCTGATGACTGTGTTTGCTGATTGTTTCAGCTTGTTTGTCGTAGTCTTAACTGTAAATTGTAACACGACGACTGTAAATTGTGTTTTTGGAACTGTCCTAAGTAACACTGGCTAATAAACTGTGTTGAATAATACTGGCAAACAAATTGTGTTTTAATTCTTCATCAAGTGATGCCGTTAATCACTCCAAATCCACGAACCAGTGCAGAACGCAGTACTACGGTTCCTTACGTCTTTCATAAAACTCAACTTTCGGAATATTAATCTCTGCTTATTTTTTATGAATCTCTTTGGTATTATTAAAATTATGATTTCTGCTATGCGACTCCAATTTAGAGAAAATATTCCGCTGGATCCAGAATTGGTGATTAATGACGTCTTTGAGAATTGCAACACTTTCGTTGCTAGAAACTACTTGATGAAAGTGGGACTGTGTGACTACGCATTGCCGTGCAGCAGAAGACAGTAATTTGACTGAATGTTTTCAAGTGTAATGCGCTGAATTTTCTTTAGAAGTTTATTCATGATGTCCTTATAAAATAATAAAGAGTTCTCATTCCGCTCTGCGAGAAAGCGTTTTGTATGAGTTATGCGTCTAAAACCAAAATGAAGCAATATGGCTAAACGTTTTTTGTTGGAAAAAAATCAAACGAAAAAGAACTGTCCTTTGCTATTTAGAATAAAGCAAGTAACAAAAAACTGATCTCTATATACTTACATACCTACATACATACGCTCACCCAGTAAGAAGAAAAAGAAAAGGGGGGAACAGTTATCTTCCGTTCTACTCGATGGATTGACGAAATTTAACTTTGCCTTCTTCATGTGTCGAAAATGAGATTTAGGAAATAATATTAGATTTATACATAGCGTTGTTCTAATATACGTATTTTGACATAAAATCGAACTTCTGAAATGACGTGGCAATTGTTTTTCACATTTCGATTTTATGACTGAAATTATGCTTAAAGACTTTTGGTGTGAAATTTAGTAATTCGTCAATTCACCTTGGCGCATTTCTTTTACATTGTGCCTGAATAATTCACCTGGCGAAATTTTCAGACGGCAACCTTTTTCACCTTCCATTTCATTCTTGGTGAGCGGGAAAAAAGTATCGTTCTTCCTTTCTTGCATATATTTTTAGTTTACATTATTTAATCGCAGCTGTTATTTTTATATCGTTTTAGAATTTCATTTTAATTAAATTATTTGAGTTGAAGAGTTGCAATTCTTCAAATAGTTATTTTAAAATTCCTATTATTTATTCATTTCGTATTGTATACTTTATGCATGTTTATTCATATAATTTTTTTTCCTTTTTAAAATTTGATTTTATTTATTTGAATAGCATTTCTTTCGAAGAATACTTTATCTCTCAGTGTTCGTCCTGACGTCTCTGAAAGCTGTATTCTGCATTAAAAGAGAAAGTAAAACTTTTTTAATACTTTTTCAACGGGTTGTTCAGAAAAGATATGTAAATGAGAAAGTTATATTACCTACATTTTAGTTTAGAATGATATGAATACAAACAGTTTCCTATGGCTTTATCACTGTGCCATTATTTTTTAATTTTATCATCCTACATTTAGTTTATTAAAATATTATCCATATTTCCGAATAAGTTTAAATTTTTCATGTTTTAAATTGAAAAAATCGAATAGCATAATATAAAAAAGACGAAATTTAATGCAAATAAGTAAATAAATAAATAAAATTAATTAGTTAAAAATAAATAAATAAATATTTTATTTTCTTAAGGCCTTAATTTTTTCTTTTTAATGGCTTATTACCTCAAGAATGTTTTAATGAATTGAGGCATTCTGAAGATTAATCAGCAAACGGTCAGAGCGAAATAGTGAAGTGATTTTGTCCATAATATTGAATGTATTTGCGTGCTAGGCATTTTGACGGAATGCAATAAAAGAAAATACTAGTTTCACTCACACTGAAAACATTATTAACTGGTCTCTGTACACGTTTTTTGGATAAGTTCACAAATCTTCAATTCTGGAACATCATTGAATTCTTCATATATTATATGATACAATGTTCAGTGGCGTAATTTAAATTTACATTGCCCTTCAGCGGAAAAACAGTTTCCCTTTGCAATGTTATTTTTGCTGCCTTTTCCGTGGCATAGGCCCATTCATTGGAATATTTGACCCAGTGCAATGAGGCAAAACGTAAGCAAAATATGATTTGAACCTCCAGATATTTCTCCTTGAACATGCAGTTTATTTAACGCGGTTTTTTGTAAACTGATGTTCTATCTTCGAATTTATTTCTTTCAGAAACTTTAGAGTTCCTGAAACTCTAAAGTTTCCAATGTTTACACAAGAAAATATTCAGTTTTACTCGACAGAAACGTTTTTCTTAAATTTTATTCTTATTAAATTCTTTGAAAACTTGAGTTTAAAGTCACTTAGTTATATCTACCAGGGAAAGTGCATTTCATTTGAAGACATTTTAACTGCAAATTAAGCTTAAAATAAAAACCTGGAGGATAATAGTTTAGTTGAATCGGGCCCACCAAATGATAGAGGAATAAAGCATCTCCCAAACTTTTAGTCAATAGAATCCACCGAACCTGTCTGACCTAGCGATCTGATATAAATATCAGGTGCAAATCTTCTAAACCATATCAATTTGACAATTTTGAAAACCAGTAAATGACATATTGAAGAAAAAAAATTTTTTTTTAAATTACCTGTAATAATATGAAGAAAAATTAGTATTTGAAACATTCTTTCTTAATATAAATTCTTGCTTAATATAAAATTTATTGATGAATATAAAATTTGATAAAAAATATTATTGTTCGATATAAAATTTCTTCTTGCTTAATATAAAATTTATATTTAAATATTTTTACTAAAAGAAGAGCTATGATCAAAGCCATCAAACTTCTAAACTTAGTTTTATATTGTTAAGTATTTCGCTTTAAACTACTTGCTGTGTTATAGATATGTCATGCATAAGATTTTCGCTTTTAGGGAAAAAAGCAAATAAGCAATAAAATATAGCCAAATTTAAATAAACTAAAATCAGAGCATCACACCCCTTAAGAAATAAATATTAAGAATTCGGCCTTGAATCAGCATTAGTTTAGAATAATGTTTCGATATTCATTTTGACTTACCTTCGAGATTCTAGTTGCGACAATCATTCGGACTTACTGAAGTTCGAGTAATCGAAGTTTTAGTGTATATTCACATATGGGAATTAAGTATTAAGAAAATAAAAAAGTTGCAGCGTTTGCATTGACGAAACTTCCTGTCCCAATGTAAATATGACAACTAATTAAAGAGAAGACTTAACAGAGGTCTGTTTTTGGCACGACTGTAAGAGCAGAACGTCACATTCTTTATCTCTCCCAAGACAGGAAAAACGTTCTTCTGAAAGGACACTTGAGTTTTGTGAAGCGAAAATAATCACAAGATGTGTTCTAGAGAACACACGAAATAACTAAGTACACATACTTATTTTCAGGACAGAGCGATTCTACAAAGTGGTGGACCGGTGGGAAAGTGGATTATCGTGCAATACAAAGGTTTCTGAACGAATAACGTAAGATTAAATGCTTAATTTTCGTCTATCTAATTGAGCCTGTCAGCAAAAAATTTAAAACTGCAGGATTGTTTTGACACTTCAACTTGTAAGATAAACCTAGTGTCTCTCAATATAAACACCTGCTTAAACCTCCCATAATCAATAACGCAAGGAGATAATCTTCCAGACTTTAGCTTAGATTCCAAGAACACCCAAAATTGAAACAAAGTAACAGCAAATGTAAATGAATGTTTATTTGCAGTACGGTTTGCTAGCTTAAAAACTATCGGGTTAACAAAACTCTGCTGTTTATGCTTTAGAATACAATAATACCTTAAATATTGGAAAAATAATAGCAAATTAGAAACTGCATAGTTGCTGTCATAACTGGAAATTAGAGTTAAAACCCTGCGCATCCTATTAGACAGTAGCGAGTTATCGCTATATCTTGAACAACTCACAAAACGCAAAACAAAGTTTAAATACACATCCGCTTATCTTACTATCAGTTTGAACATAAAGGCACAACTTATGCTATAGACGAAATTTACGCAACTTATTTTAAATTAACAGAACAGGTAATTAAAATCGAAAGTCGATAACATATTTTAAGACTACATATTAAACAGAAAAAGCTGGTTAATATATTTGACCAGCGCGTGTTGAAAGTATCGGCTACAGAGAATGTTAAAAAGCCGGAGTATATCTTTAAACAAAGCTGGCTAAAAATACTAACAGCAAGACTCTATCGCCAAAAGCTCTCTTAACATTCAGAACCCGCAGCTTAAATATACACAAGTTAGTTTGCATTCTGATGAGAAATGCGCAAAAGATAAGTTACAGTAAAGATTTAATCATAATAACTGTCTAATTAACATAACATACTTTACAAATCCGATAACCTGCCTCTTAATTTAAGCCGTCCCACCAGTGGTCAAGCGGTTAAAGACTACTGATAGCTAGTCTCGGAAACTAACCCAGTCGAACGAGCTTGCTGCAAAGCTTTCGTGATTTTCTCTATCTACAATGAAAATACCAAACACTTTTTCTCAGAAAATCTTCCATGAAGGTATTCCTGCCTTAGGCAGATAGCATCTATGTGCTTTGCTTCCATGTGCTTTGTCCATGTCCTCAATACATGCATATAGTTAAATAACGAATCAACCTAATTTATGCGAGATTTCTAAGCGCAGGTTTCTAAACTAAGAAACAGAAACTCACCAAAGCCAAGTGTAATTATCCACTCGGGGAGAGAAATGTGGTGGATACAGTGTTAAATCGTTGATTAGTGATAGGTACAGTGCCAGTAGTTGATTACTTAATTTGTAATTTTTGCCAGAGTTGACAGAAAGAGTAAAAGTTCAGAATTTTGATTGATATAAAATTAGCAAAATGTCCTCAGAGAAGGAACTTTTAAATTTTTAAAATTACAAGAAGAATTTTAATAAATTCTAATGTAACGGAAATGTATCAGAAATAATTATAATGTGAAAAGAAATGTAATAGTAATCATCATGAATTATATTACTAATAATTAGAATTCAGGTCTGACAAATCACAGTTTGTAACCATATGTTTACATATGGTTAATACATTTTTAATGTCTTTTAAAAATATATTAATCATATGTTTACATAAAAATACATTTTACTTCGGAAGAAAGGATCTTTGGTGATTATTAGACGCCCTTTCAAATGAAAACAGAAGTTAATAAATTCATTCTACAGTAAAGGCTACGAATTATCTTTAGGCATAAAACAACTTCAAATCACTTTTATTTACTGCCTTTGCTACACACAGGAAAGAAGATAAAAATATTATATTCTAGTAAATGTTGCCGCTGTTAAACATTTTTGTAGAAGACAGCATGTTTTATTTATACTTTTGACGTACTCAGAAGTATCGAAGGCGTATATGATGCACAGTTTAGAATTCAGCTAAATAAATTCTTTTGCATATAAAAAGAAGTAAAATACAGGTGATAAAATGGCAAAGGTAAAAATTAACCCTTATGAAAGGAAAAAAAACTTTTGGATTAATATGTTTTATAAAATTAAAAATAGCTTTTCATGTATTATTAATAAATATAAAAATAAAGAAATTCCCCATGAATAATTATCAGTAAAAGTTTATTTAGAAATACCTGTTGCTGCTTATTGACGATTACAAAAGTGCGTAAACTCTATTTGGCGTTATTATTGCTTATAAAAAATATGCCAAATTTCAAAACTCGCTAATATGTAAATTCACATATATCTTGTGAAATCTGAATAAAAAGCTATAATTTTTGTAGAATGATCATACAGATTTTACT
This sequence comes from Stegodyphus mimosarum, assembly GCA_000611955.2. Taxonomy (NCBI): domain Eukaryota; kingdom Metazoa; phylum Arthropoda; class Arachnida; order Araneae; family Eresidae; genus Stegodyphus; species Stegodyphus mimosarum. Next base: position 333,220 of record KK122591.1, on the reverse strand, counting down.
GCTTATAATTCAAAGATGGTAAAATTTTATAGGTCATAATTCAAAGATGGTAAAACTTTTATGGGTTATAATTCAAGTTTTTTTTTCGAAAAATTTATAAAAATTATTCTAAAGTACAGATTTTTTAAATAAATCATAAAACATTTGCGAATGTTATTTGGATTGAAACTCAATTTCGAATTCTAAAGGAAGGAATCAAGTAAGTTTAATAAAAAAGAAGAAACATTGGATCATGTTAGTGTTTGTGATCGACATCTGTGGAAGCTTCTAGAATAGTTTCTAACTTCGAATGGTGACTTTTTACAACAGTCAGTATGCTTTAGACAACATTTTGAACGTCTGCATTGCAATTTTTCTTGATTCATGGCAATATTTATTGTAATAATTTCCTCAACTTTCGAATCTATAGCAACAGATACTTATTGGATTAAAGCAAACGATTTACTGCACAGAAAATAGTGTCCATTTGAAGGCAATATTCTAGGAGAAAAATCACTCTAATAAATGTCATCACGTATCTCTTGGTAGATTTGATGCAATTTGTTAAAAATGTTAATTGTAAATATTTGTAAACACAATGTGTGTGTTTTAGGAATTCGTGAATGCTCTATTGACGACATTAAACTTTCTCGGAATTAGTGTTGCTTGTTGCGGTTAGTATAATAATGATTTTCCCCGATTTTATTGTTCTATTCAAAAAGAAAATAGCAGTACATTGAGTGCACAACGGAAGTCCAAAAACAGTTGAAATTAATTTCAACTACCATCAATAATTACTGTATGTTTTCTAATTGTATCATTCGCAAAAGTGTTTGGCAACAAAAATGCTAGAGAAAAATCCAAAAAGAAGTGGGATTTATTTTAATTCCTACAAATATTCTATCTATATACGCTAAATAGTTTTGCAGATATATTGCTCACATTACTTGCAACAATATTCGGCAACAGTTGTGACTCTTAAATGTTAATTCAGAGCAAACATATCACGTTCCTTGTAATTATTTTGTGTTGCAGAACACTAAGTAAAGATGGGACAGAAAATCATTCTTATTCACTTTACTGTAAGCGAAATTAGAGAATACCGTTTTACCTGTACAATACTAAAATGAAAATTTTTCAATTTAAGGTATTTTGTTTCTATTTTAACACCCCAAAATACATGATTCGTAGATTCCACGGTAAAAAATGCGTGTTAGTAATATAGAATTTATGTTAATTCTTTCCTGTACGTTCTAACTTCACTCTACACTAGAATGTAAATTAGTTCGAGCGGAAACAGTGAACGAAGTTGTAATATAGAAAGAAGAGTGTGGCAACCTTCAGTAAACTTATTTTTGCCTGAGAAGAACAATCATCTGTTTAGCTTGTCTCCGTCAGATTCATGATGTGTTCCCATCATGGTGTATTGCCTTATCATGCTATATATTGCTTATCTGTGCTCCATATATTATTTTTGCATGAACTATTTTCACGGAACTCATATGTGTTCGAAAATCGTGCATTGAACCTATACCGGGATAGCGATAAAACGTGGAGTCTCATTTTCAGCCAACGTATGTTTACCTGAGCCGAAGAAGAGCCATCTATTTAGCAGATCTTTAAATTGGTGAATGAATTTTGTCTCTCTAAGAACGTAGTGGTTAAAATTTACCTTACCGGGAGACGCGTTCGTAGGTGAAAGATAATGTGTGTTTCATTGATTTAATACCTGAATGTTTTAAATCCGACTAGTAGCGGTGCCTAATATTATGAATTTTGAGATGCAAACTACAAAAAATAGTTTAATAAACTTTCACTCAAGTTTTATCTCCAGTGTACGCTCTAGAAATTTAATTGCACTTGTCTGGTTATGAAGGTAACGGTGGAAAAAGCAAGAAGCACGTGCAATTAGATAGTTTTCTAGGTTGAATTATCCAATGTAATGTCTCTCTCTCTTTCTTTATCTAAGCGTATAAAGAACGTAAATTAAACGTAAAAATGGAGGAATTTATACATAGGAAATTGTAATTCCCTACCAATAAAGTAGTATTAATCCTACCTTACTGGTAGGGAAGCAGTCCGTCACAGGTTTCGGCCTGGTTCGAATACCGGAGAACGAATGGGTGATTGTAAGCGTATAGCGTCTTTGCAGCATCGGCACTTTAAATACAGTTAAGCTGAAAATCCATTCGAAAGACTGAAGGAAGGAGAAGAGAGGTGAGGTGGGAGATCCTCAGATCCGTTCCCAGGTGGATATTGCATAACGTTTGGACGGATATGAGGAAATTCGTACAGTCATCTATAGGGTGCCCAAGGTTTAAGCCAATGACAAGTGCAGCCAAGTGCAGCAAGTGCTGGCAAGTTACTTTATCTTGCTTATGCAGCAAGTGCAATAAGTAAAATTCATGGACTGGATCTGAGGTTTGTTACACGACTGAGATAAATATTAACCATTTATGAATGGTGTTTCTCTTTTATTTGGTTATAGTCATGCATTATACGCATATATTACGTAAAATATATAATTAAAGCATATTGCATTGAGTCAAACATGAGTAATTATTGATATAATTTTTTACGTTATAATCCTCGGGTGGAGAAATAATTTGTAAATACTTTTTTAAAAAACATTTTTTTCAATACTTTCACTACACGAATGCCTGCTTGAAAATTTCAAGCACTTTTCACATTTTCTGTTTGGAATAAACATAACATCAAACATTGCCAATTTAATGGCCATTTCTATAAGATTTTTTGAATATTTAAAAAAAAATTTTTTTTTTAAATATTCAAGAGATTTTTATCCAAATGGTCATTCGCAAATTGTTCTCGTTTTTACAGTTAATCTACGTTCTACATATCACACGTAATCTACGTTCTGTATATATTTGGCATTAAAGAAAGAAAGAAAATTGTTCGAAATGGAGAAAAAAAATTCAGTTACGTTAGAAGTTTTATATTTAACGTCAAACAGTGAAGAGATATTCTTCCTTTGTCAGTCAACTCTTTAATATGTATATTATGTACTTCATGCTTCTCAGCCAGAGAAACAATAGCAGTTATTCTCTGTTTTGCACAATATTCTAGTCAGTCAAACCCCATACTGCTATTTCCTTTCTTATACGCTGTTTCTAGTTGCCTTGTTGACCCAGAAACAGAGTCGTGCCAACGATGAGTCACTTTGCGGTCAACTCCTTAAAAGGCAGTGATGTGGGCTCATTTGGTTATTGTAAAAGTAGTGAAATACTAAGCGAAAAAACGTTCGTATTTTGGCTGAAATAAATTAAGCACTTATTTAACTTAAACAGCGATTAGAGTAACGAAACTAATTAACTGAAACTTCATTTAAATAACATTTTTATGAAACTATTGCTGCACAATAAAATGTAAATACATATAATAAATAAACCTAATTTACCTTCATTGCTTAAAATTGTTTCAGGTATTCAACAGAACTCTGCGCATTAACTGCAGTTTTGCAGTTAGCACATCAATTGCAATTTCTTCTTAATCTTCTGGTTTTCATATTTTAAAATTTGTTCTGTAAATTTTTATTAAATTTAAAAAAAAATTCATTTGAAATGTTAGGCTGTAACAGAAGTTTTCATGGCCCAGTTTTAATTTTTTTAATTATTTATTTTTTTAGACGCATTGTAATGAATATATTAGAAGCTGCTATAACGCCAAACGAATTTTAATATAGGATAACTAGGTGTCAGTCTATTACAATAATGAATATCGTATTGAAACAAACCATTATTTTTTTCCTTTTTGTTTTGCACGTAAAACTTATGTTTACACTATGGATCTAGAATCTGTACAGGAAGAGGTCTCTTTTGTCATCTTATCACTCGTGCAGCTGCTGTATTATTACTGTTACTTCCCTCGAAAGCTTGAACTCTGAATTCTCAACTCTGGTAGGTGTTTGAAGCAAGAAACTTAAGTTTTCCACCTACTCTGGGGACACACCAGCGGCCGAGCGGTAAAGTCGTTGAACACTGTTGGTTCTATTCGAGGCTGGAATACGGCGAACGGGCTGCCTGCAGAGGCGCTTTTGTGGTTCCCCCATGTGTAACGCTTATATGAGCCATTTTTCCTTAGAAATCCTCCACGAAGGCATCCCTTCCCTTAAGCAAATAGCCCTCGAGACTTTGATGTATTTACATAAACCAAACCTGACTACCTGCTTTGGTTTTCATTTTATTTTCTATTTACGATTAATCATTTTTAGCTTCGATTTAAAACAAGAGACGCGGTTCGATTTCTCCGACACTTGAATAGTTAGAGGCCAATGTACGATTACCAGTAATTTTAATTTTTTACCTTAATTCTTACCGATGAAAAGATTAAAAATTTTAAATAATTAGTAGTTACAATTAAATTTGACGTTTATTGAAATGCTAAAAAAAATGAAGACATTCACGAATTGGACAATTGAAACAAGAGGAAAAATGAAACAAATCAGAAATCTTTTGAACAGTTAGATAATAAACTAAGTCACAGTCGGATTTACCAAGTCACGCAAACTCGAGGAGCCCCGCTTTTCAAGAAGACAGGGGAAAAAATAAAAAAAAAAAAAAAAAAAAAGAAGGCGGAGGAAAAAAAGAAATTTTTTTTTATTTGTAACCTGTAGAATAGATAATGAACTAAAGGGATAAAAATAATTTATCGTATATTTTAATGGGAGCAAAGAGATTAAATAATTTTACTTTCAGAATGCGTGTATAGCTTTATATCAGGAACAATAAAAGCATGTGGAGGAATAAATAATAAAAGCGTAAAAGCTTAATAAATTCATACAGGTAATAGCTGATACTTTCGACAATGCAATTCGATTATTAAGTTTCGTTATTTAAGCACCCACGCTTTTATTATTCGTGATATACAGCTGTGAATGAATTTGTAAAGAAGCTTATTTTCTTCTTTTGGTTCATTGATTATTTTATGAGTTTTAAGTCAAAGCTTTTTTGATAAAACGTTTTTTGCTTTTTTATTTTCACAAATCACACATTAGTAATAAAGCTAGTCAATTGAAAAACCGTTTTACAGCCACGAAAAATGAAAATTTAATTGCCCATGAAGGTACTTAACGTTCTATTCTTATTTTTCTTTGAAATTTATTACATTATTATTTATTTATATTTAATATTTCGTTAAAAATTTCCATTAATTTTTCTCGAATATCGCCAAATTGTGGTCATTAACACATTTTTTTGAAGCCGGTAACATTCCATGTCTTCGGAAATATTCAACAGTAGTAGGCAGGTCACAAATTTTAATAATTTTTTTTTTTTCGAAAATGCGTGATAGAGGGAAAAAAAAGGAGTTACTCAAGAGTAATAACGAACACGTGTAATCAAGCTTACACCAATCACAGCGTGTTTGAAGAAGAATTTTCCATTTTTGGCGAAAAATCATGTAGTTTGGCGTCTTTTTTTTAATAGGCAAACATGGTCGACGAGTGTTTACATAAGTACCGCCATGATAATCAATATATACTCATTAAATAGCTATGAAATTTAAAAATTAAAACCTTATAACTATATTATTATTACATTAAAACCTTAATTATTACCCTCTGATAAGTCGAACTGGGGCATTAAAATGTGTTTATAACTAGCTAGTTATATTAAAAATATTCGATTTTTTATATATAAAAAATTGATTTAAACTTTTTTAACGAACAATTTATTATAACTTTTTCATATACTTTTTAAAATCTTCTTAGCAATTTCCATCTTAATTTGTTATAAATTTTACGGTACTTTTAATTCCATTAATAATATTTTCCCAGGATAGTATAATCTATCAATTCTAATTTATAACTTTTAAGTTTTGATACACATATACATGCATATGCAATGATTTTGATTTCATTTATTTAAGTACATATTTTCAGAAAATACATTACAGCTTTTTGAAGAAGAAAGCCACGTACTTGATTCCTTTAACTAAATTGTCATTAGAATCGAACACTGATGTCCGTTGTGCTACACCACTCCATTCACATGTGCTTACCATTTCAAGAGCACGTCGAAAGAATGTCTAAATTCATTATAAATTCAGAAACTTTAATTTTACTAATTCTAAAAAAATTTTTTATACACAAAGTAAGTCGAAAACATTCACGCGTCTGAGGATAAAATTTGTTTTGTTGTATAAGAATAAAAAAACTGAGCTCACTCAGCCGAGTAACAGAGTAGATACATATATATTTATGTAACTTTTGGTGCTGTCGATTGCGACCAAAATAGGAGGTGCACAATTACATGTTATAGCAGTCCTATATACAAAATTTCAATGCTCTGAGGCTATTTGTTTTTGAGTTATGCAACGATAAGAAACATAGTAGTCTTTATGTAGCAATCATCATATCTACGATTTCTGTATTAAAATTTCTTTTTCTCTTTACCTTTGCAACACTGATACAAGGCTTTCATTTATTCAAATGAAATACTGTAAATGTGTACGCGAAAATTCTGCTTTTCAAATCTCGGTGAGTTTTTTTTTTTTTTTTCCCTGTATTTAAGGATTCGAAATGCTTTATTCTTATTCTCATCAGGTGGAGGTTTTACGCACCGGTCGTAATGGAAAGTCGCTATAGCAAGTGTCAACTATTCTGTAGCTTAGAAGCATGTGATAGATTGGCACGAACGTCAAACATTTTACATCGAACAAACAGAATACATCGGAAGTGTAGTGGCTTTTCCCATGCGTAACGCAAATAAGAGCCAGTTTCGCTCAGAAAGGTGTTTCACAAAGATAACTCATCCCTTAAGCAAATAAGCCTCAAGAGCTTTGCCGTAACCCAAATAATAACAATCTTTAATTTTTCGAAGATAATTTAGCTTTCTACATTTAGTGTTCAGCTGCGGGAATTTCTGAATAAAACTGAAATAATCTGAAAAATTTTGAAATTCCTTTCTATATTCACTGCAAAAATATTCTAGATAAACATAAAAAATTTGATTTGTTACTGACTATCTCTTCTTTCAATTAAGAAAATAAGCCCTAAATTTCAAGACTTATTTATCTACACTTATTAGTTGCACTTGTTATTCGTAATAAATATAAGCGTACTGTTTGAAAACCATATTCTTTATTTCTCAATAAACGTAAATTTCAAATTTTGTTTTAATGGAAAACTTTTCATAATTCAATAAAATTTTCGTTTCCTCTTTTTTTCTTCTTGTCATTCATGTCCTTTTTATCGCCATTCATGATATAAATCATTAAGTAATAATAATTAATATTAAATATCAATTTTTAGAAGCTACAAACACGTTTCTAGGGAGTGATCAGTGGCGGCTCGTGATAAGCACTGTGGAACTGCAACACCCCCTATTTCTACTTATTATTATTTTTAATATTTAATATAATGAACCCTTTTTTTCTTTAATTCTTTCTTTATACTTCTGCAATATATAATCCTTAAACTTAATGTCAGTAGCCATTCTCCAGTTTATGAAAAAGATACGAAGTTTTTGTATGGAACTGCGCTTCACAATTCCAGCGGTGTGGTGTTTGGCTGTTCTGCGCATGCGCACACAGAAAGCAACACTCGAGCGAGAGAGATAAAAGAGCACTGTCGCTCTTGCAATGCCGATATTCTGGAAAAGTGATTATTACTTACTCCGCGCGTGTGGTATTTAACTGTTCTGCGCATGCGCTCTTAGGAAGCGTACGAGGCTGAGAGGAAGAGTTTTGGGAGCTGGTTCTTTTTTCCTATTCCGCGTATGCTGTGTTTAAAAATCATACACCATATTCTTGGTTAGATTATTTTTCAGCTATTCTATTTGATTCATTTTTTTCGGTTCTTTTATTTTACAGAAAACTTTAACCATGTCCTTGCTTCCTCAAGTAATAAAATCTGTGACTGTAAGTGAACTTCAAGAGCTTTCGTTTTCACAGCTGTAGGAGGTCGTTCAACACCTGATATTCTAATATGCCAGCCAGGCATAAGCAACAAGAAGAAATATATTCGTAGTTCCAATTCTGAATGGTACTAACGGAAAAAGTGGCTTTGCGGTTGTGAAGTAAAAAATGCTCTGTTTTGCTTCCCATACTTGCTGTTTGGAGGTGATGTAACGTGGATAAAAGATGGTTTCATAAATATAAACAAAATGAAAGAAAAAACTGAAAAGCATGAGAAGTCAAAGAAGCATGTTGCTAATGTAGTTTCACTGTCACTTTTAGGAGCGGTTAGTATTAAGGAGAAACTTAGTGAGGGATACAGACTTTCAGTCAATGTGTATAGCATAAAGGTTAAAAAGAATGATGAAATTTTGCGCAAAATAATAGACTGCATTTTCTTTTGTGGAAACTTTGATACTCCCTTACGTGGACATGATGAAAAAGACGATTCAGTAAATCCAGGGGTATTTAGAGGATTAGTAAATTTTGCCTCTAAATTAGATTCAGATTTGAAGAATCACTTAGAAACTAGTGCAGTCTTCAAAGGTGTTTCTAAAACCATTCAAAACGAGATACTTGACTGCCTATTTCAAATATACCATGAGGAGATGAGAACAGAAACTAGGAAAGCTTGTAGTTTTAATGGCGGATGATAGAACAGATGTTTCGAAACACATTTAGATGGTCCTTGTTCTAAGGTATGTATTAAATGGGGAAACATTTGAGAGTTTCTGGGGATTCTTTATTCCAGAAAATCAAACTGCAGATGGCATATCAAAATGTATTTGAGAACAATTGGACATAATTCTTCAAGGAAATGAACAAAAGTTGATAGCTCAGACATTTGATGGTGCAAATGTCATGAAAGGCAAAAAAGCTGGAGTTCAAGCAAAAATAAAAGCAATTTATACTAATGCACATTTTCCTTCACTGTTATGTACATCAACTTAATTTTATAATGAGAAATGCAACAAGTATTTCAAGAAACGGAAAAATAATTTTTTCTAACGTTCTAGCTATTCCAACATTCTTTTCAAGATCCCCGCAACGTGTGTCCATTCTAAGGAAGCATATGGCCGTTAGCATTCCACGTCCTTCCTCTACAAGGTGGAACTTCAACATACGGACCATAAACACAGTTCATGAAAATTTGCAACCTTTAAAAAATTTCCTTGTTGAAATTCAGTCAACATCAAATGCAGATTAAACTATTGCAGAGGCAACAGGAATTTCAAAATATCTAAACAATGATAATTTTAAGTTTTGGTTAGAGCTTTTTCATCAGATTATGCCTCATGTTGAAATAATATATAACCAAATGCAATCCAGAGAAATTAGTGTGTTTACAGTTAATGAATATATAACAAATTTCAAAACTGCTATTTTAGAATTAAGAAATTCGAAGTACTGTGAGATTCTTCAAAGATACTGATGGCAGAAGCTAAGGAAATATGTGACTTTATATGTATTGTTATAATGGAAAGATATTCTTCCACTAAACACTTAGTTGAACTTGTTCTTGTTGAACAATTTTTCTTGTTGAACAATTGTTCTTGTTAAAATTGTTCTTGTTGAACAATTTAGCAGCTGCTAAATTGTTCAACAAGCACAATTTAAAACAACAAGAAATGCTTCGCTAGTTTTAGGAAACAACATCCTGCAGAAAAAATAGTACTGACCAATGAAGCATATCCAATGATTGACAGAGAAAAGCTTGAAACTGAACTAAAAGTATTCTATTGTAGGTCTGATATTCATAAATACTGCAAATTAATTGAGCTACTGAAATTTATCTTGGAAAATAATCTAGATGATGTTCTTAGTGAAATTACGAAACTGATAAAAATTCTCTTGACAGTTCCCATGACTACATCAGAGGCAGAACACTGCTTTTTAACATTGAAAAGAATAAAAACTTTTCTAAGAAGCACTATGAATTCGGAAAGGTTAAATGAGCTTGCAATGTTTTCAGTATAGAAAAATTTCCTCAGTTGTTATCCAGAGATCAAGGAGAAAATTATTGATCTCTTCGCGCAAATTAAAACAAGAAGAATGGATTTAACTTTTAAATGAATAGGTAAAGATTGAACTGTAACAATTTAGGTTAAAATAATTAAGAAATGTTTTTCTTTTGTAAAATTTCATGGAAGTTTCAAAATAAATTTTCTTTTTGTGCATGTTTGTTTCCCTCTACACAGTTTTAAAACAAAGGTTAAAATTTTTTGGAACAGCACCCCCACTAATTTTAGCTACGAGCCGCCACTGGGAGTGATATTTATCATTACGACAAAGAAGCTGTCAATCTTGAAATATGAAAATCGGAAGGCATAGCGATAACACTTCAAAACAATTCTAGATAGATTTAAATTTACTTAATAATGTATGAATCAAGTTATTCAACAATTATAATGTGATGTTAAAAAACCAGGAGAGTTCGCAGTTGTGTATACGTATATATTATGAAAATGTGAAAATGAAATAAAAACACACATTTCTCAAAAACAGCTTTTATTCAAAAAGAAATATATAACGGAAACAGTGTAGCTGCATAAGAATGAATTTTGATTTAACAGTGCTAGATTTGATTCGTTTAAAAGTTCTAGAAAATTAGAATTTCATTTTGATTTAATGCAGATATAGACAACTTCATTTCACGAATTCAATGTTTGACTTTCACCCGCAAATAGAAATCTTCGCTTCGGCGAAAATTTTATCGAAGGTGACGCTCATAAAGAACACTCAAGTGCTAGCATTAATTAGGTGATAAACACACGCTTATCCAAAAGTAATGCACTTAGGAGTAAAAAGATTTACATTTTAGTTTAGAAAAAAAGCCGGATACTTGCTGGTAAGAGTAAACGGAGTGGAATGTAGTACATTTATTTCAATACTGGTTTACTTTTACACGAAACAACTGTAAGAAACAACTGAGACTGCAGGGTTAAATAGCTAAGTAAGTTAGGATTCTAATCCAGTTATAAAATTTTGGTCCTCTATGGAATAACGGTATGTAAGAGGGAAAACTTAAGCTGTTTCTCCAACTGCTTGTTCTTCATCTTCAAAATCTCCCTCGTCATCAGCTGTGGCCTCTTGGTATTGCTGGTATTCCGACACCAAATCATTCATGTTAGATTCAGCTTCAGTGAATTCCATTTCATCCATACCTTCACCAGTGTACCAATGCAAGAAAGCTTTCCGGCGGAACATAGCTACAGTAAAGAAATCGTAAGAGAAATTAGAAAAAATTTAATAGTTTAATTACTCATTTAGTTAATGCAGAATTCCTCAGTATCTAATGATCATACATATATAAAAACAGAACTTGAAAATATTGTATCAATTTAGTGCAACAGCATCAAGCTTATGAGTGAGTAAGTCTATCTTATAGAAACTGAGTAAGCTATGCCATTTAAGCGAAATTAATAACCGATATTATTGTGCAATCACTATCCCATTGATTCTATCAAACAGAACGTTCTTAAATTCTTTCAAACATAATCCTCTCGGATAGACGCATGGATAAAGGAAGGAAATGAATGCTTTCTTCCTCTATATACTGACATCCCTGTAGGGTTGTGTGCGAACGCACTGAGAACTGTGTTTGATGTGACTTTAAGCATTAAAAATCTCCTTTCCTGCCACCGATCACATGCGAAAAAGTTACGGTTTCAAAGCTGGTAAGAGTTGAGTTTAATTTAAATGTCTTTTCTTTGGTTCACGTCACATATATTCGCTCAGACCAGAAAGATCTGTAAGCTAAGAACATGCGAAAGACAGTTTAAAAACTAGAGACGTTAACTGCAATTCATGCCTGTTAATGTGAAAGGCCGTTTTACAACCTCGAAGGAATTTAGCGTTAGTTTGCATTGGTCGGAGACAGCTGTTTTCCTGTTTGCTATTAGAGTTCGCAAGTGATTTGGAGTTTTATTGGCAGAACAGCCACGTGTGCCGTTTGACAGAAACTTCCTCTTGGTAATTTGTAATACTAAACAGCAGGTCGCTTCAGGTTTTTAACATTAAGTTAATCGACCTTTTTGCGTTGTATATTCTGTAATTACTTGGATTAAAAATGGCAAATAAATGTTACTAAGTTTAAATCTGTCTATTTGTGTAAACTGATTAATAGTCAGGACGCTAGTCAAGAGTAGTAGCTCTGCGTGAAGTAGCATTCACTGGGCATATTTTTAATTGTAGAGTTATAACAAATACTATATTAACTTTTCGACTGAATGGTTAAAAGCTATCATTTATATTAATACTACAAAACCAACGTACGTTTTAGAAACTTATTATTTAATTGGAACTTTATAGCCGAGAAGCTTAATTTAAACGGCGTAACTTTCATAAAAATTTCGGTGATTTTATAAAAAATAATCAATCGATATAATTCAAGCTCCAAATGATTATAGAAATACGTCTAAGTAATCAAAGATGAAATGAATGTTTAGTTACCTGTGAACTGTTCCGAAATTCTCTTGAAGAGTTCTTGAATGGCTGTGCTGTTGCCAATGAAGGTAGCAGACATTTTAAGACCACGAGGAGGAATATCGCAAACAGCAGTCTTCACATTATTTGGAATCCATTCGACAAAGTAGCTGCTGTTTTTGTTCTGCACATTAAGCATTTGTTCGTCAACCTCTTTCATGCTCATTCGTCCCCTGAAGATGGTGGCAACAGTTAAGTACCTGCCGTGTCTAGGATCGCAGGCAGCCATCATGTTCTTGGCATCGAACATTTGTTGGGTAAGCTCTGGAACTGTAAGTGCTCTGTATTGTTGGCTGCCTCTAGAGGTTAGAGGAGCAAAGCCAGGCATGAAAAAGTGAAGTCGGGGGAAAGGAACCATGTTGACAGCTAATTTTCTGAGATCAGCGTTAAGTTGGCCTGGGAACCTTAAACAAGTGGTAACTCCGGACATTGTGACAGATACGAGATGGTTAAGATCTCCGTAAGTAGGTGTTGTAAGCTTTAGTGTACGGAAGCATATGTCGTACAAAGCTTCATTGTCGATGCAGTAGGTTTCATCGGTGTTTTCGACTAATTGATGAACAGAAAGAGTTGCATTGTAAGGTTCTACTACTGTGTCTGATACCTAAAAGAGAAAAATACTTTTGTTAACAAGTAACAGTAAAAGGCGTAATAAGAATTGTTTTTATTTTCCTCGTACGTAAAAAGAAAAAGTAGAAAGGAAAAGTAGTCTCATATGGTAGAATCAGAAACTATTTCAACTAAGTCTAGCTTTGAAAAGCAAGAAATTCTGCTGACTAAAATTAGAAACATGAATTCAACCCTGTTAGATTTCAAAATTACTTTTTATACTTGCATTCAATCGAACTTTGGTTTTAAGTGAAGTAACAATTTTTAGCTAAGAAACCATGCTCCTGATTGGCCTTTTTTTAAGACATCTCGCTCATGAGTGGTCGGAGGGTTGATATTGCGAAACAAAATAGTTCGATTTTACGTTCGGCTTTTGAAGTAACAAAAGTCGTGGGTTTTCCATATGAAACATGTTCCATATGCAATATGTATGTTTAAATACGAGCAAATTTCCAAGACTAAAAAATTAAAAATACTTTCAGAAATAATACTTCCTTTTGAAACTAAGAATCACAACGGCCTTTTTATGATTAATTAAATAAATAATTATCTACTGTGACCAGACATTTATTTTAGTATATTTAACGAATTGCATTTTTTAAAAAATAAATGTCCATTATTTCGTGGCAAAAAAAATAATGAAATCTATAAAGAAGTGGTTGCTTTGCACATGCATATTGCGAGCACTTAGAAATAAATTTACTAGAATAAGAAACAACTGAGGAAAACTATTGTTATTTCACTCTTTGCTGTTTCTTATTCCTCTTCTTACCCCTGGAACTAGTATGAAAATCTTTGCTCCTTTCAAATAAATTATATCATAAGTTTTTCTTTATTATCTGAGTAAGATTAAAAGCTTTGGTATTTAGATACTCTACAGTGAGAAATATTAAATGAAACTAAAAACTTTTAATTCCTCGTTGAAATAAATTTTATACAAAGTATATGCAACCTAAAACAATATAAGCTTGAATATTGATTACTCTTATAAAAATCCAGTCTTAATTCGTCAATCAGCATAGACATCTTTTGCAATAATATATTATTTTAGGGTTACATACAATTGCTTTTGCCTCAGTGCCCTTTTTAGCTAACACTCTTTTGTCTTGTTAAACTTTTTAACGACAGAAAAACTGTAAGGTATTTTATCCCTTCTTAACGCGCGTCATCGTGGTGTAATGGAAGCACGTTCAGCTAGCAATCAAGAGGTCCAGAGTTGCAATCCCGGTGACGACATTGCACATCTTCCCTGCTTCAACAAACCTAATGATTCAACAGTGGAATCAAAATTAAAAGGTGGTGGACGGTAATCCGTCAACTAAATTTGGCGATCGGGTTTCGTTCTCCTTAGTTGTCCTTAAAGTGGGGTAGAATGTAAGGTATTTTCCTTCCCCCTCATTGCCCTCGTAACGTAAACCACGTCCGACTAGCAATCGGAGTTCGAATCCTGACAAGGCACTGCACATTTTTCATGTTTTCTGCTCCGACAAACCTAATGATTCTACACAGTAAATACCTTATTTTAAGCGTATAACAAAATTTATTAACTTGTGCAAGATATATCCTCCTTAAACAAATAGGTTTATTAAAACAGGATTGTTATACGGAAGTTAAATATGGACTACAACAGTAAAGGACTACAACATTACTTTTGCAAAGGATTAAAATGGGTAAAGGGATGCGTATATGTAAAATTACTCTTAATTACGAAATCGCCTAAGGAATGAACACATAACAGTGGTTATTATGCAGTATCAGAAAAATGGTTGATGCTTCACCTTAGGGGAAGGCATGACGCTAAATGTGTTCATGATTCTGTCAGGGTACTCTTCTCTGATTTTGGATATGAGTAGAGTTCCCATACCGGATCCAGTGCCGCCGCCTAGAGAATGAGCAAGTTGGAATCCTTGTAAGCAATCGCAGCTTTCAGCTTCTTTCCTTACTACATCCAAGACGGTATCCACCAACTCCGCACCTTCTGTGTAGTGACCTTTAGCCCAGTTGTTCCCAGCGCCGCTTTGTCCTAAACAAAAAATTAAATGAAAATAAGCGACAGAGTTGAAAAATCGCTGTTGCTTATTATTCTCTAATAGAACCAGGAATACTCTGAGCACAGGCGGCATTCGCAGCCGCTTAGGACGTCCGTTTTGTCTGTTTTTTGTCGGAAGGCGCTAGCTAATTGTTCTCTGAAGATACATATAAATAAAAGCATCTTTTATTTTGAATTATTATACATCTAATTTATAAAAGCGCCAAATATACGGATCATCTGCGGCATCGGATATACTAGAGATACGCTTTGAATAGAACCTTTCAAGGTTTTGTATATACTATGTAGATATATGGGTCAAAAAGTATATATGAATAATGCTATGTTAAATATTTTCAGATATAAGCTAAACTGTTGCAAGATCCGAACGTTGACAGAACTTTAAGTCCTATCTAAGAAAACTTAATTATCTGGAAGAGGAAATGGATCGAATAAAATTCGAGTCTTTTTCTCTTGTTAGATTAAAATTAGTTGCGCAAAAAAAGCATAAATAAATTCCTGTGAACGATTTTTGAAACAAACGTATAATTAATAAATTTACCATAGTGCAGTTTGCCTAAAATTCAAAAAAGCTATTTCATACACTTTATCTCCCTTACAACGCGAATCCGCTTATAACGTGCTGTAATTATTAAGCTGAAATGGTTTACATTATTAAATTGAAATTCGCTTTTAAGTCATAGTTGATAATCTATAACAGTTATTAAATAGAACTTAAAATTAAGCCATAAGTCAACCTTCGACTGACATTTTGTTTTTATATCCAATTCTCCATATCGCGTATCTACGTATTTATAGATAGATTTGTTATGAAAGATACAAGTGGGATTACCAAAGTTAAGATCGGAGGTTGTTACCATATCAAAGTTAATGTGAGAATTTATTAAGATGGGAAGTTGCTATCTTACTAAAATTACGTGAGATACTTACCAAAAATAAAATTATCGGGCCTAAATAACTGTCCGAAGGGACCAGATCGTACGGAATCCATCGTACCAGGTTCCAAATCGAGGAGAATTGCTCGAGGTACGTATTTGCCGCCTGGAAAGAAAACTTTTATCAGCATCGTATTCTCGAGAGGTATATCATCTTTACAATTAAAATAAAAATGTCATAAAATATAGAATTTCTTAATAAATATTAAAGTTTAAAATACAATTCAAAATCTATCATACAAATTTTCTCTACAATTTTGTTTATTTTCTTTCTCTAAAACAAGAGATTAAATCACTGAATTCTTCATCCCGTTCTCTATGTCAATTGTTTGTGTAACAAATCTTTGTTACACTAGAGAATGGGGAATGGTAGATGCAGCAAAATGGAAGAGACTGGATGACCTGATACCAAAACAATTGAAAAGGGTTTCATTTAGGATTCAGAATTTAAAACAGAAAGAAGTGTTTAGATATGAGGCCTCCTTCCCACAGGCTTGGCGTGGATAAAGCATTTTTTGTCTATTGTTAACTTGTCAATAATTATATTCAATTTCTTTCAATGCAGAAATACCCATGCATTTATATAATTTTTAACACATTCTAGCAAACCTGCCAAACGATTAATTATTATTACGAAGGCATTTATGACATCTCAGCTTACTCCTCTTAAAAATTGTCTGTTTATGGACAAAATTTTCTATGGATGCTGTCTTCGTTTGCTTTGACCTAGTACACATCTGCTATTACAGATTCAAAGGCTGAGTAAAGAATTTTGCTGTAAAGCGAGAAAAACAGCAGCGGAGACATTTAAATATTGTATAAAGCACACGGATCAAACGTTAACACGATTCAGTGTTTTTCCGTTGGTAAGAACGATTTCGTGACAGACGCGAAGATAATGATGATAAATCCAAGAGTGGTCACCCATCGCAGTCTCGAACGGATGAGAACAAAGAAGAAGTTCGACTACTGTTGCTGAAAAATCGTCTTCTGTCCATTCAAATGACAACTGATTACCTTTGCTGAGTTACTCTTCTGTTAGAAAACCAAATAAGCTCTAGAAGGTATTTTCTTCCTCCTTCTAGCATGCCTTCGGGGTGTAACAGTTGCACGCTCGACGCGTATTCCTGAGGTCCAGGTTCGACTCCCGGCAAGGGCATTGCATATTTTTCAAAGTTCCTGCTCCAAAAACCCTAATGAACCTACAGTGGCGCTCGAACTAAAAGGTGGTGGATGATAAATCGTCACCACTAGGACTTGGCGATTGTCTCCCCAAATGAAGAGACTTATATACTTCCCCTTTAAAAGGGGATGTAATAAGGTACAGTATGTCCACTAATCAGGGCCAGTCAATATTTCCTCCCTCCTTCCAGCATGCTTTCGTGGTGTAACGCTACCTCACTCGGTGCGTATTCGAGAGTTCCAGGTTCGAGTCCCGGCGAGGGCAATGTACATTTTTCATGTCTCCTGCTTCAAAGACACCTAATGTCTCTACAGCTAAGCCAATAACTGGTTTCTGCTTCACGACAATATAGCGATAGACAGTTCCATTCTTGTAATGAAGTTCTAAGCAAAGGTGTCACAGCTTATCAACCTCGTTCCTCACTCACCGTATTTGGCACCTATAGACTACTTTATCTTCCCTTAAATGAAAGTTCACGCCGAAAATTATTTCTGAATAGCACTGAAGAGATTCTGAAAACCATAACAAGAGACTTGAAGGTATTCTAAGAGATTTCTACGAATTAATAGCTGTATAAACATGCCAACCAATGTACAAACTTTTACAAGGATTCTATATTGAACGCTAAAGGTTATAAATTTTTTGTTTTAACTTTCTTTACTAAAATGTTAGAATGTTTCATATTTTCAGCTTACGATTTTGTAACGAATTTAGTCTGAAACTCTGCAGATGCACTGTGTAAATTACTCGTAAATTTCATATGAAACTTCGTAAGTCTACAAATATCAACAGATATGAACTCCTTACACAAATCTTAAAATTATATTTATACTAATATTTAATTTATCATATTTTAATTTTGCCCTTCCTGTCACTTTTTAATATGTTGCAAGTTCCTCACCCGCTTTAGCCTCAGTATGTCCCAGGAGTTCTGAGAGTCTTTTAAGTCAAGAGGAGCTGTATAGTTCTCCTGATAATCTAACCGTACTTTCACAGATAATTATGAGAACTGCAACTCTAAACATTTAATTAATATAAATATTCTCACAAAAAATAAGGAAAGCGCATCATTACGGCCCATACACAAAACATGTAATAATTGTTAAATCATACATGCAATTTAAAACTAATTAAATATACAGAACCCATTTCTTTTAAACGTCGTTTTCCTCTTAATCTTGAACTCATCAATATTCCACAAAATAGCTCAATAATATACGCTCTGCCGTTTCAATAAAAAAATGCTGAAGAGCTTCCAAAGCAGGAAATGAAAGTTTAATACCACTAACTGGGAATATCAAGGAATTAAATTTTTTTTTAAAGACACTAGTTTATCTGTGTGAAATTTTTCAGCAATATTATTCACTAAAATTAAACCTCACCGAAACTGAAATAACCGAATATTGACCTATCAAATTAAACAGAACTTAATCCCTATTAAAAGACACTTTATTAAACGATATTCAATAAGATATTCAAACCACCGAAAAAAAGAGTTGCTGTCAAAATGCATTCCATTTTGTACTTTACAATTACAAAATGCAGTGTATTTTACGTAACTGTTAAGTACACAATATTTTTAATGCAGAAATCAAGTCATTTGCAATTTCTTTACATTCGGAAAAGTATATTCGATTAATATATGATTTGAAATACATGCGCATTCATTAATTTATGGATAAGGAAATGCGTCTTTCATTAAATTTAACATATATATGAATGCGCAAAGAAAAATGCATGGACGTTCTGACCACGTATTTTAAGCAGTTCCTCACACGTTTTACAGATTCAGTTAGATATTTAAAAAATATGTTTTTAAATTAAAAAAAAGTAACATTGAGCATGAGTAATGAAAGGATAATTCAGATATTTGATGCAATTTAGAATTTACTACTTTGCTATATTTAGTTAAACGAACAAAAAACAATCTAGAGTTTTTTACTCGCGCACAAAACTGAATACAATAATTAAAAGATAATTTTATCTTACATTTCACGCTCTAGGAAAAGAAGTTAAAGAAAGCAACTTAGCTTTTAATGTACGAGTTAAACTTAAGCAAAAAGTGTATCCATTATTGTTATTAATACATATTTCGTGTAAGTACCGATGGTAGAATCATCGTTGTAAATGAACTCAATCAACTTAAAGTAGCTGAATCGATAAACTTACCAGTGGCTTCATTGTAATACACATTTATCCTCTCCAACTGCAGATCGGAATCGCCGTGGTAAGTACCTGTTGGGTCGATGCCGTGTTCGTCTGAAATAACTTCCCAGAACTAGAAGGAAAAGAATAGAAAGATTACTTGCTATTCTTACCTATGCAATAAATGTAACATT
Organism: Stegodyphus mimosarum; assembly: GCA_000611955.2. Lineage (NCBI taxonomy): Eukaryota > Metazoa > Arthropoda > Arachnida > Araneae > Eresidae > Stegodyphus > Stegodyphus mimosarum. The sequence goes on along the minus strand of KK122591.1, from coordinate 313,726 downwards.
TAATATTAGGTGTTACATAATTAATTCTGTATTTTAGGTATTTATCTAAAAAAATCACATGATTCAGAAATATGTTTTAGATGCAAATTCTGTATTAGCCTAGGCGAAACTATTTTCTGCAATTTAATCTACCTGTGCTATTATATACAAAATATACAAATGGATTTCATTTTAACTTAAGATACATACTTAGCACAAAAATAAAGTTAAAAATAAGCATAAGACCACTATAATGTTTACAGATTTTTTCTAAGGACTGTGGTTATAAAAACGTGTGCGTATATGTGTGTGTATACATACACACACGTATATGTACGTACGTACGTATGTACATGCATACATGAACACACACATCCATACATACATTTACGAACCCGGTCGCAACAATTTTTCTTTTTTTTTTTTTTTTTTTTTTTTTTTTTTTTTTTTTTTTTTTTTTTTTTTTTTTTTTTTTTTTTTTTTTGAAAAACGCCAACTAAGTTATTCTAATAGTGCGACAAATAAGTAAAGCTATATTCCGTTTTAAAGCATTGTGTTTAATTTATATACTAATATTTAGGCTTCACCACTACTAACAGCAAACCTCCTAACGTCCATATTTTGGAAGTGGTTAGTATGGGAAAGATTAGCTTGCCTTCACAGTAACTAGCCTGTGATCCAAGCGGGCTCAACAGGATCTGTAAGGGAACTGTCGAGTCTATCTCGAATTGTGCGATCGCTACATATTAAATAATTCTAAAGGTTGTCTTCGAGAATTTCGGCTTCTTGGGATCGCCCTCATAGGTTTGTTTTTAACCGTGTTATGGTCTGCTTAACGGTCTAGCTCTGGGTGCCTCTCTACCTGGTTCACTGCACTAACCGCAAATACTCTGTTGCCTGTGACGCCATCTGGGAGTCTGGACCTACTTTCCCTGTACTAATCGCCTAAAGTTACGAAAATGCTGAAATAGGGCCTGTATAAACATGCAGTGATTCAGTCTTTAACCTTTTCATATAGCCCTTTTGCGATTTTAGGGCAAGAAAGGATGACAAACTTTACCAGAAGTATTCGTATGTTACATGTAAGCCTCAAAAGTTTGAAAAATTCGATCTTTATTTGGCGTTAATTTATACATAAAACGGTAGGCAACGTAGCTGCAGAATATTTTGCTTTTGACGATGAACGAAGTGTAACTTACGATGCCTGCAAATCCAGCTTACAATCTTCCTGGCACCCTACAGGATATCTTGTATTCAATGTAAAATTTTACTGTATAATTTTTAAGAAGAATCAAAATATTATGATTAGTATGATGCTGCCCTCTCATATGCCGCTAAAACAATCCTTATATGAAAAAGTACGATTGATGGAGAATTTCTAAATAGGTCTTACGCTGTCTGAAATCAAAATACTACTAAAGGAAGACGTTCAGTTCTTTATGCCATAAAACTGAACGACATAAAACTGAACGACAGTGAATTAGATTTTCTGTTTGAACACATCGCATAGATATTCAGCAAGGCTGACTTTTGGAGAATTCCGAAACATGGGCCACATCCGAAAATACTCTTTCACGTTTTTCTTCCCGAACAGTTCTAGTAGTACAGCATAACGCAACATATTGATAAAAGAAAACCAGTTACCATCACCTAGAAAGCATGTAAGGAGCCTTAGGCAGCTAGTCGACGGTACAGTTTTCGAACATGGGTGAAGTGAATGACGCCACAGTTTTCCAACACAGCTGATGCTCAAAGCATTATGCCTTTTTAATTGCATTGTTTTCTTATCACTAGGCATTCTGAGGACAATACTTTTCAGATGAACGTCGAATATGAGCATAAAATATTACAGACACAGTATTCAAATTAAATCCAATGACTCTCCTCAATTAGTAAGTCAAATTCTGATATTCGCGTACACACACTGTAAGTATTTCCTCTAAAATGAGCATTCGGAGTGGCCTCTGGATACCCAGCTCCTTTTTTAAAAGTGTTCTATATAATTATAATGTAATACTCTAAAAGATACGCCGCTGAATGGCGTCTCTTATACTGAGCTCTACACAGCCGAATAGCCATCGCTCTCCATTGTGCGCCAGGAGCTATAACCAGCAAAAATTTCCCACAGAATCATGATTTTTCTCTGCAAGGACTTTTATTATTAAAGGTATTTATAACGATTGATCATGTGCGAATTACTAACCTTGTAGCTCCGGTTATCACCTGACCTTCACCACTTAGCTTTCGTTAAATTCATTTTTGCCATGACCTTTCCCAACTAAATGATATGAATAACGTGATAATTATACCTCACAATACAGGTTTTATAAATTTGATGCATGGCGTCTTTCATTCGCTTAAAGCTGAGGATACCATAATGTTCTAACGCTTGGTATAAATTTAAACACATGATCTAAGAAAGGTGTAATTTTTAAGTACTAGGAAAGTTTTCTAGGTCGCAATCAGTTTGAATCACTAATTTACAATACTGTACTAAGAATCAGAGAATAACTCGTAGAAAATTTGCAAGCGAACTGATTCAAGAACCAGTAATGTCCTCTGAAGAATTTCTGAGAAGGAATGAGGTGAATGAATGGAGTCTTCCAGACGAAAATAACTTATACGCCTTCTCGTTCAGACGCAAGAAGGGAATGACCCTGCAAGTCTAAAATCACTCTCATGTCTCATTCCGAGGTAATTTTTTTCCTCCGTTTGCTATGCCATAGCATGTAGGTTGAATGGATTTTAAGATCTGGCGTAAAATTGTCAGTCAAGGCCAAACCAACAAAACTTGGAAGCAATGGATGATTTCCTTGCTAAGCTGAAATTCTTCGAAGGGGTTTCTCAAACATTGTTGCAGGATTTTTTTTTATTCAGAGTCGTGAGCCTCATTGAAATGAATGAAGAATTTCTTAAATATAGTTAGGATGAAGCCCAAAAATAATTATATTACGGAATTATATGGCATTGGAAACAGAAAACGAAACAAAGAATTAAAAGAATACTGCGATGTTAATTCAAATAAGATATATTTATTTATTTATACAGAATGTCTGAGAAAGATAACATGACTATCTTTTTCTTGAGCAGCTATAATTCATGATTCTTATTCTAGTAGTTTAAGAAGTTGTCAATAAGATAGTTTCTTAGATCAAAATGGCTATGTGACATTTTTTGGTGAAAATTTTAAGTTTTATATTTCTTGGTGACAAATTAAAATTTAAATTTTGTATTTTCTCAATAACAATTTCTGCCATAAAAAAATTTTATAGCCGAATAACAAGAATTACATTCATATTATCAAAATTATCCTAGGTATCATTCATTACTATTTTAGGGGGAAGAATGCAAATATCGTTTAAGACAGCTATCCAAATTAAGTTTTAAAACGCAGATTTCTAAAAATCACACTAGATGAGCAATTACAAACAGGCATGGGCTTCATGTTCCCTTTTGCAAAAATATTAAAACTCAAAACTCGGTATTTCACTTAAACTTGAAATTCTGTATTTAACTAAAAGTCAAACCTCTGTATTTAAAAAAAAATAATTTTATATCTTTGTAAACGACGTTTTTGCATCGAGTAAAAACGTTTAATCCATATAGTTTTCACAATTTGTTTCAACTTCAGTTTCACATGTAAGTTTTCATAGTTTTTTTTTTTGTTAACCTTTATAAGATCTTTAGCGGAGGCTTATTAACCAAAAGTTTCTTAGTACACGGCCTGCATAAATATTTAAATTTCCTATGCAATTTTAAAACATAAAATGCGCAAAAATTATCATATCATCATACCCTGCCTCATTCATTTCTTAGATTAGAATCATAAGAATGGTATTTAGCATGCAGTCTTTCTTAGACATCTATAATTATGGCTAACAATTTCAAGAAAATATTTTTTTTCTCATTTAAAATTGAATACGACCAACTTCTCAACAAATTTTTAACAAAAGAAGGAAGGGAAATTTTAGGCTTAGCAATCTTAACATTTAAAGCTAATCATGTTTTAAACTATTTTTTTGTTTTGTTTTGTTTTGGGGAGTGTTGTTTTCTAGCACATTTCCAAACTTAACAATGGCAAAATGAATTTTGCTTTATTTAAAAAGGATCGATAGAATTATTACCTTTTCAAACGTTTCTCTTTCGCTGAATCTTTGATGGAAAATACCACTCTAATTTTTGTACAGTATAAATATGGGGCAATTGCTCCATGTGAACAAAAGCTAGCAAATTTCATATAATTTATTTTTATTCCGATTTAAAATCAAACTGCTGAAAATTTCTGGATAAATTTCTTCCGGTTGTTACTGGATACGAAAAAACTGCAACAGTTCAATAGCACTTTATAATTTTGTTTGCAGCGAGCACGAAATATTGCGTGTCAACCTGGCAACGATGCTGTTTTTCTATGAAATATATAGTTCTTCTCCTGTGTATTTTTTAAGCAGCTATTGTTCATAACAGGCACATCAGGGTCCATTTCGTGCTTCTACGAAATCATTTTAAAAACCAGAGGCTAGAATCACGATATTGACCTTGATGCGTGTGTATCACGAGATCTTGAAAATCTTCACTGCAGCAGGTGGATGCATATAAATCGCAGCAGATGTATTCATATATGCGTTTTTACACCACATAATATTCGAAATCGTAGGATTTTATATTTCATTAATAAAGAGCCTGAAACTGTTTTCTCACGAACAAAAAGAGAGTTGAATTCTTCAAATAATATTTCCTTCTTACAGATATAAACAATTATTTTAACTGTCGGTATGTTCATTAATGTAGCATTTATAATAACGGTTTTACGATTATGATAAATTATCTATCTAAAATATGAAGTTTTAATAATAGTTTTAATTATTTCTATAAATATTACTTTCATGTGATATTAAAAATTATTATTAAAAGTACCAGTAATAATGAAAATGGGTTCTAGTGTAAGAATTAGGTGCCCCTTGTTTTTTGGCGAAAAATTTTGTTCAGTTTTGGTTACCATGAGAGTTTTAACATGGTTTTAGCTTCTTGATTTATTTAATTGAAAATAGATCGATGTGCACATGGACAAAGTCAAAATGTGCAATGACTGGTTTGTGCAATTCTCTGATGTTTTTTTTAAGTGAAAATAGGTCGATGTGTACGTGGACACAGAGTTTGTGAAATTCTTTGACTTCTTGTTTTGGTGTTGTGTAGCGGCCATCTTGAAATTGTGTCTTATTGGTGCCGATCTTGGCGTCAAAACGGAATCGCCAAAAAACAAGGGGCACCCAATTGTAAACTTTTACCTGAAATTGTTAGAATGCATATTCATTTCATTATCCGCAATAAAAATAAAATTTAGATATATTTATAAATACAGTATAGTACAGGGATGGGCAAACGTTTTCGTTCGCGGGCCAAAAATCGAAAAAAAAAAGTTCGGCGGGCCAAGGTAAATTTTTCTAAAATTTTAAAAACATATACAAATATTACAATTTAAATATGTTAATGAGAAGAATGAAATTACGCTTTCATTTTTAAAAGTTTCTTATATTGAGGTTCGAAGTGAGATGTACTGATTCTAAGGAACGAGGCTAACTGCTCATCTGTCACTCTACTTCTTAAATAATTCTTTCTAAGGTTCATTGTTGAAAACACTTGTTCACATATATAAGATGAAGCAAACATAGCACTGATTTTCTGGGCGTGAGATATTAAATTCGGGAAACTCACTTTCGATAATGATGTTATATTCTTTGAAGACTGCTACAGCTTCATTGCAGATGAGACACACTGGTTTATCTTTTACAACTGTAAAAAATATTTCTAGGTCCATTCATCATTAAAAGCATGGCATTCTGAATCAACTTTACGTTTTTTAGTAGACATTTTGGGGTTGAAATATTTTACGAATAACCCAAACAAGCACTAGCTACGCTATACTTTTAACAATTTCAAAACCACTATTCACAATGATGCTATATGTCCGCAATCTTTCCATACGCAATCAATAATACTAGAATTCGCGACAAAAGAAAAGACCGCTGGCTGGAGCTTAAAATGCGCAGTCTGCCAAATGTGAGGTCTGATTCACTTATATTGGATTCGCATACTTCTCCCCGAAAAACAGATAACGATTCTTAAGCCAATCTACAGCATAACTACCATAGTACTTCCGCGTTTAACACTTTACCGATTGAAAGGTGTTTGTGCTTGCTATTTCCATCGATTTATGTTTTGTAAAACAAAAATAGAGACAGTAAAAAGATCATCAATAATTTGAACAAAAGGAAGAAAAAAAGTAATATTTAAACAAAGTAGAAAAGGAGATGGAGATATAATATTTAAATATACATTTCTTTTAATTTGCCTCGGACCGGCAAATTAAGATTCTATCCGCGGGCCGGATACAGTCTTCCAAGGGGCCGGATTTGGCCCGCGGGCCGTAGTTTGCCCATCCCTGGTATAGTATATCAATGACCATATAGCAACAATAATATTATATTTTAAAAGGGCTAGTAATAATCGTAATGACATTCGCATTGTTCTGTACAATTTAAAACATCAATATGTTATCACTTTGTAGGGATTTATATTTATTTTAAATAACCAATTTAATTTAATTTTACGTTACTTTTCTATAAGCTTTCATTTCCCCTAATTGTCAATGGCAGAATATTTAAATTTGGTAGCGCGCATGAAGAAATGCAAATTCTAATTGAGGAGAAAAGGTTTAAATACAAAATTCTAGAAGTGAAAGTTAGCATGAGTTTCTGTTTAGCATTTATTAACTAGTTAAACGTGGCGTAACAGCTATTACTTTGCTGCCACTAGATTTTTCAACGCTCTGTTAGGAAACAGGATAGTCTGAGCCCTGTAGCGTAATTCTACCACTTGTTAATATCTTCAAATATTTTAGTTTAGTTCTTGCTATTTGAGTTACTGCCCGTAGTTTGTTAGCGTCAAGTCGAGGCAATGTGAATTTTAAAAGAGTTAATAAGGGGTTCTTTTCACCGTTCTTCTATGTGGTTTCCACTCGCATCTCAGCTATTACACGAGAAGACAGACCAGAGGGTCTTACAACTTTATTATTATTACTTTTAAGTACTTACTACTTAATTAATTCAATATAAATATAAACAAGTACTTTCACAGCAGTTTCAATAGGCAAATGGAAAAGTTTTTTTTTTAAAACGGTTCATAATGTTTTTAATGCCAAAGTTTCTTTATGAACTGTTGATAAAGTTTCTGGGAATTATTTAACCGATGTGGTATTTATTCTCAACCTGAATATTCGGAGGGCGTCCCTCACTGGAAGATAACTCACCAATGTAAAATTTAATAATAGGAAAAATAACAACCTCAGTTTTGCGTAGATGTTTTCAGATAATTTCCATTTCAGGGAGAAAAAAATCTGAAGTTTTTTTTTTTTTTTACTTACGAAGAATAATCTGTATTTGATCAATCTCAAAAGTTACACACAAAAGTTACTCACTCGACAGTTATTGAAAATCTACATCAAACTAGGCTGTTTTATTTCATTTATTCATTAGCCCAAAGGGGCGTTAGCCCAGAAGTGCTATTAGTCTTGAAACCGCACTTTGCGTCGAATCACTAACAGCGTTGAATCACTTTTCAAATTATTGCAATCAAATATTATCGCCCCGTATTACATTTAAAGAAATAAAAATATGAAGACTATGCATGAATATATGCATGTTTTTCGCATTGTGAAAAACAACGGTAACTGGAGCCATCAGATTTTAAGTGTAGTCCTCCACCTGAATATAGGCACCTCGAAGTCCGAATTTTGAATTCTATTATCCATTTCATATTTTGTAAAACTTTTAACGAATTTTTTATTAAAATACTCAACACTTTCAAAGTTAGCAGTGGCAAAAATATACGTAATAAAACGCATTTATCTCCGGCACGCGACACTGTCAATCAGAAATGCTGTTTATACATATTTTTAGCTCTTAAGAGGCTTACAAGGGGGCATTCCCTACTCGTCATCACTGATTTCGCTCAAATTTATAGGGCGTACAGGGCTTGGCTAGAAATGAATGTACCCGAAGTGGGAACTCCAGATGACCAAGCGTTTAGAAAATAAAAATTTTGACGCTGCTCTCGCACCGTATAAGCCATTACGTTAGGGCGTTTGCCAAGCAGCGATTGGTGCGTCGGTAAGAGCTTGGAGTAGTAATGAGATGATGGTGGGTTCGACTCTCCGTGTGGAGACTTTTTTTTTTTTTTCCTTTTTCTCAATTTTTATATTATTCTTTTTCCAATTAAGCAAAGAGGTGAATATTTTATTTGCTACTTGCATTAGAAACTGGCTGAATAAGAAACTTTTCAAATATCATAATCTTGGTACTCAAAGTTTTTTTTTCTCCCCACATTTTTCATCTTTGAAACGTATGTAGTTTTTTAAATCTCTTTTTTTTGCTTTTATTTTAAAATTTTAACATTAAATACATTTCATAATTAAATTTTATTCTTTTATCTGCAGGGAAGGTTTTGCTAGTTTCTATCTGTACACATCAATTCATATTTTAATTTTGAAATGGCATTATTCTCTTACTAATGAGTTAAAATAATATTCTGGTGCTTATGCTTGGTTGAAATTTCTTCATAACCAGGGCTTAATTTCTAAAATTAAAGTACCGGAGCCCTATGGAAGACCGCCAGGAAAGAGGAACAAAATAAAATAAAATAAAATAAAAACTAATACAATAAGCAATAACTTAAATAATAAAATAATTAATAATTAAAAATAACATGTAAAGAGATAAATCAAAATTTATTAAATTTAATATTAAATTAACGATAAATTGCTAAACAACAAAGTAAAACACATGGCGTCGTCTTACTTGCGAATCCGGCTAGAATTACAATTTCTCTCAAAAATTTAAAAAAGAAAAAATATTTGCTCAGGTAAAAGGCAAAACGATTATGTGTCACTAATGAGACTAGAGAGTATGTTAACACCAGTATGCGAATATGGAAGGAAATTTTAGTGGAGATGTGTAGGTATGAAAATAGAGAAAAAAAAGAGTCCGACACTTTCTGACTACGATGCCCTGCCGATATAAGTCTATCTGTGAAACACAATGTAATGAGGAAAAAATTTCCCCGAGAATTGACGTAAACCGAGATCAAACGTAAGATTCTGCACAAGTGATCACTTTCACCTCCCATTTTTGATTAAATCATTCCCCAAGAAAATCAAGAGCTCTTTTGTGCGCTAAGTCGCTAGAATTGGACTTCTACATTGGACGTTTCAGGAGACAAAACATTTACCTGCTTTCAAAAATTTATCGCATTTCTTGGCATTTCAAAAATTCACTGTCCTTTGGCATGTGTTGCAGGGGCTTTTCTTTCTTTCAGAGTCGTAACATTCGTTAAAGCATTTGTTTGCCAAGGAAAGAAAGGCATGCATTCAGAAGCTAAAATCGATTTTTAAAGCTTACTTAATATTGAAATAAAATTTCTGACATTAAAAGAATTTTCTGATGATACTGTATTTCAGTTACTTAAAAGACGTGCCGAAGTCCCTCTTATTTAGAGCTACGGTTGGAATTTCCTCAAAAACTGAGAACGGCTCTGATGGCTAAGGCGCAATTTGAGTACTGTTCATTCCCGTAAACCAAAAAGTTACTCTACGCAACATTTTTACAGGCCTAAGAAACGAATACAGTAATTATTATGGTTTCATTAATCTTCCTCACGTATATAAAATTATTTACGTAAAACCATTGAACAGGAAATGCAACAACAGCATATTTTTCTTTAAGAACGCTCACAGCAGATGTGAAATAATTAAGATTTTTAAAAACTCTGTCTATTTTTAATATAAATTCTGTTCGAAGTTTCAGTTGGAGTGAAATCACAAGTCTATCTATATTATGCACCACATGTTTCATTTTGCACTTTAAATTCTTGGAAAGAGTATGATTATTATTCTTTTTTAGAAAAGTAGATTTCATAAATAATGATTACTTTTCTTTCTCTGAATCATCAATCTGATAAATTTTCGCTTTACCTATGGTTTAAATTTACTGATAATTCTCTAAAGTTTATTCAATCAACTTATTTTAATGCACAATAAAAATTGTTCATTTTATTATATTTAATGTAAAATTATTCTGAACGCTTGATTATGATTTAAAAGTATATCTAGAGCACGATAAAATTCTGCTGGCCACGCCCAAAATTATTTTTGCTTTGCAAAACCTATGCTCACAATTTGAACACTCTGAATTAAAATTTAAAATTTCTGTATGTGATATTGGCAACAACAGAAATTAGTTTAGCTGAAGCAAGAGATGGAGTTGCATTACCTTTGCACCGATCTGGTTGCCGCATTGACCAGCTTGGATATGAACTATTTCTCTCATTTTGTATAAAATACTAAATCTCTACGCACAACAATACACGTTTCAACAGCTCCAGAGAACCTCGATAACTGAGTTTGCTCTGCAGCAGACGACCTATCTACTTTACCGATGACGTCACTGCGGAGAAGCACGATTCGCTGCATAGGAGTATCACGTGACTTGTCTGCCGGTTCTCCTTCGCAAAGCTTCAGAAATTCCCCCTTTTTGGGAAAGACGCAGAACCTTATTTGATTCGTAATTTATTGCGCTTCGAAAATAATTGTTTTTAAAAATTTATTTTCTTCCAATCAGGTATTAACTGAAAATTTGTCAAATAACAATCCTACAGATACAAAGCCTAAATAACTCATGTGGTTCCAAAATATGAAAATTTATTTGGCAGTATATTTTACTCATTTTAAATCATTACAGTGAACACGAAAATACAATACAGAAAACCTCGATGCACTGTTTTCTTTAAATATTCATTAGATAAAAATCTACGAATGCGACAAAATGATTAAGCAGAGAAATTACTACACATTTTAAGTAAGTAACGTATTGTAAATATGTAACATTCAATTAATTTTTAAAGAAAGGATGCATTAAAAATCTATTTTTAACAAAAAAGTCATCTGCATCTGAGTTTTGCCTCAACTGGAAAATTTTGCGAGACTTCAAAAAGGTTTCACAATCCGCTTCGCTTCCACTTCGTATTTGGAATGCTTAGAATTTTTATATAGCTCCGCAAGTCTGGATGAAGCTTTGCAATACCTGTTATTTATTTTTATTTTCTTCGTCTTCTGTCTCCACATTTATGGGCCACAAGCGGCCGAGCGGTGGAATCGTTGAACACTGGTAGTTCCGACTGGGTTCGATTTCAGAACGGGCTGGTTGCATGGGCGTTTTTGTAGTTTTCCCCATGTGTAACGTGTATATGAACCTGTTTCCTTTGGAAAATCCTCCACAAAGGCATTCCTTCCCTTAGGCGGATAGCCCTAGTGTAACCTAGCTTAACCAAACCAGACTATATTCTATATATTGCTAAAACAAACTATATTTTCTCCATACTTCTTTCTTGTAGACCAAATGAATAGAAGCTTGTAGGAATGATAAAAATAACGTCTTGTTCTGTTTTGCGCCGATTTTGCGGGATCGAGCCATCAGTAACTATAAAGACAATAGGTATAAAAAATCATTAAAGATCTCATATTCTTAAATAAATAGTTCTCTGAATACATATTTGCAGTTTAAGCAATAGTTGAATTAAAATATGAAGTGATGAACTGAGAATTGAAAGATAACTTTAGTTCTTACTTATATTTCTTTCATGATTTTGCTGCCAATTTAAGTAGTTAGAAGCATATACAGTGGCTCCCAACAGTGTTCGTACGCTTACGAGTTTCAGTGAAATATTACTTTATTTATTGATAAAAATTAATATTTTAGAATCAAAATTTTTTAATAATATTTATAAAATTCTCTTAGCAAAACTATATTAATTATTTTATAAACATACTGAAACTTTTTTTTTTCAAAATCAGTAATAAAAAAGTAACAGAAGAATTACTTCGCAGAAGTCTTTGTACGCTTTAAAGAAATCTGCGTACATTAGCATTGTAGTACTTCTGTCAGTTAGTATTTTGTAGTATACCTTGCAGTATTTATGACAGCTTTCAAACGTCGGGGCATAGACAAGGCCAACTAAGCCTTGGCATAGATTTTACCGAGTTTTTTTTTTTTGGTAATATATGCATCAATGTCCCTCCATTCGCCGCCCAGACGGTATAGTGGTTAGAGGAGCCTCATTGCGATACTGAAGGGCCCGGGTTCGAATTCCGGCGAAGGCATGGATTTAAAATTGTTTGTCCCTTTATAGGAGGTATTAGGTGCCTCCACAATAAAATGGTCACCACTTCTGGCCTTAGTAGTGGCCAGTGCCGTTATAGGTAAGTGCCCGCCATTCATTAAAAAAAAAAAAAAAGTCTCTCCATTCTGCAACATTACTGTTTTTAGTTTGGTGTTTGTGTTAATGTTGTGTCTTCGTACTCTAACCTCTAATTCTCTAAAAATTTGCTCTGTAGGATTTAAATCTGGTTATTGAGTTGGTGTTTTCAGAACTTGTGGACTATTATAGACACCCAAAAGTCGAACTCTGAGGGTCGTTACCCTGATAAAAAATAAAGTTGTTTCCAGTATCCAAATTTTGAAACTTAGCAGAATAGTGGATTTGTTGCCTATCTAGAGAAACTAAGCTTCGCAACAACAAAGATAACGCCTTCTTTTATTATTGCGAATTAAATCATGCTTAATCAATTCTGGAATTTATTCGAGGAAATAAGTGTTTAAGATTTACTTCGTAATTTTTAATACAGATATTTTGAGTTTTTATGTGTTTTTGGCCTAATCGCGAAGTGAGAACTGAATTAATTGAATGAGAAATACTGAATCGTCTGTGAAAATCTGTTTCTTTCATTGTTTGTTTAATTTCTCTTACACATCGTTTTAAATTTATTATAGTATTTGAATAGAACATGTGGCAACGATTAGGCAATTCCACAGATAATATACATAATTTTTATGCATTCTGAGTTATAAAACGAAAGAGATGTAGCGCTGTTAAGTGAAGCTAGCGCCAGAGTCTCGCTAGGTAAACAAATATCGTGGATTTTAAAGAGGGCATTTATTCTGTTGTGGTTTTTGCGCTATCGATGTACTAGATTTAATTCAACCCAGTAAGTTTAAATGAAATGCAAAATGTGTATAATTTAATATTCCGTTCAAGGAAGTCATGTGGTGTACACATCAAATTTTTTTTCCTCCGTACAACTATACACTCAGAGAAACCAAAAATGTTAAATTTGCTTTCATATGCAAATAGACATGATTCCAATAAGCTTCAGACTGATTTACCATTCGTTTTGGGAAAGAAAGCCTAAGCTTTCTATTTTTTGCACTTCCAAAAAATTTTCTTTAATCAGAGGGCCCATGTAATCCGGCTGATCTGAGCACTCATCGAACAGTTTTGAGCGAAATTGAAGTAGAGCAATTTTCAGTAGATTCTGTCGAAATCTTTACAACATTCAAACGTGGATTTTTCACTGATTTTCTAACTGTAAATCTCTGATCACGTTGAATCCTCCTTGCCGGACAACCTCTTCTTATTTTATTTTGGATCCGATTTTCTTGTTTAGAGTATTTAATCACATACTGCTCTATAGAATGGGATAATTTTACTAATTTAGCGAAATCCCGAATCGAATATCCTTCTTTATCGAATATCTTTATCAATTTTCGAATGCTATTCTGTGCTTCTTTACGATTACGAGACATTTTTAAACATTAAATATAATATAACGAAGTAAGCAAAAAAAAAAAAAAAAGCCAAACGATTTTTTTAAACGTCACCAAAATGCAAAAATAAAAACAAGTGGTAGATGATAATTTCATTTTTGAAATTTTACGAAAATGTTTCGGTGTACGATCACTTTTGTGGCGTTTTTTTATCAATGCCTGCTTACATTTTCAATTTCAGAAAAAGAAAATAAGTAAGTATTAAAAATGAAAAGTTTGATTTTATTTAAAATCACATGAAGATGATATGAAAAAATATTCGGCTTTATATTCGAATTCAATTCCGGGTTTCAGAGCTTTCTCTGAAAATTCTTAAAGTGTGGAAACACTTTTGTGAGACACTGTATATGACTTATTCCTGAATACAGTTGCCATGTGTAACGTGTATACGAGCCAGTTTCCCTTAGAAAGTCCTCCACGAAAGCATCCCTCCCTTTAGGCAGATAGCCCTCGTGTGCTTTGCCATAACTGAATAACCTAACCTAACCTGAATACCGTTGTACATAAAATGTTTTATGAGTACGAGCCACTGAAGAATAGCTCGAACGTGGATTAAGAATTATAATTTAACATAAGCGTTGAAATGAGAAATTATTTTGCATTCTTCGGTGTTAATTAAATTTATTTATCAGCTAAAAGAATCAAAAGTTTTACCTAATTGCAAGAAAAAATTAGCATAAAATGTTGCATTTGTTTTTCAAATTAAATAGAAGAATTTAAAAACTTCATTCTTATAGCTTAATAATTTACATATTTATTTCATTTTATTTCTTGTAATATTACATAATAATTTTTTTTATTAGGCTACTAACGCATAATTCTGAATAACGATAGTAATCTTGTCGCAGTAATTTAAAAAACAAACTAAAGATCTCAAGAAGAAATCTGTTATTCGGTTTTAAAATTGCTGTATTTTGTTTCTAAGCGAAATAAGCTGAGAATTTAAAAATGAATATTATATTTCTTAAATAAGTTTATTTTCATTTCATTTTAAAATAATATATCTAACTCATGTAATGTATAATGTAACTAATAATTTTTGCAATAAAATGTTCTAATGCTGGATGTACAGCGTGTTATTTCCCTGAGCTTCTAAGTAATCATGTACGTGCTGCCTAACAACGCCACCTAGTAACGAGTTATCTTAATTCGATATTTTTATGGAAACGAAAGGAGAATGGGTGTTTTGTGTTCGCAATAAGGTGGCAATCTGTACTCTTCCCTATAAGCAATCAATACTTTTTTTTTTTTAACTTAACTCTATAGTTGAATCCCTCTATAATTTTAGACCGTTGTATCACATCAAAATGTTGAGTTATTCTACCAATCAAATATCATCTGTATGTTGTAAATTTTGCCATGTAGCAAATTTTTCCATTGCAGATGGAATAGATTTTTAAATTTATCTTTTGCTATCAAATTCATCTTTTGTATAAGATGTAAAATAAAATCCATGCAATTATATTAAAAAAAATGTGAAAGGTTTCAGATTTTAATTACGTCCAAAGGGGCGTTTATTTAACATTTTGTGTGTTACCTTTATTTATTACATATCATGTTCTTCGCACTTAAACCATAAAATTGATTTCAAGAGCAATATCGCGAACTAATTTTAAATTGAGTATATCTTTAGAAATTTCGGCACACGCTCTCACGCGCTGGAGATAAAAATGTTTTTCTGTACAACGTTGGTATTGCTGGCTTTGAAATCTTTGAGTTTGTTAATGAAAAATTCGTTAAAGTTTTAGAGAATATTGTTACGAATTTCACATTTATTTATAATTGTAATTAAAATTCCTTTTTATTTTCCCGTGCAACGCAGACGATTTTTGAAGAGAAAGCTACGTCAAAAAAAAAATAAAATAAAATAACCAACAAAGAAACATAAGGGCTAAATTGAAAAGTGATACGCCGTTTTTTGTGAAACAACGCAAAACGCCCAAACGAAAGTAATAGTCCTTCGGGACTAAATCCCTTTGGACTAATTATATGTTTTTATTAAATGCACTAAATTTTTTTTTAAATTTTAAATTGCTTCATAAATTACAGCTCTTTTTTTTATCATATGTTGCAAAAATAAAATCATGCTGTGCACATATATAAGACAATATTGACAGAATTTTAAGCAATTATAAATTTCATAATGCAGAAATTTTTAAAAAGGTCATTCAAAGCAGAATAAATTAGGAAAGCATATTAGCAATGCCAGTTAGTATACTACACGGTGCGCCTACAAAATTTTAAGAATAATTATTTTTTTAACAAACGCTAGCAAATGTGCCAAACAATAATTGACAATATTTATTGTTATAACATCTCATCTTGGTTTTCGTAAAATATCGTTTACTTACGAACAGATTATATTATGTACAGTTTGTAGAGTCATTAGGAATTTTTTGAAGCAGGAGAAGAGACAAATGAGCAATGTCCTCGCTGGGACTCGAACCTCGGACCTCCCGAATACGCACTGAGTGTGCTAACCATCACACCATGAAGGCATGTTAAGAAGGCGGGAGAAATACCTTATACACTCCCGCTTTTAAAGGGCGACTGGGAATAAGGGGTCTCAATCGCCAAATTCTGGTGGTGGAGAACCATCATCCACCACCTTTTTTTTTTTTAGTTCGGGCGCCACTGTAGAGACATTAGGTATTTTTTGAAAGCAGGAGGGATGAAAAATGAGCAGTGGCCTCATCGGAGCTCGAAATAGGACCTCTCGAATACGCGCCGAGTGTGCTAACCATTATACCACGAAGGCATGCTAAGAAAGCGGGAGAAATACCTTATAAATTATTTGTTTACTTTCATACAACATCAAACATCTGTTGTCTTATGTTGCCACAAATTTTTTAGCTAAAGTAGAAGGAGGAGAATCAAAAAGTAGCTCGTGACGTCAGAGACCACGTTATTAGTCACTGAGCACACATGATCTCTGATTCATTACAAATTCAGTTTCTGTGCTTCTGTAATTTATGGTCTATAATCCTATTCTTGGTCGTTTTATTACGTGTATTATTTTCGACGAAAATCTGAAAATCATATTTCTAATTTCCCATTGTTTAAATTTTCTTTTCTTCTTTTAATTAATACTCAGTTAATTTTAGTTTCGTATTTTTTAGTTGATTTGTTCAAATTCATTGTTAAGTGCTTTTTATATTTGGATTACTAATGCTGTTGTAATAATTCTTTCGAGTTGGCTTTTTATTTTAATTCGTTGTTTCTTGTTTCTTTTTAACTGTTGATGATTTTCAGTTAATTTTTCTTTCTAATTGTTGAAATTTTCATTTCATCTGACTCTAATTACTACAAATCTGAATACTACTTATTTCTGATTACATTGATCGTAAAAGCTACGATCTAAGTTTCGCTGTTAAATTTTCTCGCGTTGCTATTTAGAAAATATGGTGCTGCTTTAATTTTCAAGGCCATAAAACTTACACGAATATACACAGTCCAGTCACATTAATGTGACCATCTGTCAAAAGCCAGAATAACCACCTTTCGCAGAGCGGACTGCTGCGAGACGTGCAGGAAGAGAGTCACATAGGTCCCTGAAGGTGTTCTCTGGGATGTTGAGCCATGCCGACTCTAATGCCGTGGCCAGCTGCGCTAGATTACGCGGTTGAGAATCCATGGCGCGAACAACTCGATCGAGATGGTCCCACAGATGCTCGATTGGGTTTAAGTCAGGTGAGTTTGCTAGCCAGGGGAGGACGGTAAACTCATCCTGGTGCTCTTCGAACCACGCACGTACACTGGCAGCTGTATGGCACCTCGCATTGTCCTGCTGGAAGATGCCATCATCCTGAGGAAAAACAATGCGCATGTAGGGGTGAACATGGTCCGCAAGGACAGATGCGTACTTGTATTGATCCATTGTGCCTTCCACAATGATCAGTGAACCTAGAGAATGCCAGGAAAACATTCCCCAGACCATAATGCTCCCGCCTCCAGCTTGGACCGTTCCGGCAATGGTTGCAGGGTGGTTCCTTTCAGAGGTTTCACGCCTTATACGCCAACGTCCATCTGTCCGATGGAGCATAAAACGCGATTCATCCGAAAACGCAACCTGTCGCCACTCAGTGGACGTCCAGCTGCTGTACTGGCGTGCAAATTCTAGCCTTCGCCGTCGATGAACAGCAGTCAGCATAGGTGCACGAACCAGGCGTCTGCTTCGGAGGCCCAGACGCAGCAATGTTCGCTGAATAGTACTTTGGGAGACACTTTTGGTAGCCCCTTGGTTCATTTTGGTGGTCAGTTGCTCAACGGTAGCCCGTCTATCTGCCCGAACGCATCTCCGCAACCGTCGTTCGCCTCTGTCATCTATGGCCCGTGGTGCACCACATTTGCCACGTCGCTGATTTTGGACAGTCCCATTTTGCCATGCACGGTACACTTTTACCACGGCGGCACGCGAACAGTTCACAAACTCAGCCGTTTCGGAAATGCTTCCACCCTTGGCCCGAAAGCCAATGATCATGCCCTTTTGGAAGTCGGATAAATCGCTTCGTTTCTGCATTACGCCAACGATTGAGATGTTTTCCGAAGCCCTCACACACCCTTTATATACGCTGAACTGCACTGTGCTGCCACCTGCCTTCTGTGATTGGTTATTTAACTCTGACATGGAAAGTACGTGGTGGTCACATTAATGTGACTGGACTGTGCATAAAAACTGTGTCGATATTTTCTTTTCCTTCTCAGTCCAATCAGTCCAATAACACATAACCATACATGCTTACACTATGAAATATCAGGAGATTCATCTGATATTAGAGAAAACGAAGATTTATTAATTTTAATTGCTCGTTCTTTGAGCAGTTCTGCCGAAATATCTTTCTTTTTAAATCTGTGCATATTACATCATGTAAATGTAAAATCTCAGATGATGAATTTGACGACATTTCTTTCTTACAAATTTGCTCATATGGTAGATGATCATATGGATGCATGGCAAGCAGCAAGACAAAGTTTCAATTCAAATTGGTTTATTCTGTTTACTTTTCCAAATACCTTTTGTATTCTATTCTGAGGTAGAATTTTTGGAGAATTTTGCTTTTGTTTGAATTTTGCTTTGAGCTTCATTAAATCAGTTTTGGATGCCTCGGTTTATATTTATATATCAGATTGCAATAAGCTTTGGCTTGTCTATTTTCATTCTTTCTAGCTAATTGTCAAAGATCGGTATTTTAAGTCAAGCACTTTGAAAGGTGGTGCTGAATTTGTTCACCTTACGCATAATTCACATTTTAACTAACACAGCAACTGTAATATAATATAATATGCAAGTTTACTCACAGATCATTAAAATGTTAAACAAAGGAATAAATCAAATACACGAAAACAACAGTGACTAATAGTGAAAACTTAATTCACATGCGTTACTATCTCAAAGTTCACAGCTGCCGTCTTTTACTTGGCCTAAATAAATGATTACTTTTCATTATAAAATAATTTTAATAGATATATTGTTTCAAAGCACAAATATTGATAATATGTTAAAAAATTAAGGTAGCAAAAAGCAGCATAAGGAAATGAAAAGCAGCAGAAAATTCACAAAATTGAATAGATTGAAATTTTAGTAGCATAAGTTTGTAAAAAGTAGCGAATTTGCAAAAAATCTCACGATCTGCCACACTATCATTGTCATGAATTCGAAAGCCGAGTGGAACATTTGATTCAAACAAATATTCAAGTATTTTTCCAAATTTCCACTTAATTTGAAAATTTTTGGCTGTTTTTTAAACTTAATTGGATTTTGTTTAGTTAAAGAGCAACTGTTAACAATGATAGATTTTTTAATTAAAATTATTAATCTGTAGGGATTTATATTTATTTTAAATAACCAGTTAATTTTAATTTTAAGTTACTTTCCTATAAGCCTTCATTCCCCTAATTGTCAGCGCCAGAATATTTCAATTTGGTATCGCGCGTAAGGAATGTAAATTCTACCAGTGGAAGAAAAAGTTTAAATATCGATGTTCTAGCAGGGAAAGTTAGACAGTCTGGGAAAACTCTGTGCGTGTTTGTAACGCAAACGTCGGCTTAGCATTTATTGCTTGTTAGACGTGGCTTAAACAGCTATTATCTTGCTGCAGCTAGACTCATCTACGCGCTGTTGGACACAAGACTGATTGAGCCCTGTAGTTCAATTCTACTACTTGTGAATATCTTCAATTTTAAGTTTTGATTCTACTGTTTTAGTTACCGCCCAAGCAGAGGCGTAATTGTAAATAAGTTGACGCATTGTAAATAATTTAAAGAGCTTAGTAAAGGGTAGTTTTAATCCTTCTTCGGTGCAGTCACTACCTTATGAACAGGTTCATGATTTTAAGTGAGGATAGGATCGGATTCCTAAATTAAACAGAATTCGAAATGGCTTGAGTTCAGTCTTAGTCCAAATCCCTTCACTCAGAGGCATTGATTCTCTTTCATTATTACTTTTCCTTATTCTGTACACTAAAAAGTGTAAATTAAAATATCAAAGAACTTCTTAAATTACACGGTTTTAATCAAATGCACAAAAAATTTTACAAAGCAGTAAAAAATGGGTTTCGTACATAATAATAATGGTTTTGAGCATATATGACTAGAAATTAAATCGTAAGGTTCCCATATACCAACTGTACTAGAGCACTAGCCGAATTTCAAGGAATAATAGAGTTACAGTACAGAAATGTAGAATAATATTTCAATTCGCTTAAATTTTCTTTGACAATTTTAATTTAGGATCTGCATTTTTTTAACAATCTCGAAATTTTACATTTTTTTCACATTTGATCAAGAATGTTATAGTAGCTTAAGCATTAATTTTTTTTTTACCTTTCATCCTTAATTGTTGACATAAGTAGAAAGGAGAGTGTCAAAATAAAAGTATTAAAAATTGAATTAGAATTATCGCCTCTCCTCTTCCCCCCTCCCCCAAAAAAAGTAGCGAACAAAAAAGATTGCAGCTTCTGGTTAGAGAGTAGACTACAATTCATTATTATTAAATCTTATTGGAGAAACTAAAGCAATAAGAATCAGCAATAATTTTCATAAATTTGCAGGACTGCTTTCGAAAGTTTGAATGTAGAACATTTTTCTTCAACTGAACAAGTTATTCGACTTGTTATCTTTGCTTTAATGATAAGATCTGTTCCCTCAATTTGTTTCTGGAAGATTAAAAAAAATTTTGAATAATATTTTAGTACATTTTTAAAGCGAATAATTAAAAATAAAATCTGAAATTCATTTCAGAAACAAATCTTAACCAACACCAAAACTTAAACTAAAACCTTTCTCTTAACCAGCCTGCCATACTGGATAACTACGCACTTCAGTTCTTTCTGTGCGCTGCTTGGACAATGATTACTTTATTACTTTACAAAGTTGCCTGAGGCCTATCCGATCTCTGATCAAGAGGCCGTTACGGTAGCAGAGGTAATGATACAGCATTGGACTTCCAGGTTTGAAGTGCCTCTTCAGTTACATTCCAATCAAGGAAGGAATTTTATTTCGGATGTAATTATAGAACTCTGAAAACTACTCAGCATAGACAAAACCCAAACGACACATTTACATTCCCCATTCAGACGGCCTGGTACAGAGGTTTAATCGAACGGCTTTTAATCACCTCTCTTAGAATAGTTTCCAGAAACCAACAGGACTGGGAACAGAACTTATCTCTGTTGTTACTGGCCTACTGCAGTGCTGTCCACAAGACTATCAGCTATTCCCCACTGCATATGCTTTTCGGTCGTGACCTTCGTCTGCCTTGTGATCTTTTGTTTGATCGCCCTCCGGATGCACCTTCATCGCCTGAAGAGTACATTCAGAATCTCCAGGCACAGTTTGAAGTTATGAACAGGCTGAACCATGTTCGGATCCGTAAACCATCAGATTTTAAGTCGTTCGTTATGACAAGCTAGCCACTTATCACGGCCATAACATGTAGTCTCCATAGTGTATATAATGTAAATAGTACCAAGACCATAGTCTTATGTGTATACTAATTTGTAAATTCATGTATTTATATATTGAGTCATTATTTGACTTAATGGATGTTATTTTTTAAAATTATTATTTTAGTTTTGCATTGATTCTTTAGCTAAAAGTATGGCTTCCTGTCCAAGGATTGTACTTTTATGAGTTGTTTGTATATATGATTACAGAATTAGTCTGCTCGACATGTTTTGTGTTTAAATTAAATTAAAGGTTTTGTTGCTGTTTTACGTAATTATTTCAATCTTAACGGATTTTGAATTTGTGAAAAATTGAACAAAATTTTCTTCTTGTTCGAGCCTGTTGGGTTCAAAAAAGAAGACAATGAATAAGACACAAATTGCTCTGCAGTTACCGAAATTAAAAATTTAGTAAATTTGTGTCATTATCAGTTCAGAAAGAGTCTGATTCATTTGCTTCTTTCAAGACGACGATGTGCGATGCGAGAGATTAAAGTATTTATAGTTTTTTTATTTTTTATTATTTGCACTACTTTTTTTATTTGGTCCGTTTTTTGCACTTTTTAGTTTTGTAGTATTTTTTGCACTTTGTAAGTGTTTAGTCACTACTGATTTCATTGCTGGGCTAGTTTGTTTTTTCACACTATTTTATTACTTAAACAAGCAATTTATATTTATTTTTTTTATTATTTTGCTCCGGGCTGAATATGTACTGGAGTTAAATTGTTTTTATATTTCAATATCTGTGTATAATGCTTGTGGATAAAAACATAGTTTATGAAAACTGGAAGCCACTGTAATACATGTTATTAAAAGATTTCGCTTCGTAACAACCCGCGGGTTGTGGTATAATTTAGAGTACTTAATTTTAACAAACTGTTTCTATTGGAAACAAAACCAACTTACGAGTATTGAGTGGTGTTATCACCAGGGTACTTGGGTTCAGAGACCCTTCCCCTTGTGGAATATGTTAGACTTTTCGAATTATGAGGGAATAGAAGAGATAAATGTAATTACACTCGAGATAATGAATATTTACAAGCGAAATCTTGCTTTCGGGCTAAAAACTGTGAGCAAAAGAAGTTAGCTCAATGCATTTCCGGGCCGTGTTTTTTTTTTTTTTTCTCCTTCGTCTCCTTACTTTGAGGCAGACAGCTGTTACAAGTTTACACGTTCCTTCTCTTCGTAGGTGTTTTTAAACCCATGGTAGGAGCAATTTTTGGTTTCGCCTGAGTGAATGAGTCATGGTCGAGTGATGAGACGAGTCTGGGTGAACGGGTCGGTGCACGTTATTGCCGGTGAAGGAGTGAGGGAAAAAAGGGAAAAGATTCTTTTTTAGAATTTAAAAGTGGCGTAGACAGGTATACTTAGCTTTTGAACTGCATTTGACAAAAGTTCATTTCGATAAGAGAGACACGAATCCTAAATTTTTTCGAATAAGTTTTCAAATCATTCAAATCTTTCGAATTGTTCGTATGAAAATAACAATGAAAAGAGAGGAATAAAAATATTAAAATTTTTTTATGAAGCAGCCTTGAAACCTACTTTTAATGAGAAGCAAATTATTATTACTTTTTTTAATTGCGCATATTTTAGTAAGAAGACACAAACGAAATTTCGTAAATGAAGACCGCAATTAAAGCTCTTGAGACTCAAATACCCAATGGTTTCAACTTGCAAGTACGCCACGGACACTCGCCCCCTTTTTAGTCCAAAGGGATTTAGTCCCGAAGGACTATTACTTTCGTTTTGCGATTTTGCGTCGGAAACACAAAAACGGCGTATCACTTTTCAAATTGTTGCCACTAAATGTTATCGCTCTGCATTAAATTTTAAAAAATGAAAAATCTGCATAAATGTATGCATGTTTTTTTTTTTTTTTTTTGACGTAGCTTTCTCTTCAAAAATCGTCTGCGTGCGTTGCACGGGAAAATAAAAAGGAATTTTAATTACAGTTCTAAATAAATAGCCAAATAAATGTGAAATTCGTAACAATATTCTCTAAAACTTTAACGAATTTTTCATTAACAAACTCAAAGATTTCAAAGCCAGCAATACCAACGTTGTACAGAAAAACATTTTTATCTCCAGCGCGTGAGAGCGTGTACCGAAATTTCTAAAGATATGCTCAATTTAAAATTATTTTGCGATATTGCTGTTGAACTGAATTTTATGGTTTAAGTGCGAAGAACATGGTATTTAACAAATAAAGGTAACACACAAAATGTTAAATAAACGTCCCTTTGGACGTAATTTAAAATCTGAAACATTTCAGATTTTTTTTTTCTTTTTTTTTCCGAAACAAATTGCATACATTTTTTTCACTTTAATCTTTTTTGAAAATGTTAAAAAAAGAAAAGAAGACAGAGAAATGAACGAAAGAAAAAAAATATCTTTTTTTTTTTTTAATTCTGAGTCTTAGATTTATGAACTAAATAAATATAGTTGTATTTCTAGAAACTGCACATTTGATTCCAGTTTACTGCTATAAGTTGGACGCTATTAAATATCGCAATAAAACTAGTTTAGTGAATTAGTTATTTATTTGGAAGCACAAAGCTTATGGAAGTTACACTCTCGGGTTTAAGTTAAGTTCGAGGTGTCTTGCAGTCCACGTGAACTTCATCATGTTGGTCTAATTTTTTTTCTCCTCGGCATGGTCAAAATACTTTGAAATAAATTAGGACATTTCCATAGAGAAGTATATTTAAAGAAAAAAACTTAGTTATTGCAGTTTCAGTGGGCTTGGACCATCAGTATTACTTCTCAACGGCTATACTCAT